>OU343216.1:102635123-102658641 GCA_910596185.1 Chrysanthemum makinoi | reverse complement strand
AAGCACCATTCACTAACGCTTAGTCTTGACTTTCTAAGCACCCACCACTAATGTCTTGCTAGCCATTAAGTAGTCTGATAGATACCCTCACTGAATATTTTCGCCTTGACACTTGAGACACCTTCACAAATGTCTTCAACACTTTTGAAAGAAAACAATCATCAACAAGAAGACTTCAGTAGTCTTGATGATGAGGAAGCATGGCAACTCATAGACTTGAGCTTGCTTGACTTCAAAGGTGGTGATCTTGCCTTTAAGAGGAACCTAAAAGATCACATAAAACAAAACTCAAAATATAGATCCTTTGGATTCGAGGTTAGAGAGTTTTTAACCCGTGGGGAAAGTATGTTAGAAAGGGGTGAGCAACAATGAAAAAATGACTCACTATTTATAGAAGAAAAATCTTACCTGCTCCTGACCACCGGATCTCCTCCCACAAGGGATCCGTCTAGCGTAAAGCTAGGGATCTGTGGGATGCTCCTCTTTACCCATGGGTATTTTGGTTATGGGTCATGGGTCATGGGTTGATCCATGGGTCTTTAGCTAGATACAATGTACCTAGTCACATGGGTATGGGTTATGGGTTGATTCATGGGTTATGGATATTATCCATATGTGATATAAGCATGATGTCATGCAATGGGTTATGGGTCAAGCTCCATGGGTCATGGACTTTGGGTTGTACCCAAGTACATTCAATGTATTTGGTCAATGGGTTGTGATACTTTGAGTTTCTACCCATTTATATTACCCAATATACTACATACTAGTTATGTGTATATTTTACACAAATATGTAAACACTAGTTGTTGTACATATGTAATATTAAATCATAAAATCACTTATACTTGTTTTAGTGTTTTATATTAAAATGTGAATATGTTAGAAACTATTAGCTCAAACTATTTACGTATTTTATTTTTTTCGTTAAAATGATTTTACGTTTGTTATCGACAAAACATTAGAAGATCGTAAAATATAAATAAACGTTTTTACGCTTATTTGTATTAACAATCTCCCCCTTTTTGTTGATGACAAAACATAAGATTATTTTATGAAAAGCTAAATTAGTAAAAGTTTGAATTTAGGTTTTTACTTTCTTCTCCCTCTTTTTGTCGAAACAAAAAGAGCTTCGAAAGAAAGCAACACGTTGTTTTTTAGAAAAACGTGTGAAAAGTAAAAAGATGTGAATTAAAGAGCAAGTAACGGGAAAGGATCTCGTCTTTACTCCCCCTTGACGAGTCCATCCCTAAGTAAGGGCGTCAAGAAAGTAATTCTAAGCTTGTTCATTTGCAACTAAGTTTTGCAAAAGATTTCGTCTATGTGACGGGTGTGCTCCCCTTAGATGATTGCAATTTTGCAAAGGGATGTCATGAAATGTAAATCTAAGATTGCAAGTAATTTTGCAACGTATTGTTTTGACACCAAGCTCCCCCTAGCTTTAGGGTGTCAAATTCTTCATGTGTTAATTGAATAACTACAAAACAAAGGTTAGAAAACAAGTATAATGCATAATTTCCTACAAATATGACTCAAGTTAGTAGGAAAATAGTTTCCTGTCTCACGGATCCCATGGTTCCCTCCTAGTAGGGATCCGTCTAGGCAAATTAAAGGGATCCGTCTGGCTGATGAATAAATTCAGCAAATGGTGGTATAACATATAATGTTATCACCAAAGTGAGATATGTATTATACAACATAATCATATACTCAGAAATATAGCAAGTAGCATGTAATTTCATTTAATAAAACTAGAGTTATGATATACATGACTCTAAAAACTAAGAAAATAAACGATACATGACTAGAAATTTCTAGACCAACTAACGCTTGATACTAGGACACCATTAAAATCTTCTAGCTCAAGTTTGTTTAGGTTTAATCTCGTCGAAACGTTCGAGGAGGTGATAGAACATGAAACGTTGGTCTTCTCATACTTCATGTATCAAACTTTCAACGTGTTGACAATGATAACAATCTTTTTCATTGCTAGGTAGTGGTGGTGGAAGAAATGAAATGGCTTGATGCGAAGGATCAAGTGAAGCGGCTTGTGGAGCTTCAAACAACGGAGGGATTGGTGGAGGCGGATTTGAGAATGGCTTGACCAAGAATGATGGTGGTGGCAGAGAAGTGTCAACTTCCATATGGTCGGGTGGTTGACTTTGATGATTTCTCATAATCCAAATGGGATTATGTGATGATAACGGCGAAAACGAAGCCGGAGCTAGTGTTGACTCAACACTTTGATTTTGTGTCACTATTCCTTCTAATGAGGAGAATGTTGTCGGCGGAGGCGGATGAGACGGCCTAGGAGGCAAGTCCTCTAAGTTTTAGAGGTGTGGTGATGATAGTGGAGATGTAAAAGAGATAGCTCTAGGAACCAATGGTGATGGTTTAGTGAAGATGATATTGTTTGGCCTAGGAGGTATGGTGGTGTTTGGAATGGGTAGTTTTGTGGGTACTATACTTTTAGGAATAGGTTTGATTGGTTGAGAAAGAATCCTAGCATTAGTTGGCTTGACCGGAGATGATTCGGTTGAAGAGATTTCGTGTATAACACGAGCCTTTTTCTTGAGTGGTTCTTTGGTGGATAAGTTGCTACTTGGGGTTTTCCTCAAGATGGAATGTTTTCAAGAGTGTTGTAAGTCCTTTTTGAATGCTGAAAGTGAGGATGAAGATGATGTTTTTAGGAGTCCTAACAAATGGTTTATAAAGAAAAGGATTTTGCAAGTGCATTCAAGACTTAAGCCATTAAGATTCATTGAAATGTGATGATTAACATGCACAAGGGTGAGGTTTAGAGTTTCACTGATCAAGGAACTCATTTAAGATGAGATGGAGTGTTTGAGTTAGCAAGATGAGCTTGAAATGATTGTTTTAGCTAGAGTTTGACTTAAACTGTCATCCGGATCCCACGGTTCCCTCCTCAGAGGGATCCGTCTAGGCTAATCCTAGGGATCCGGCTCTCAGCAGCTATGAAAAAGTAGAGATGATGTTTCTAAAGTCTAAGATCTATATCATCTTAAGTGTTTCAATCCTCCTAAGTGTCTTAAATGAAGGGGTGCTTAAGTGCTTGAAGGTAATGAGTAATGTAGCTAATGATTTCCTTTTATGGAAGATATTGGAACACTCATGAGTACTAATGGATGAACAAAGATGACACTAAAGATCTTTAGAGTGTCAAGTGAAGCTAAATTATCTTAGAGATCAGATAGTGACTTATAATAATGTTTTGGAAAGTATCCTAAAGGCTTTAAGATGGGAAAACTAGAATTTGATCAATTTTGACGTAAGGATGATTATGATCAATTTTGCTATAAAAGATTTCCAACGTTTAGATATGAGGGATCATGTGAAAAATGATGTGTGAGCTTAAGAGCGGAAGAGTAATGGATTAAATTGAGATTATAGATATACAAGCGTCTTTGAGTGTGATCTAGATGAGTTATGTGTGAGTAGGAAGGATCTACTTAACTTGATAAGGACTTAATTTTCCTTAAGATACTATGTGTAACTTAGTGTGAGGTGTTCTAACGATATGTTTGAAATACAATGCTTGCAATTGCATTTTCTGTTTGCCGGATCCCATGGTTCCCTAAAGGTAGGGATCCATCTAGTACAACTTTTGGGATCCATCCATCTGCTAAGCAGAACCTTTAGTAAAGGTATGCAATGATCTTGACAATGTATTATATTCCAAGGTTAGTTTGAGAGGTTCTAAAACTAAGATATCAAATGTAAGATGTTTTATTTCATGAAGGAAATTGGATTACATTGATAAAGCACGAGTACAAACGGATTGATCCTATTTGAAATTCTACTAAGTTCCTTGAGCGTTTTCGCTAGAAGGATCATCAAGTGGTTGATGAGTGTTGGTGGAATCAAGAATGAAGAAAGTCTTCATGAGAGATATGTTTAGAGGTTCCATCATCTTGTTCACAAGTACGTACAATGGACTTTGAAATTAAGGATGAAAATGCATGACGTTATGGTAGAGGCGCGTCAAGAACATTCCATAAGGGATGAGTTTGTTCTTGGAGCTTTGAAGATTTACAATTCGCCTTGCAAATAAATAGGCGAGATTGTATGGTTGTTGTGTTAGCAAACGCATACAACATGTGAGCACAACAAGCGGGAAGGATTTCTCGATTTCCCCTAAGACTCCAAACATTTTCACGTAGAATGAGTGCAAGGGGCTTGTACTCTTCTCGGATGTCCCGTGTAAAGATGATGTTTGGATCGGAGTAATATGTCGAGGTTTGCATATTATGCGATTTAAATCTTCCGGGGAGGGTATGTGTGAACAATATGGACTATTTTCTTCACGAAAGTAGAAGAGAGAATCAAGAGACCAATCTTCGGTGAAGGCACATTGTCCATGATTTGGAATCCGGAGAATGTGAGCAAAATGCCTAAGGGTTAAAGTAAACTTTTGGTTTTTGATATAAAACCAAAGAGATAGAGAGCGATCCTCATTACGAACGAGTTCAACTTGACGGAAGAATTCCATTATGAACCTAGGACATATCTTCTCATTGATTTCAAGAAGACATTCTAGTCCTATGGCTCGGAAGGAGGTATTGATACCTTCTTCGAATTGTAGAGAGGTTTCTACAATACGTCCTTCGTGGAAGTGACGGTTTTCGAGATTATTGAACCCACGGGCATGATTTCCAGGTGTGTTGGGCTCGAGAGAGATGTCCGGAGTTGTAACACCCCCAAATTTGGTTTAGCGGAAACATACGTGTCATTCGGGAGCGTTACGGGATTTGGTGAATCATAGCACAAGTAATACAGAACGGAATACATACTCCGTTTAATTTCATAAAATATTTTGAAACAATATCTTACAACATTGTTTAGATGAATGGGCACGTCCCATAATTTTTGTAGTCCCAATATAAAAACATCGTTTTTGTGTAAAACACTTCTTTAGAAATTACTACGACCATTTACCACCTCTTGCCTTGCATCCATGATCACAAATTAAGCATCTGAGAAAATATGCTAAAAGGTCAGCTAAAAGCTGGTGAGTTCATAGGTTTAAAATAAAACAGTAGGTTTGGACCAAAGTGAAGACATATAATCATTACCAAGAATATAATGATATATGGATGAAAGTCTATTACGTTAGCTCTAAGTTCATGCAACCGATACTACGACAGTTTCTGTATGCTAAAAGATATCATACAATATAGGGGCCCATAGCGAGTGTTTTGTCCCTCTACACTCGGTTCCGACATGGTATACGTTTCGCCTTGGCCTAAGCATGGCCAACCGAACGGAGGAGTCACCCTCAATAGATCTATTTATAACATTCGCGTTTCCCAATGGGGAATTGACGGTTCATGAAAAGGGAATTTTCTAGAAACATAAGGGCTTAGGCTAAACCACGTAATAGTAATCATGTAATAGTTTTGGTCCTAAAAAGGTTTTGCATATTTCTAACCCCAAAGTGTTTAAACAGTTTATCGAGTAAAAGAGGGGCTATGAAAACTCACCTTAGCAAATGTGCAATCCAAATGTGGGATCTAGTGAATGTTGTGATGCGGCACCGACACGCGACCTAGATAAGGAGGGCAATGTTTCAGTTCATTGTTTTTAAGTATCACTTACTTAAAGTGGTTCGATATGATTTGTATTACTACAAAACGTAAGTTTGTAAAAATTGTTAATTTAGTATTACTAGTAAGTATACAAAGTACATATACTTTTTATATTGACATTAATAGAGTTTTATAATCCAAAGTTTGATATGGATAATAATTACAACATTTCCACTAGTAAGTATATAAATGTGTATATACTTACTTAAGTTGACACAAAGTGGTATTGTCAAAATTTATAACTTAATTGATTTATTTTCTAATTACCTTTAGAAAGTGTTTATGTTAAGTTTGAAAACTTTCAATTTTAATATATAATGAAATGACATTGTGGTCTTTAGTTATTTATCAAAACTTGTCTTTAATATATAAAGTCCTAAACGTGACGTTTACTTGACGTACATTTGTTTACACATCAATGCTAAATTTTGACGTAATCATTATTAAATGAATCATGTTCTTACACATTAGTTGTTCATGTCCAACCTTTGTATATTATTTCGTTAAGTTACTACTAGCGTACACGAATGTCGTTAAGATGATACGTGCGAAGTGGAAGGAAAGAATTGATGGAGACGGGTTTTAGTGTTTGTTGTCCGATAATTTTCCCCGGGTATCCTCATTCGGTTCACTCACTGTTTCTGTAAAAAGACTATGGGCTGCGGCCCAATTTAGTTTGCAACATGGTATCAAGTGTTGGGCTTGGCCCAACGTGTTGGTTGTAACGAGAAAGAGAGAAAAGGGCTTAGGCCCAAGTTCATACCTGCTACTAACTTGATATGAGGAGTTTAGAACAAGTACTTCTCCATGTTTTATTTCAAGTTCACAAGTTGTCTTTTAAGTTTAACGTGGCATCATAGTTCGTCGTTGGTTTCGAACAAAGTTAGTTAACATCAAAAACTAGGAAGTGAGCAAGTGAGTGATGAGACTATGTATAAGTTGAGTACTACTTCAACTTGGTCTCAATCTCGCCTACTCTTATGAACTTTGACACAACCATGGACTACTCGGAATTGTTTTAGTAACCAAACACATTCGGCTAGGTTCTCCTAGGCGTTCATAGAAACTTAGACACAAGGTTCACTTCCAAAGTTTGAGTCAACAAGAAAATAAGACGCTAGCATGTTTCTCATGTTTAAACAAGGTAAAAATCAAGGTTCGACATACTTTAAAATGACATAAAGGTCGACTTGAAATGGTGAGCATCGACATAGGTTACTAGTAGGCTTCGCAACATAACTCGTATGCCTCATTTTTGTTCCTTTGTCTCGATAGAAAACCAAACGGACTCTAGTGCAAATGACCACACAAGTTCATGTTATCAAGCTTGTTTACTAACACTAAGAGTATAACTTGTAAAAACTCAATCTCACTAATCTTTGGTTATGTAACTCGACAAGACTCAAGATTATCATAACAATATCAAAAAGACTCAACTTCTAATTTTTCTTGTTTCATACTCTCGACAAAACCAACAACACCCAAGTGACATTATTTTCGACATAGAATAATTAAAAGAACTACACACGGCAAAACTTTATAATATCATTTTGGTACAAGTTATTAACATAACAACAACAAAAGAACATTACAATAAGGAAAGTTCATAACCTCAACTCAAGAGTGGACGCTGAGGACGAGAATGGCTTCGTGGTTTCGGACCAAATGAGACTTGAATTAGCTTCTACACACCTCCAATTGCAAAACCCCCAAATCAATTTTTGAAAACCCTAACTTTTACAAACCCTAGTTTTTGGTAAAACTTGATGAGAAACTGAGTTTGGAGCTTTTGCAATTCAGCTAGAGATATAGGAATATATTGAGGAAGAGTTTGGTTATCTTTCTTTCCTTTGGTTTTGGTTTGAAGTCAAATTCGGCTAGCTTCCAAAGCTAAGAACATCTTGGACTTTTGGCTCAAGCTAAATATGTGTGAAGATATGATTCCCTTGGGCGATTTTGCTTTGATTTCTCTTGGATTCGTACGTGATGTAGCAGGAGTATCAAAGAGAGGATTGTGAAGCAAAAACTTTCATGAATATGGTAAGAGAGATGAGGATATGGAGGATTTGGCATGTTGGATTATCTCTTTTGGGAAAGATTCGACCTACTAGGGGTGGTACAAGTCTAGAGGTTGAAGGTGGATATGATATCTTTTCCTCTGGTTCTTGTTTTGTCGTGAATGGGAGAGGAAGACAAAAGAGATTTTATCTCACTTTTTATTTTATGAATTTATTTGTTTATTGCGTAAGTAGATAAGTGTATTTACTTATTGTATAAAATGTAAGCATTTACATTATACTTATATATGTATAAGTTGTATTTGAGTCTTATAAAAGTTACTGCTCAAGTGAAAGTGTGTTAAATATTTTGTGTCCCGCGATATTAAACTGTGATCGAAGCATCATTGTTTGATAACTTTTAGAACGTAATATCTTATGGTTACGCATCGGAGATATTATTATTTTTGTAATATTTTTCATTACGGGAGTTTGTCATTTGTTTTATCAAGTCCTTATCATAGTGTCGGTACGCGTGCATTAATCGGTCATGGGGAAAACGAGATATCTTCTCGTCTTGAAATTAAATCATAGGACAAAATGAAATATAATATTCATGAAATGATATGAATGCAAAAGTGATGCAATAGTCTATGGTATGCGAGTTAACTACTCAAATGATCAGGTAAAGCTTATGCATGCTTAATGACTTATGCTTAGTAAGAATAAATTACTAATTATTAGTTAAATTTTTGTGAAAATTTACCATGTGTCACATCCTCCCCGCCATGGAAGAGAAAACTGTCCTCGGTTTTCAGTTAGAATTGTTTGTTGAAGTAGAGAAAAGGTGTGGGTATTTTACGCTCGAATTGGTCTTCACGTTTCCATTATGTATTCCGACCTCCTTGAGAGTTCCAATAGATTTTACGATAGGAATACGTGCTTGTTAAACCGTTTGATTTCTTGACTCAAGATTTCGTTCGTTCCTTGACAAAATTTAAACCTTTTGTCGATTTTGGATTCCTTTATTGGAATGGCGAGAGTTTCGTTGGAAGGACAATTCTTCGAGTTTCATATGCGATACGCGTTATGCAAAGAGTTGAGTTCTAGGGAAATTTTCGGGTTAGTAGGCTACAGGCCTGATTCTTGTGTAAATTTTGACGGATCTAAAGTAGCGAGAATTTAGCTTTCCACATTTCTCGAAATGGATTACGCCTTTCCATGGCGTTACAAATCCTTGGTATGAAGGGTGGTTCTCCGAGTTGTTTGCGCCAAACCATTTGTGCATCATGTATAGTCCTGATGGTAATCCAAGTTGGTAGTTACTAGCTCGATCTTGAAAAAGATTTGACTAATCTTACAATTAGCGCCCCGTTGGGTTGGTTACGCCCTTAGACGGAACTTCAATCTAACTTTCTTGCCGACTTGAACCTCAAATGACCTTTAGCCCTATATTTATTGGCCTTGATAACCAGATTTGTTTGCATTCGGTCTCTGGTCCGCACACTACCATCAATGGTTCTTGATAGCCGCACGTAATCTCCGGACTAGTTCTTTTCCGCCTCTCTTTCTAAACACGATTGATTTGTGCTTGTGACCACACAGTGCCTTATGAGGTGGCATGTTGTTGTAAGTGAATTCGATTGAGGCAACTTGCCTACCCTTTCACCCGAAACATGTGATTCATGCTTGAAGTATAACTTCTATAGCTTGAATGGTCCTTCCATTCAGTCTAGTAGTCGGAAGACGGCAAATGGTACTCATTTCACGTTGAATTCTTTAGAATTTTTGGGAGTGGTGCTTTCGAAGGTTTAAGGTGAATGGCTATCGCTATTTGAAATGAAGAGAATTGAAACTCTATGACTTGTAGTGCTTCGCTTCGAGCAATCCATGCAAGTTTGTTCATGTTGTCGTTCTCTTTGTTTGGTAGAGATAGGTGGACGTTACCCCTCCCGAATTATACATAGGTGATCAGGCTATGTAAAATTGGGGACCGGTGACGTGTTGTTTGGTATAATCTAAATCTTGGTGTACTTATTCTTTGGTCGTGAAATATTGTAAAAGTTCAAGTCAGTTTTGGTGCGATGGTTTATAAGATTTGCTTGGCCCAATTACTCGTCAAGCATGGTCTATAGTTTGTTTGACCAAGATGTGTGAAATAATGACAACTTGGTTAGAAATGAAATGCTAGATTTGTGTTTTTTTGACGAGGTAATAGTTTGAGTTGGTCTTATCGGTATTGGTAATAATACCTTCGCAATTTGGAATGTGGGTTTTTCTAAAACAACCCGTTGGGTGATACTAATTTGTCAGGGAGGCTAGTCGAACATCCAAAATGACGTTCTCTTATTTTCGGAGGAAATCTTTTCATTGAGACAAGATAGTTGAAGTCCTTAATGATATGGTGAAAATGGTCATGGAGAGGGCATATACCAAGATAATACGATAATAATAATAGATACATTACTAGAGGAAAGACTCGGTACATTAAGGTTTCGTAGAGAAGTACTTTAAGGTAAACTAAGACTTGGAAGCTAAACTAAGCTTTATTACAACCAGTATTTCTCACTAACTTAGTTTTCTTCCATGGAGTCCGTTGGGAGCCTGAACAATTCTTCACACTTTCTTCAGAAATTGTTTTGATCAGTTTTTGTCTTCACGCTGACCCTCCCTTTTCCCAGCACGTGTTTTATGCGGTCTTTCTTTCCACATCCATGACATGTCATTTTTCCTTTATAGAGTTGTTTACAATCTTCTATCTCATGCCCAACTCTTTTACAAACCCCACAAGGCATAGGGCATTTTCCATAGTGGTAATATGGGCATATATTACACTTGGGTTTTGTCCCAGCATACCTTACTTCCCGCTTGTTTTTAGTAGTCTTAACCCTCACCGCCCATTGACGTTTGCTTGATTGTTGCATTTGAACTTTCTCACCATCATATTCCCAGTTCCTCTTGCTACCACATTACCCCATTCCTTGCCTTGAGGCGTGACCTTGTCAATCCGTGAGTCGCACCCAGTAGCTTCTTAAGTGCCGCAGGTAGGCGAATGCAACAACGTTCTTTTCGAAGTCTGGGGACATTCCCAAGAGTATGCCTCGAATCTCTTTTCCTCAGGTCCTATTATATTAGGACATAGTTGGGATAATTCGAAGCGATTGGTGTACCCCTCGAGGTCATTCCCTATCATAGTTAGCCCACAGAGCTCTCTTTCCATCATCCCAGCTTCATTTCTTGAGCGAGTAGCTCTGCAATCATCATTTTCTTAGGGTGTCCCTCTGAAGAGAGTAAGCGGCGTCTATTCCCACTAATCGGACATAAATGTCCCACCATGTGAGGGCTTGGTGTCGAAAGGTGTAAGTAGCATACTTGACCTTACATTTGTCAGCGCAACCTGTTCGCGGAAAAATTGTCTCTATCCTTTCTAGCCATTTTGCCAAACTTCTAGCTCCTTCGGCCCTCAAATGCCGATGTTTTGTTACTTCAGTTCTGAATTCTTGGTAAGATAAATTTCGTGATGTATGCCTTACCAACTCTTCTTTCCTATTCATCCCGGATGAGGTTGTTGGTATTGTGATTGATTTGGTAGTTAGAAATTCTTGCAAAGAACTCGTTCGCTACAGATTTCGCTGGTGGTTCGCGTTCATGTTTTGCTTTACTGGAAACATTTTCCTTCAACCACAAGAAATGACAACAATGAGTTTCCCATGAGTGTGAGGGACACGGTGGTGATAAGGTTACAACGTATATTATTTCTCAATCAAGTATTTTCCAGGTTGTATTGACTGAATATCACGTAGTCTTAGTTTATCAAGATGACATTAAGAAAGCGGAGACTGGTTGAAGCGAGTTTTAACAGGAGGTTATAACCCACAAGTCGTTGTTTATTATGCATAGTCGTTCGTCACAATAAACTTGATTACATTCTAAGGAAATTCATGGCTCATAGGGCCGATACATAATATGCGTTCATTGACTCGCTCTAGTTTGTCATACAACAAAACTACTACAAGTGTCTTTATTGAAACCACTCATCATAACGTCTAACACAATTGCAAAGTGAATTTTAAATATTTCCCGATGCCGTCCCGAGTTGACCTTGTTGAGTTGTCTTCCATTCTTCTAACTCCCTGAGTTGGGCCTCCATCCTGGCAAATTTGTTGTTGACCTCATTTGCCCTACTCTCCATAGTACGTCTTTGAAATTCTACGACACCCTCCAGGTATCCGGTCTCAGTTAATGCTATTGTAGCAACGGTCTCCAACCGTTTTAGCCTACTTTCAATCTCTGTGAGACGTCCCTGGTGTGGAGTTTACTGCGAGCACACCTTTCAATGTGGTCTTCAAGACGGCAATTACCGTTTAACTTCTCACGGGTTCCCTCTATTGCTGTCCCCACATCGTTGTAGCATTCCTTGAGTGTTTCGCCAAGTGCTTGTAGTTCTTCCACCACTTCTTCAATCCCTTCAATCCTTTCTTCTGGTAATATTCCCAGATGTTCCGACATCTCTTCTATTTGTTCCTCATGGCGTGTTATGCGCGCCATAACTGTGTCGAGAGTTGGTGGTCTGGTAGTGGCTGCTCCTGAAGTTTCCCCAACTTCGAACAAACTAGGAGGTGGTGTACCAGAAGATGATGGTGATGATGCAGAGAGACAGATTCTCTTGCTAGCAGGTATCTCCCAACTGAGGAGTGGGTCTCTTTGGTTTCTTGGTAAGAGGGTAGGTGTAAAACCCTAAAATCGTAAACGCGTCAAATGACCATTATACCCCTCATCAATAAATTGTAACATAAAACGAGCTTGTCAATAACGTTGGACATTTAATTATAATGGTTTACACAAGATATTGAAAATAAAACTGACATTATAGTTACAAATATATGACACGTTAAGAAATTACATGTGCTAACTACTAGACCAAATAAATAAAGATTACAATGTTAATTTTAGTAAGTAAAATAAATGTGAGATTTGGTCCCCTAATCCCTCTTGATTTCGGCAATAAGAAACGCCTAGGCTCCCATATTTTTCTCCTAAATTTACTCACCATATCACAATGAAATAATCTTCCCATTTATCATTCAAAAAAAACATCTCACTAAAAACCCTAATACACCTAAACAAAAGTGACGGCATAAGAGTTTCCCTCCTCCAATTTTTCTGTCGACACTAAAGGTTCCAAGAAAGGTTGCACGAGGCTTCGAAGGGGCTGATTTTCGGTGTTGATTCGTGGGGTTTGATAGGGTCTTGTTCCAGTTTTTTTTTCTTCTCTTTACAGATCTCGCAACTCAGCAGGTACCACAAATCTTTGTTTGTTTTCTTAATCCAATCGACCACTTGAACATGTATGCAATCTGAGTTAATGATTAACTAAACCTATAATCAGTAACATGTCTCTTTAATGTTTAAGACACCACATGAGGTCTGATAATAACTGGTCTAAAACAAGTACTAGCCGACCATGGTTTCTGTTTGGATCGATCCATTTATATGGCTCAAAATCTGATAACCCTAAAAGTAACCGTATAACGAACCCTAGATGACCTTGGTAGACTGGAAACCCCATGAATCTGTTTACGAGGGATAGGCCTGGTTTGTGTGATTTTATGTGGTGTTGTCTTGGTGTGTTATGTCTCGACATAGATGATGGAGTCACAAGGGGTTGTGTAATCTTGGGGTAATCAAGTCCTAATGGTTTATAACGTAAATGGTAATTGAAGTATAAAACTAGGGTTACATTAATATATGTCGATTAATTAAAAGTAAGGGGTGGTTTCGTAAACATCAAAACCTGATGGTTCGATTTATTAATGTGAGATCTAAAAGGGACTAAAAGAGTAAAATACGTAAACTTGATATATTTACACTTGTGACCCTATACTTCGTAATAATTGCACTTAAAACCCTAAACTTGCAAAACTTGTCATAATTGACCATTAAACTATGATAATACTTATTTTCGTCATTTTAACCTAGTATGACTTTGATTATATCATCTATGAATAAAGCTGCTAAATACGGAAACCTATTATTTTTGGAAAGTCACTAATTATAGAAACCTGCTATTTTTGGAAAGTTGTTTAATATGGAAACCTGCCTAAAATAAAAAGTTACCTAAAACAGGAAGTACCTAAAATGGAAAGTTACTAAAAGTGGAAACCTGCTAAAATTGGAAAGCCGTCTAAAATGAGTAATCCGATCTTAACAAGCGTTATCAAATTCTTAGGTTCCGGACGGCGGCATTGATTCATCGTGTGACTTACGTTTCTATTTTACATGCTTCGATTGAGGTACAGATATTCTGACCTTACCTCTTAAGGTTTCTCATGATTCGTATACATCTTTCGATACTAGCTTGAACTGTTATGCTTTACTCTAAGCCTCCTTATTAGGGCTTCCCTATGACTTTGCTATGCTTCCTCTGATATGAACTCTGATATGAACTCTGATATGAACTCTGATATGAACTTTGATATGAACCCTTATGATATGATATGATTATGCTTTGACCCGTCAGATTGATACCCGAGCCAAATATGTGTTCCTAGTCAGGAAGGTAACCTGACCGTGTCATTGATGCACCCATGGCATGACTCCAGGTGTAATGAGTGATGATACACACCGTCCCCTATTATGATATGATATGATTATGAGCTCACTATATGTATATGATTTTGCCACTGGGGGGCGTATGGATGCATCCTAGATATGATATGTTTCGAGGGATTTGATCTGATTGGAGATTTATATGGTGAATGATGTCGGGTGCAATCCAGGAGCTAGCTACTCCATTTGTTACTGAGGTCTCCCCTCCTATGATATATGGTATTCTGAGGTCACCCCTCCGAATACAATGGTTACTTATGATATGATATGTTCCGGGCTCGTGGTAGATTCTCGACAAACCTTACACTTTTGATATGCTATATTGTACCTTTTGTATTCCCAACGCACTATATGCTACGTTAATTGTTCATTACTCAGTACCTTTATATGACTCACTCTACTACCAAGATATATATATTCCATTGCTTTGATCTGTCACATTCTCATTCCGTTACTTCAGAATATCGTTCCATTCACGTACCAGGTTATTATATGCTTATTGAATTTGATTATGCTATTCATGTTTTATGTGACTACTGGTTATCCTGCTATGATGTGATTACTATGCGGTTATCTGAGTTACCTATCTTCATATGATGATATATGACCTCACTGTTATGTGACTCTCTGATTTGTCTGATGACCATACTAATGTGTAATCGATAGTTTTGTCGGTTTATTATGTGTGCTTTGTTCGGTATCTCGTGGACTATGTCTATCCTGTTGTATTCTTATCTGTTTATGGTTGACCTGTCATGCTTACATTTCTGCCTATGCTACGGTTTGATTGGGTAAATGGGTCATCTTGTGACGTCTGGCTTGTTAAATTGTTTAGTTGCCCTGCTATGTTTTTAATTCATTTAATTATATCGTTTATATTGTATTCCTACTTATTATGTATGACTGCCATGTGTTTTGTTGTTAGTACTTCCGCTATTATGATCTTCTTTTATGTTTTCAACTAAGGGTTTTGACCTGTGTGAATTGCCATGCTCACTTATTAATTAATTGCTTCCGCTTTTCTGTAGATATATGTTTGGCTTGTATGCCTTCTAGTTTCCTGAATTGATTATATGACGTATATGTTGTGTGGACGTGACGCCTGCTATGCTTGCTTATGTTTCAGTTCTTGTATGTCTGGTTTGGATGTGCTTGTTTATATGTCATCGATGCTTTGCTTTGTTTCGTTCTCCTTGTTATCTGTTCGTATTGGATATCTGTATAATTGTGTTCTGTAGGATCCTCATTGACTCATTGTTCTCATTTCGTTGCAACCTTGTTATCAGTTTCATTATTTCATTTGCATCTCTGATTTCATTTAGCTTTCGTTTTGTTATATCGTTCTTCCTGGGCTTTTTAAGCTCAGCCGCATTTCTTTTCCTGCGGCAGGTTTTAGATTTGAAGATGGGCTTTGATGGGCTGAGAGTTGGATTATCTGAGTGGACTGACCCTAGTTACCTTATTATTTGGACTTTTTTTTTGAAGAGCTTTTGTTGATAGATTTCACTTCATTTTGGATATTGTATTTTCCTTGTCAGTCCATTTTTTTTATATATATGATTTGATACTTCATTTTAAGGTATCCGTTTGTATAGATTTTTATTGTATGTTCTGATATGACACCAGAATGTGACACTTCTACCCTTGTCGGGTTGGGGTGTTACAATTTTGGTATCAGAGCCAGGTTTTAGGACCCTTAGAGCTTAGGCTATGACCTGTGAGGATTGGGTAGACATTAGGTTTCCGTCTGTTCAGATACCTTTCGATTCCTTTTGCCTGTCTCTTCACCGTGATTTGACTTCGATATTCTTTTGTCTTCACTGAGTTGGCCCTCCTCTTTTCGCATCAAATTTTATTATTTTGTCTTCGCACATCCGTTGTCGATCGTCAGATGGAGACTACCCGCGGAGCCGAAGATGATGGTCCGAACCTGTTGTTGCTGCAAGTCAGCTCTCGAGTGGAGAGGTTCATGAAGCGAAGCCGACCACCCGACTGCCGTCTTCTGAGACATCAGGATGCTGTTGGAGGAAGCTGGACAGATCAACCAAAGGCGCAAAAGACGGAGACAAGGTTCCACCGGTGGCTGAGAAGGTTCATCTATTGCATATGATTTAGGCGCGACTTGTGTTATTTTGATTCGTTTGTCATGCATTTTGAGGCAGTTTGATATCTTGCTATATGATTTTGATCGGCATTGCTCTTCTTTGATTTGTTCAGAACTCGGTTTGAATCATGAAGTTTTATCATTTAGCATTTAAGAGATATCTCAGCTTTATTACGGATAGTCAGTAATGAGTCATGAGGAGCCGTTTTGTGCAAGTTGGTGGCCTTCTTTCATTGTGATATGGTAAGTTATTTGATGTAGTTTATGTTGTATGTATGTGATTCTGGTCTGCTTAGGTATGTTATTTGATATCTGTATGTGACTATGTGATATGTTTTGTGTGATATTGAACTATGTGGTTTGTCATGACCCGGGACCGAATATGGTGACAATAAGGGCTTGTTATGTGATGCAAGTATTATGACGCCTGATCAACGTGATAATACCGAGATCATATGATTTGACCTTATTGAAATCATACGACATCTTGGGAAATGCCTGGGGTTGGTACGTGAATGGAATAAGGCTTATATCCGTTATTTGACACTCCTCATGTTCGTTTGAAATTCTGTACCTCTTTG
The DNA here is from genome assembly GCA_910596185.1 of Chrysanthemum makinoi. Taxonomy (NCBI): domain Eukaryota; kingdom Viridiplantae; phylum Streptophyta; class Magnoliopsida; order Asterales; family Asteraceae; genus Chrysanthemum; species Chrysanthemum makinoi. The sequence goes on along the minus strand of OU343216.1, from coordinate 102,641,744 downwards.
TGAGATTTCCACCGACAACCGTTATGTGTAAGTTTTGTACGTTTGTAATCCGAAATTGTTATGATCTGTGTGAACCTATAGATTGCTATGTTTGCCCTAAGCTTGTACGCCTCCACGTACTTCTGCGGCTAGTGACACCGTTAGGATTTATTCTGTCTATGCATATGTTTGTTCTCATCATTAGATATCTGATTAAGTTAGAGCGTGTGGTTTGACTTTCTACATCTCATCTGTTTTCTGCCATTACTTTGATAAGTATATGAGTATCTGTTATAAGTATTTGATTACTGCTTTGATTTCTGAAAAGTATGAGTTTGAATATTTTGATAAGAATCTGTTTGTTCTGAGATAAGATTTGCGTTTGCTTTATTCTCCCTGAAATTCTGAAATCCGATTTGTTTTCTGTTCTGTTCCGTCCTGTTCAATTTCGAGGACGAAATTTTCTTTTTAGAGGGGAAGAGTTGTAAAACCCTAAAATCGTAAACGCGTCAAATGACAATTATACCCCTCATCAATAAATTGTAACATAAAACGAGCTTGTCAATAACGTTGGACATTTAATTATAATGGTTTACACAAGATATTGAAAATAAAACTTACATTATAGTTACAAATATATGACACGTTAAGAAATTTCATGTGCTAACTACTAGACCAAATAAATAAAGATTACAATGTTAATTTTAGTAAGTAAAATAAATGTGAGATTTGGTCCCCTAATCCCTCTTGATTTCGGCAATAAGAAACGCCTAGGCTCCCATATTTTTCTCCTAAATTTACTCACCATATCACAATGAAATAATCTTCCCATTTATCATTCAAAAAAAAACATCTCACTAAAAACCCTAATACACCTAAACAAAAGTGACGGCATAAGAGTTTCCCTCCTCCAATTTTTCTGTCGACACTAAAGGTTCCAAGAAAGGTTGCACGAGGCTTCGAAGGGGCTGATTTTCGGTGTCGATTCGTGGGGTTTGATAGGGTCTTGTTCCAGTTTTTTTTTCTTCTCTTTACAGGTCTCGCAACTCAGCAGGTACCGCAAATCTTTGTTTGTTTTCTTAATCCAATCGACCACTTGAACATGTATGCAATCTGAGTTAATGATTAACTAAACCTATAATCAGTAACATGCCTCTTTAATGTTTAAGACACCAAATGAGGTCTGATAATAACTGGTCTAAAACAAGTACTAGCCGACCATGGTTTCTGTTTGGATCGATCCATTTATATGGCTCAAAATCTGATAACCCTAAAAGTAACCATATAACGAACCCTAGATGACCTTGGTAGACTGGAAACCCCATGAATCGTTTTACGAGGGATAGGCCTGGTTTGTGTGATTTTATGTGGTGTTGTCTTGGTGTGTTATGTCTCGACATAGATGATGGAGTCACAAGGGGTTGTGTAATCTTGGGGTAATCAAGTCCTAATGGTTTATAACGTAAATGGTAATTGAAGTATAAAACTAGGGTTACATTAATATATGTCGATTAATTAAAAGTAAGGGGTGGTTTCGTAAACATCAAAACCTGATGGTTCGATTTATTAATGTGAGATCTAAAAGGGACTAAAAGAGTAAAATACGTAAACTTGATATATTTACACTTGTGACCCTATACTTTGTAATAATTGCACTTAAAACCCTAAACTTGCAAAACTTGTCATAATTGACCATTAAACTATGATAATACTTATTTTCGTCATTTTAACCTAGTATGACTTTGATTATATCATCTATGAATAAAGCTGCTAAATACGGAAACCTACTATTTTTGGAAAGTCACTAATTATAGAAACCTGCTATTTTTGGAAAGTTGTTTAATATGGAAACCTGCCTAAAATAGAAAGTTACCTAAAACAGGAAGTACCTAAAATGGAAAGTTACTAAAAGTGGAAACCTGCTAAAATTGGAAAGCCGTCTAAAATGAGTAATCCGATCTTAACAAGCGTTATCAAATTCTTAGGTTCCGGACGGCGGCATTGATTCATCGTGTGACTTACGTTTCTATTTTACATGCTTCGATTGAGGTACAAATATTCTGACCTTACCTCTTAAGGTTTCTCATGATTCGTATACATCTTTCGATACTAGCTTGAACTGTTATGCTTTACTCTAAGCCTCCTTATTAGGGCTTCCCTATGACTTTGCTATGCTCCCTCTGATATGAACTCTGATATGAACTCTGATATGAACTCTGATATGAATTCTGATATGAACTCTCGATATGAACTTTGATATGAACCCTTATGATATGATATGATTATGCTTTGACCCGTCAGATTGATACCCGAGCCAATTATGTGTTCCTAGTCGGAAGGTAACTGACCGTGTCATTGATGCACCAATGGCATGACTCCATTGTATACAGTGATGATACACACCGTCCCCTATTATGATATGATATGATTATGAGCTCACTATATGTATATGATTTGGCCACTGGGGGGCGTATAGATGCATCCTATATATGATATGTTTCGGAGGATTTGATCGATTGGAGATTTATATGGTGAATGATGTCGGTGCAATCCGTGTCTTCACATTCCTGAGCTAGCTACTCCATTTGTTCTTGAGGTCTCCCTCCTATGATATATGGTATTCGAGGTCACCCTCCGAATACAATGGTTACTTATGATATGATATGATATGATATGTTCCGGGCTCGTGGTAGATTTCTGACAAACCTTACACTTTTGATATGCTATATTGTACCTTTTGTATTCCCAACGCACTATATGCTACGTTAATTGTTCATTACTCAGTACCTTTATATGACTCACTCTACTACCAAGATATATACATTCCATTGCTTTGATCATCACATTCTCATTCCGTTACTTGAGAATATCGCTCCATTCACGTCTTAGGGTTATTATATGCTTATTGAATTTGATTATGCTATTCATGTTTTATGTGACTACTGATTATCCTACTATGATGTGATTACTATGCGGTTATCTGAGCTACCTATCTTCATATGATGATATGTGACCTCACTGTTATGTGACTCTCGATTTGTGCGATGACCATACTAATGTGTAATCGATAGTTTTGTCGGTTTATTATGTGTGCTTTGTTCGGTATCTCGTGGACTATGTCTATCCTGTTGTATTCCTATCTGTTTATGGTTGACCTGTCATGCTTACATTTCTGCCTATGCTACGGTTTGATTGGGTAGATGGGTCATCTTGTGCGTCGGCTTGTTAAATTGTTTAGTTGCCCTGCTATGTTTTTTAATTCATTTAATTATATCGTTTATATTGTATTCCTACTTATTACGTGTGACCGCCATGTGTTATTTGTTGTTAGTACTTCCGCTATTATGATCTTGGTTATGTTTTCAACTAAGGGTTTTGACCTGTGTGAATTGCCATGCTCACTTATTAATTAATTGCTTCCGCTTTTCTGTAGATATCTGTTTGGCTTGTATGCCTTCTAGTTTCCTGAATTGATTATATGACGTATATGTTATGTGGACGTGACACCTGCTATGCTTGCTTATGTTTCAGTTCTTGTATGTCTGGTTTGGATGTGCTTGTTTATATGTCATCGATGCTTTGCTTTGTTTCGTTCTCCTTGTTATCTGTTCGTATTGGATATATGTATAATTGTGTTCTCAGAGGATCCTCATTGACTCATTGTTCTCATTTCGTTGCAACCTTGTTATCAGTTTCATTATTTCATTTGTATCTCTGATTTCATTTAGCTTTCGTTTTGTTATATCTGTTCACTGGGCTTTTTAAGCTCAGCCGCATTTCTTTTCCTGCGGCAGGTTTTAGATTTGAAGATGGGCTTTGATGGGCTGAGAGTTGGATTATCTGAGTGGACTGACCCTAGTTACCTTATTATTTGGATTTTTTTAAGAGCTTTTGTTTATAGATTTCACTTCATTTTGGATATTGTATTTTCCTTGTCAGTCAATTTTTTTTATATATATGATTTGATACTTCATTTTAAGGTATCCGTTTGTATAGATTTTTATTGTATGTTCTGATATGACACCAGAATGTGACACTTCTACCCTTGTCGGGTTGGGGTGTTACAGTAGGAGTAGTGGAACTGGTAGGTATAGTACTGACGGTAGTGATGATTGAAGTGAAGCGGTGGAGTGTGGTAGTACCCCCTCGCAGTGAATTTGATACACTACCTGCACGGGTTTCCAGGTCGTCGAGTGAGTTGAGAAGGGCTGGATGCGTTCCAGTGACAAACCTTCGGTTGTGTCATCGCATCCGCCAGAGTGAGGGAAGGCATGGTCGTGACAAGACGGTGCATATGTGTAAGTATATGTAAAAATATACTTATGATAGACATGGAGTAGTGGATTAATAATTAGGCAATATGTCATGCAGTCGTGTTTAAATGAACTCTAAATAGTATGGTAAGTAAGGCAAGCGGTAACTGGCGGTCGTAGAGTGATGTTTTTGTAAAAAGTAGTTATATATGTACCTAGTTCACTATAACTTAGGCTCTGATGCCAATCTGTAACACCCCCAAATTTGGTTTAGCGGAAACATACGTGTCATTCGGGAGCGTTACGGGATTTGGTGAATCATAGCACAAGTATACTGAATGGAATACATACTCCGTTTAATTTCATAAAATATTTTGAAACAATATCTTACAACATTGTTTAGATGAATGGGCACGTCCCATAATTTTTGTAGTCCCAATATAAAAACATCGTTTTTGTGTAAAACACTTCTTTAGAAATCACTACGACCATTTACCACCTCTTGCCTTGCATCCATGATCACAAATTAAGCACCTGATAAAAATATGCTAAAAGGTCACTAAAAGTGGTGAGTTCATAGGTTTAAAATAAAACATTGAGGTTTGGACCAAAGTGAAGACATATAATCATTACCAAGAATATAATGATATATGGATGAAAGTCTATTACGTTAGCTCTAATTTCATGCAACCGATACTACTGCACGCTTTCAGATGCTAAAAGATATCATACAATATAGGGGCCCATAGCGAGTGTTTTGTCCCTCTACACTTTCGGTTCGACATGGTATACGTTTCGCCTTGGCCTAAGCATGGCCAACCGAACGGAGGAGTCACCTCAATAGATCTATTTATAACATTCGCGTTTCCCAATGGGGAATTGACGGTTCATGAAAAGGGAATTTTCTAGAAACATAAGGGCTTAGGCTAAACCACGTAATAGTAATCATGTAATAGTTTTGGTCCTAAAAGGTTTTGCATATTTCTCACCCCAAAGTGTTTAAACAGTTTATCAAGTAAAAGAGGGCTATGAAAACTCACCTTAGCAAATGTGCAATCCAAAAGTGGGATTTAGTGAATGTTGTGATCACCCACACGACCTAGATAAGGAGGGAAATGTTTGATTCATTGTTTTAAGTATCACTTACTTAAAGTGGTTCGATATGATTTGTATTACTACAAAACGTAAGTTTGTAAAAATTGTTAATTTAGTATTACTAGTAAGTATACAAAGTACATATACTTTTTATATTGACATTAATAGAGTTTTATAATCCAAAGTTTGATATGGATAATAATTACAACATTTCCACTAGTAAGTATATAAATGTGTATATACTTACTTAAGTTGACACAAAGTGGTATTGTCAAAATTTATAACTTAATTGATTTATTTTCTAATTACCTTTAGAAAGTGTTTATGTTAAGTTTGAAAACTTTCAATTTTAATATATAATGAAATGACATTGTGGTCTTTAGTTATTTATCAAAACTTGTCTTTAATATATAAAGTCCTAAATGTGACGTTTACTTGACGTACATTTGTTTAGACATCAATGCTAAATTTTGACGTAATCATTATTAAATGAATCATGTTCTTACACATTAGTTGTTCATGTCCAACCTTTGTATATTATTTCGTTAAGTTACTACTAGCGCATACCTAATGGCGTTAAGATGATACGTATGTAAGTGGAAGGAAAGAATTGATGGAGACGGGTTTTAGTGTTTGTTGTCCGATAATTTTCCCCGGGTATCCTCATTCGGTTCACTCACTGTTTCTGTAAAAAGACTATGGGTTGCGGCCCAATTTAGTTTGCAACATGGTATCAAGTGTTGGGCTTGGCCCAACATGTTGGTTGTAACGAAAGAGAAAAGGGCTTAGGCCCAAGTTCATATCTGCTACTAACTTGATAAATGGAGTTTAGAACAAGTACTTTTCCATGTTTTATTTCAAGTTCACAAGTTGTCTTTTAAGTTTAACGTGGGCATCATAGTTCGAGTCGTTGGTTTCGAACAAAGTTAGTTAACATCAAAAACTAGGAAGTGAGCAAGTGAGTGATGAGACTATGTATAAGTTGAGTACTACTTCAACTTGGTCTCAATCTCGCCTACTCTTATGAATTTTGACACAACCATGGACTACTCGGAAATGTTTTAGTAACCAAACACATTCGGCTAGGTTCTCCTAGGCGTTCATAGAAACTTAGACACAAGGTTCACTTCCAAAGTTTGAGTCAACAAGAAAATGAGACGCTAGCATGTTTCTCATGTTTAAACAAGGTAAAAATCAAGGTTCGACATACTTTAAAACGACATAAAGGTCGACTTGAAATGGTGAGCATCGACATGGGTTACTAGTAGGCTTGATTCCTCCGGGAAAGAAGATC
>OU343216.1:102586318-102635023 GCA_910596185.1 Chrysanthemum makinoi | reverse complement strand
CCACATAGGATCTACACAACAACAAAATAAGTAATAATAATAATACGTAGAAATAAGATGAAATAGTAAAGCTGGTTCAAGGAGACAAAATGGGTGGTTTCAAGTGGGAAAAGAAAATGGATGGGAGCTGAAAGATTTTGATAAAAGATATTCAATTGGGAAGTTGTTGGGTCATGGTCAATTTAAAACTTATGTTGCTACTGATAAAATTAATGGTGATTTGTTGTCACAAGAAAATTGACAAAAATAAGGTGGTTTTTCTCTTTTTTAATTTAATTTATATCACTTTTCTTCTTTTGTCTTTTTGATTTGTTAGTATTGACTTTAGCTAATGTGTATGGTATCAAAGTCTAGGATTTGGATTTGAGATTTTGTGATTATGTGGATTCTTAATATGTGTAATTTAGTAAGATCAGTGTTAATGTTTATGTTTTTGATTTTTTCTAATGGGAATTTCAGGTTTAGGTAGATTGCTGCCGGATGAGGTTGTTAGTTTATGAGTTCCCCGAAGATTGATTCTTGTAATTCTAACATCTAGGTATTTGTAGTTATATCATCTGTAGCGGTGTACTAGTTTTATGCTTTGTTTATACCATAAAATTGCTACATTAGACCTTATAGTGGTTGACTATTAAGTCTTAACAATTTTGAATTGCTATCGGGAATAATGCATCGTCTTAACTTTAGTTTGATATCCTTATGGATCCTGTATAAATTGATGTAGTGAACTATGAACTTAGTGGTCTGAAACTTGGAGTTTTAGCTAGCTATCTGTTTAATTTGTGGTTATGCTTAAAAAGGAGGTTTTTGTACATGTATCAAAACCGGAGGATGCGGTTTTAATTTGTAGTTTAGTTGAAGTGAAATAAGTTTGCGTTTAAAATCAATAAAAGTAAACACTTAGGACGCGCCAACCACTATTGATAATCGAGAATAAGAGTACCCGCATGGACTGTGAGGCGTGCGGTTAGCCGCTGTTTGATGGACTCAAGCTTATAAGCATCATTCAATAAGTCGCTTAGTTGAGGTGAAAAGAAGTGCGAGTATACTGATCAAGTTTAGTACAAGTATGCCCGCACCAAACGCGGTTCAGTTTAGGCGTTTGTATATTTATTGGGCGTTATTTGGTGTAGGGGTTGTAAAAAATGAGTTGAATATATAAGACGATGTTTGCGCTTGTAGTTGTACTCGAATCGTGCTTAGATTGTTTAGTACCTTTTTGAGATATATTGGTGATTTGTTGTTTTATGAGATGGAGCGGATACCATTGAGTCTATAAGGTCGGATTATTAGCATGTGATTCTTACGGTTGTGCTCAGATGGATGAATGTACTTTATGTCGTGCGGTATAAGTGTGAATATGCTGCTAGAACTATTATTTTTGTGTTACTCGATTCAGAGTGTTGACAGGGTATGTGAGTAGGTCCTTAATATCATCATAGTTTGATGCCTCTCTAATTGGGAATTGATTACTTTTTAAGTGGTCGTAAATGATAGTTGCAATGTTGGATGTGTAGAACAATAATTTTGAAGGTCATATATTGATCTGAAATATGTTTATTGATGTTTCACTTTATGTCATGCAGAATGCAGGTACTACCAGCCACATCATTGGAGGAATTGATGAAGCAAACAACAAGTTAAAGCACCATACCAAGTTAATAGTAACTAGTTTCTTCCAATTCGACGGAATGCTATAATTTTAGTCTCGATTTATGTATATCCATTTAATTCCAAGATATATTGGTGTAATTGATTTTTGGTTATATGCAATCAGTTAGTGATGATATTGGGGGTTTCAGTATTTAGTTATTAATTTTGAATAACTGGGTATATAATTATTTATTAAACCGCCCATAATTATAATGAGCCGTAGATCTTTGTTTAAAAGTGTTTTTCTAATTTGTCACACTTGAAAGTGTGGAGATCTCCTTAAATTGTTCACACCTATAATTGTGGAAGTTTGTTTAATTTGTCACACTTAGAAGTGTGGAGTTTTTCTAATTTGTCACACTTGAAAGTGTGGAGATCTCTTTAAATTGTTCACACCTAAAATTGTGGAAGTTTGTTCAAGTTGCTGACACATGAGAGTGTGGAGTATTTGAAAATTTTCCACACTTAACACTGAAACTTTTTCTAATTTCTCCACGATCTAAATTGTGATGATGATAGTATTTCTCCACACTAATTTTCATGAAGAGTCATATGAATATCCACTATAATAACTGTGACGATCTTTTATATTTTTGTAACACCCATTATCCCCACACAAGAGCAAAGTGGAGTATATAATTGTTCACACTTTATAATGTGATAGCTAAAAAGTGTGCAAAAAGGCATGATTTTTTGTAGTGAGTGGTTGAAAATTTTCATCGATGGTGGTGGAAATACTACTAATAGGAGGAAAAAAGATTGTCGTCAAAAAGAACTACATATAGTCTTGCAACTACGAAACTAATCAAGATGTTTTTTGTCTTTCTTAAGTTTACTTTGTTGACCAAATTCCGTGCAAATTTCTGTGGAGAGTGTTAAAGGTAATTGTTAGAGGTGCAAGAGAGCTATCGAGCACGAGAATAGTTTCATGCTTAAGTTAGATAATTTTTTCCGCATCAATTTTGAGTCAACTTGGAGTACGTAATTGTAAAAGTAGTCATCCAACAGTACATCACCTAAAGATCAAACGTGTAAACTTGAACTGTGCTATTAAATACCCATAATATAGAAACGGGGCACGCCCCCTTTTTATTGCATAACCTAAAAAAGCTATAAACAAATTACCAAAGTGGTTAGGGAACGATACACTTTAGTTACCAGCGAGCAAACACAAAAATGTAAGTAACTTGTTTTGTTGTGTAATCATCTTTATCTTTTTTTTTTATGAGCAAATGTTTTTTAAAAAAATATCATACTGCTACAATTTGCTTTTTGGGTAGTGACAAATTTTTGCTTTTATGTATTTTTTCAAATTCATCCTTTTGCAGATTGTGACATTTTGGCTCTTCAAAAAAATTGTATTAGTTAAGAGGGCAAATGTCCCAAAATTTCAAAAATACCAAAAAAATGAATTTAAAAAAAAATTACTCATAAAAGAAATTTTTTTTGCTTACCTACAAATAAACAAATAAGAGATATACTTTTTGAAGACATTTGCTTTTTCTTTTCTTTTTTTAAATTTATTACATACATCATATTTTTAAATTACGTCTATTATTTGTATTTTATTATTTTGCCCCTACTTGTAAATAAGAGTGTTGATAGATGAGAAGAGTAAAATTGTCATAAAATACATATAATAAATCGAATTAAAAAATATGATATGAGTATAGTTTTATATACCAAACTTTTCTTAAATAAATAATCATCTCCACCATCCATCTAAAAAGAAATCAATGGATGAGATTAAAGATTTTATTATTTCATATATTTTTATAATTTAAATATCTCTTAAACCGTTAATCGTTGAAAATATTACCGTTGAATAGATTTAATTATCTTTTAGGAAAGACTTGATATACTTTTAAAAAGAAAATTTTTTTTTTCGTTGTTTTTACGTTACTTGAAATTTGCATGAAAAAATCATATGATAAAACACTAATTTGAATATCACATGTGATATTAGTGTTAAATCATATATGATATGTGATATCACATGTGATATTACACTAATATCACATGTGATATTACATATCATATATGATATAATAATATATCATATATGATTTAACACTAATATCACATGTGATATTCAATTTATTGTTTTATCATATATTTTTAATACAATTTTCAAGAACGTAAAAATCCAAAAACTTAAAAAAACGTGAAAAATACTAAAATTTTTTGTCGAAAGTATTTCAAAGTACATATCTATAGAAGATAATTAAATGCCGTCGCGAATGATATTTTTTTCTTCCTTAACGATTAACTGTTTGAAAGTTATTAATATTTAAAAAGGAGAAAAGTGGGTTTTTAAATGTTGTGATTAATCTCATCCATTAGATCAAATAAAATGAATGGTGGAGATTGATCCCGCAGATGTAAATAATCTTTTTTCTCAATGATCTTAAATCTATGATATGATGTATATAATAAGAAAAATAAAATGAATACATAACAAAGTAAAAAGTGTGGTTGATTACGTTTTCTATGTCATTTGCCCTATAGAAATAATGCAAGTAAACAATTTATTTTTTACAAATAAGCTTCTGATTTTAAACAAACTTTACGCAATCATAATTCATACATGAACAACTTTCATTGTAGCACTCGGGTACAAGAAGTAAATATATGCCGTTGAAAGCACCTCACACGAGAACTTCATATGATTAATTATATATAAAGCTATAATTCTAACGATCATGATGGAATTACCAATAGAAGCAGGAAGCTAATGTACTTTTACTTCATTTCTTTTCCTTAATTTCACCATCAAACCGTACTCCAGTTGGAGGATTACGGAAGCCTTTAGGGTAACTTGCTGTCCTTCCATCACTTCAACTTTGTAATTGTATACAACTGTAGCTGCCACTAATTTCATTTGAATTAAAGAGATTTTCTTACCTAAGCAAGTTCTTGGCCCTGCATGAAATGCTGTAAAGTTGTAAGATGGTACATGCTTGATTCCTCCTTTTAGCGAGATCCATCTCTCTGGCTTGAATTCCAAACAATCTTGTCCCCATATCGTCTCCATCCGTCCCATTGCATATGAATGTAGCAATAATTTGGTGCTTGAATTGACTCGGTGACGCGCAAAGTATCTGCTTCAATAGGAACTTTGGTGTTTATAGGAACGGTGGAAAGCCTTAATGCTTCACATAAGGCTGCATGAAGATAAACCAAGTTTCCGAGCTCGTTTGCACCAAACAGTTTCCATTCCTCACCCTCTTTCATTCCTAATTGTTCACGAATCTCTTCACGGATTTTGCTTTCTGCTACTGGATTTTTGGCAAGGAGATAAAAGAACGAAGTAAGTGCTGAGCTTGTCGATCTCTCCTGCAACCATGAGACTTAATAAAGTGTCTTTGATAAATTTATCAGGGTTACCAGAAGTACCAGTTTGATCCTTGTATTCCCTCATATATCCGGTTAGTAAGGTTAGATCCTCTACTTTTTCATCGTTTGCCTTTGTTTCCTTTTCTCGCTTTTCATTTATAAACTTGTAGAAAAGCTCATCACTTAGCTTGAAAGCATCAATCAAATGTTTCTCGTTGCCAATTTTAAGTCGGTTTAGGGCCTTCCAATAACATTTTGGGAGGTAATGTCGATTGAAGATAGTCTCTTCTGACTTGGTGAAGGCTACTTCGAAGTCATAGTGAGGAAGTTCAACTGTTAGGGTTTCAGGATCATAGTCTAGAAGTAAACTCATGGTGCCATCAAAAGTTAGCCTCTGGAAGATACTTTGCAAATCGGTCACGAATCCTCGTTCAGACACGAACTCAAGAACCGGCACAAGTTTTTTTTCTACATTATTACACATAGTTTTCTCCACAAGCTTCAAGAATTTGTCGTCTTTGAAGAGTGACATGGTTGTTTTCCTGTGTAATTCCCATAACTTGGAGTCACAGTTGAAAACACCATCACCAAGGATATCAAACATATCTCTAAACGATTGACCTTTCGGGTAGTTGTGAAAGTTGGTGGTTGATATATAGTGAATGTTGGCTGGATCACTAGTGAAAAGGAGATCTAGGCTGGAAAACCAAGGGCCTTTGTACAGAAATGTACCATCATTCTGTTTCAAAATGCTGGTGGTATAATCGTGAAAACAATGGAAATACCATAACAAGGTAGGGGTCATACCAAATATAGGCCATTTGGTGGGCAATGAGGATCTACGAATTCTGAAAATGTAATAAAAATAAAGCGAAACTAAGAATGTGAGGAAAATGATTATAACATGGTATTGAAGGAATGCCATATCGAGTGTGCATGCATGTTGTATTTGGTTATTGGTGTTTTATAGACATTTTTGTGCAATAAATAAGTTGCATTGCTGTCATATTTGTGGCACCAAATCATTGCTTCTTTTTTAGTGAATACAATGCAAATTAAAAAGAAGAGTTAAATAAAGATTGTGTATTTTATCGATGCTAAGAGAAATGTTATCTTGGTTCTAAAAAAAGACTCTGAAATTCAGTTTATAGTCTTTATACCAAAAAAAACTACTATAAATCCAGTTTATAAACATTTGAATTGCAGAACATTAATCTCCAAATGAGGATTTTATATGTAATATGTTGATTTACAAGAATAGGTTTGAAAATGATCGATGTGATTCATTAATATACAAAAAAAAAAAGCGATCGGAGAGTATTTCTGTTTTATTTTACTTCATAATATTTCGCGTAGATGACATGTCATTGTGAATCCTTTGTGATGATCTATCTAGTATTATTCAACATCATTTTGATAAGACATTTCCCCAAAGGCCTAAAATAATCAACATTATAGAAATCCATTTGCTTAAAAAAGTTCAACAGTTTGATTATATTGACACATGTGATTTTAGTTTCACATTACACATAAAATTATTGGGGTATTGTTTGTTTATTCATTAATCAGATGTGCAAGTAAAATTCAATGCTATATCATTACCCATATTGATATCGTTGTTTGTATAAATAATCATTCTTTTATAGCCATCCAATATTGTACAACGTTTTATTTGTTCTTTTTGTAGAGGTTAGGTATTCACATATGGAAGCACGTTATTTCATGATCAAATTAATTTTGGCTCATGTGTTTAGGTTGACAAGTTTGGCCGTATAGTAACTAACATTGATTTTCTTCACGTAACTAAATAATAATTTTCCAATTACGTCTAGTTTTAGTGTAAGTTTTAGTTTTGATCTTCTGATTTCTCTCAAAGAAGTATTTTAAAAAGCACAAACTCTTGAGATTATAAGTAGTTTTATCTTTTATAACCATAAGGTTGTCAAATGTAAATTTTGGTTAACCAAAAGCGTATTAAGGGTATTACCGAGTATCAACAATCCTCTTATGGAAGAAATGCTTATAACAGATGGTTATATAATTCGTCTGTAGCTCATCCCTCTCTTTCTCTCTCACCCTTTCATATTGGTTCTAAGTTGGTTTATCAAATAATATAATTCACGTATCTCTTCTTTTGTCAAAACAGGCAAAAGATAACGGGGAACATCACACGCCTCCGCGGTAGAGAATAAACAGTACGTATGACCCAAAGTCTCCCTCCCTTTTTGGAATAAGCTTAAAACCATATGCAGACTTGAAAACTTATCATGTATCTGGGCTGAAGTAATCTCAGGGATTTGTATTAGACCTACTAACAATTCTGTGTGGAGCATTATACAGAGATTAGTGTTTGGGGCTGCGGTTTATTTTTTATATTAGAAAGAAACATTAGAATGTTTCAAAAAGAATGAGAGGTGTTTCATATTATTGTAGATACGGTTAGACTCAAACTGATGGGTTTGAAGATTCAATCCTCATTTGAAGTTGAGAAAGCCGCTTGCATTTGGAATCTGCCTTTGAAGGAGATCAGGAAGGAGCAGGGACAGACCCATATTTTCTTTTGCATGTCAACACCTAATTTTACCTAATAAATTTTTATAGAGCACTTAAGTACTTCATAATCATAAAATAATAAATAATAATAATAATAATAATAATAAAAATAATGCAACACCCTCTCAAAATTCTATCCATCTCGGTGTTAAACTCTAATAGTGTGTTTTATGACTCTAAGGGCGTGTTTGGTTCACTTAATTTGGGTGGTTTTGGGATGTTTTGAATTTAACGTTTTGGCTTTATCGAGTTTGGTTGTCTTTTTAAGGGGTTTTAAATTACTGGCGATTCTTTAATTTGGTGGGGTTATAAAACGAAAGGTGGAGGTTTAAACACGAGTCAATATTAGACAACTATACCCTTCTCTCTCCTAATAATACATATGTCTTCCACTCTTCCACACCCTTCATCTCTCCACCTTTCTCATTCATGAAAACCCAATATATAAACCACCTTATCTCTTAATAGCAACAAAATCCACCAAAAATTTCCCCTTTCTTTAATTCTCTACAAGTGTTTGATTTATTGTTTTCGTTTTTGCGCTTGATCTCATATGATAGTTGCATATCTCGTGTCTTGGATAGTTGCAAACTTGCAGATCTATTGCTTGGTTCAAGAGATGACATCTCAAATAAAAATCGATTGTATTTGTTCAAATCAAACAAGTTGGGAAATAGTGTTTTTATTGCTCCAATCTTATATATGATGTTTTACATTTTGTATTGATTTGTTCCTATTTTTTTAATTTAAAACAAAAGGTTGATTAACTTTTTTTTGTAAGACAGTGTTTGTTATTATGTGTTATCTTTTGTGTCTTTTCAAATGGATACAATATAAGCACATATTTGTTGGTTACCACAAGTTTTAGTTTGTTGATTTTGTGTTTTTGATACTTCACGATGACAAAAGATACCGACCAAGAACATGGCTTTCAATTTTGAAACAAACCAGACATTAAAAAAAAACATAAAATGGACAATCTAGTCATTTATGGTATTGCTTAGCAATCGGATTTTGGATTCAGAATCATGACTTTACTTTTGGTAATGTGGTTGGCTATGTTCTCGGTCTCATGGATTAATATTGTGGGCTATGCATTACAGTGTAACAAGGAACATATGTATGTTTTACTATGGTATATGTGGTGTAGATGTAGTGCCTTGTACTTTAGTTAAACCTACCCTTTTGTTTTGTGTGATTTACATGCACCGCCGCTATTATGGGTGTTAGGATGGACTATAGCTTACTATGCACTACAGGAGAAAGCATGAACAACTTTAAGTTTGCCTACGGTAGATGTAGGGCATGGTACCTTAGTTAAGCTTCTTAGAGCATGGGGTATCGTGGTTTCTTCCCTCGCCGCTTCCTAATGGCTAGCTCGCCACTTTGTTTTGCTCCTCGCCACGCAAGACCATGTTGGTTCGCAAATTCAACGACGAGAAACACGATAAAATTCAAATTTTATTACCGCCAAACACAACGGTTACCATTCTTTTATTTATTTATTTATTTTTTTCAAATTCAAATATTACCAACATTTACCAACTCTATAAATATTACCAACATCTACACAAAAAAATTCACACTTCTCAAATACAATTCAACTTCAAAATTCACACTTTCTTACGAAAATTATTATGGCTTGTCGTCTCCCGCATTCCGCTAGTGATATGCAAACGTACGTTCAAAATGAATGCAATAACGACGATGAGGCTCGAAAAGACGCTATTATACGCGTCATCCAATTGTTTGAGCAAGCGAGGACGGAAAAGCTGCAGATGAGAGAAAACTACAAGAGTTGCAACGACATCGCTGACCGAAACTAAAAGTGTGATCGAGAAATTTCTAAGGAGGACGCTCACGAGATGACGAAATTATTGACAAGTTGTGGCGGTGTGTTCAAAAGGTAACGAACAACGTTACCATCAAAGTTAATTGCTATCTCGTGAACAAAGATGATGATGCAGAATCCCGGAGACGAGGAAGCTTTGTCTCACGAGGATTATATACCTCCCTCAGATGATTCTCGCAACGAGGAGTATTCAGATTAGGATTTAGATTTATGTATTTTTTCTTATTTTTTTAATTTTTTGTATGTTTTTAAATTTTTCAGATATTTTTTTTCCGTATTGTAGTTGCATTTTTATTTAAGTGAATGGAATGAAATTTATTTTGTTTGAAAAATATGGAAAAGAAAAAAAGAAGGGTGGGGCCAAAATGAAGAGAAAGTGAGTAAGTTGTGATTGGAGGGGTATTTTTAAGTGAGTGTGTTGGAGGATGTGAGCAGGAGGTACATGGGGCTCCAAATGAAGAGCTTTGCATGCTCCTAGTCCGCTTCTTGTGAATATCCCAAGTTTGCTTCTAAGGGTGTTTGGATTATTTGGAGTCATGTCAATTGGCTATGCACTACAGATTATAACTCAATTTTTGATTTGACTCATTATGGTAATTTCTGTGCTAAGGTTTCTAAGTCATCTCCTTATTAATGCATGCCCTTTGTTATAGTTCCATGATGATTGGTTGGTCCAAATTCTAACGCTCATAACCCATGTACTTTTTCCTTGTTCAAAGTTTTTCCCACGTGGTTTTATTTGGCAAGGTTTTTTAATGAGATAGGTTCTTTGGGTGATCACTTATCCTGTTCATCCTTTTTCTCGACTGCACTGGAGGTAATAATGCTACTTTGGACCCTATAAATTGCCGAAAGTAGATTGTATTGATTGCTATGGTGTGTTGATTCCGTTGAAGCCCTCATCCGTTCTTAATTCTCGCATTGTGTTATTAACCAGATGGGTATGTCCACATTCCATGGATTAGCACTTTGTCGCTTACATGACTTCGTGATATGGTGATAGCTTGATACACACCGTTGGCCCCTGTGTATGATTCGCAGTATGTTGATGTCTATAGTTAAGATCTCTCTTTTGCTTGTCTGTTTGGAATGCGTGGAATGCCATGAATGGTTTATGCTCAGATTGATCTTATGGATTATTGGATCGCTAGATGATTACTGAGTTTTGACACCGTGAGTTTTGGCTATCTTAGATCTTGCTTTCTTGGTCTTGTATTTTGGTAGTTATTTGGTCTTCACAGTAGTCTATCATGGGTTTGTTTCGCTTATCCAACTACCCTTTTTGTAATGGTATGGGCTTGTCCATTCCTTCTTTATGTTTGTGCAAGTTTGATTCTTTAGGTTTTTATTCCCATTGAATTATTTCTTGGATTTGTTTGTAAATATTTTCATTTTATATATTTATTTTACCTTTGTAAAAATAAAAAAAATTAAAATGTCTTTTCTCCCCGCTTTTTGCAAAAGATGGTTCTTAATTTCGCCGAAGACATACATGCGATAGGTAGGATGTATTAGTTAGTTTTGGTTTGTACATGGGTTGGGTAAACATTTCAATGACCGGCAGGTGGAGGACTAGGTGAAAGTGTGGGTGTTGGTCCCCAACCCGGCTAACTACTTCACTTATAAGTAAGGCCAAAACTTGTTAGTTATAGGATTTCACAAACACACTAAACCATAACCATGTGGGGCGTATAAAGGAGTTTAGAGAGAGAAAGTTCTAGTGAGAGAAAGGAAGAGAGTTGAGAACTATGTGAAACAAAGAGAAATGGTATTAAAGCTCCAACCCTCTACCTTGGGAGGTAGAGGGTATTTATAGTTTCTTACAAACAAACGCCACCTACTGCCGTGGATCGTGCATACAAAAAGACCCATCCGCCCACCACGGTGTTACAAAACTAAATACTACATAACATAAAATAACTACGACTACGAGCTTTCTAACGATTACATATACTTGAGGTGACCGACTTTAATACCTAGAATTTCTAATTCCTAACAATCTCCCCCTAAGGGAGGTCACCTCAAATACACATTAAAATTACATTGAATACAAACAGATAATACATTGAGATTGTTCTTGGATTCTTGTCCATGTTCTTGTTCCAGAATCGTAGTCTTTGATTCTTCATAAATGCATGTTTGGATAATCAAAGTGGAGGTCTTTAACTGATCCACGGATATTGAGCGCCGCCTTTGAGATCATCCGGCCACATTAAATCTTTGTCTCAACCTTTGTTGTGTTGGTAATTAGTGATGCTGTGACCTTTGACCCACATGCTCACATTCGATCATGATTTATTCTTATCAGAGTAGCGGAAGCTTTCGTTGATTCATGATATTGGCAGAAGCATGGAGTGAAAATATCAGAGTCATTGATGCACCAATCATGATATCTTTAGATATGAATGTGTTGTGTGAGCATGCGGCTATAGATTGACCGCTCCATTCTCGACGCCGCAAACGCCGTGTAACTGATAAGACAGCTAGCAATAGAAGCACCGAAAGTGTCTTTGATCACTTTCGATGAATTGAGGTACACGCCCAGTGCCTTGATCAAGATAAAGCATCACCGGATCGTGTATTCAAGAATTTCCTTGACATTTACCGTTCTAGCTGCTTCTCAAACCGAACGTCTCAAAGAAGACAACACGGAGTGAATGAATCGAATAGTGATTCACCGATTGATGAAAAGAGATTTGAAAAACAAGTGTATCGCCAATAGAAATTGTTTTTGCAATACAACGAAAGGTTTTAAAGAAAATCAATTATCAATCATAAACATCTTTTACTTTGAAATGTTCGTACACCGGCCGATGTGTGAGAAAAGAGTATTGAGCATAACGACCGTTTTTCAAAGGTCCGCCAATCCATAATCGAATGTGATTGATTCAAAAGATTGAATCACCCATTGTTTCTATTGTCACATGGTTGATCTATAGAATAGACCTCACATGCCACCCACCGTGAGCATTGATGTTGGCTCGAAGGCTTTCCATCTTCATTGTGAATATGATTGCATATTACCGGATGTTGGTAATATCACAAAGATATCATGTAGGACTCAAGATATAATCTCTTCCATATTGTGTGAAGCAGAGTCTTCATTGAACGTGTCCTAATGAGATTTATAGATGATCTCGTGGCTCTAGACTCAATTTGTGCATATTTGAATTCCTATATCGAGACTGGGAGAGGGTCTCTTTTTCAATATCAACAATCTCTAAGAGAAAGTCGATAGATAATGTTGGTTCCCTGTGAGAATGAAACAAGTCCTTTTAAGAGGAACTTGAGTAGTAGGGAAGTTAGTGCAAAGGCTGATGGGTCCATGACTTCTTGTCTTCAATACCATGCACCACTAGTAGCATATGAATTGAACCCGCCCTAAGGTTGAATAAATGGAGGGCTATTTCTTTTCACCCTTTTTCTCATTCAGTTCTTTTTCATTCTTCACCCCTTCGCTTACCTAGACTTCATGACTAGAACCTTGTTGGGTTTATTCCAAGATTTAGCTCGTCCACAAGACTCATCCCATATTCTCATTTTCTTCTTTTTCATCATACCTAAGAACTTCTACACTAACTAGTGGATTGTCCCTGGGTAGATCCCTCCTACTCGGCGGATCATGGGACCAAATACCTAACCTTATCATCCTTATATCACCATACATAAAGTAAAGTTGTACGGTCTATTTGGTATTGTTCACCGCCATGGAACCAATTGAAAACCATTTGAAAATCAATCCAGATGCTTGTGATATTTTATCAAAGAATTTTGCACCTAATTGTTTTGATATTTTTAGAAAGAGCTCCCCTCAACATGTGCATCATGTATTTGAAATCGTTGGTACCACCGGAGGCAAGAAATCTTTGAAATCGTTAGATTGAGAATGAAAGGTCCAATCTTTTGATTAACATTTTCTAAAATAATCATCATCACTTCCCAATCAATTTGAGTAAATAAAACATTTTGAGGAAGGATGAGGTTTTCAAAAGTTTGCTCCCCTCGATATGTGCCTCTCAATTTTGAGAGAATTTTGCACATATTGGAGGGAATCTGACTTAGAGACAATTCGACACGCTTCAATAATTTGAGGTTTTAGCTCCTCCCCTCAACGTGCATGGAAAATTTGAAATTGTTTGTCACTTCAAGGGAGGCGAAACATACTAATCACTTATGAAACCATCTATAGAATTATCATTTTAAATCCAATTTAAATCACAAATTTCCCCATCACAATTATCAAAACATTTGAGATTTGTGATCTCCTGGAGATTTAAATCGCTTTTGAAAGCTTTTAAGGGAATTGTGACTTGATTTTGAAAACTTTTAACCGATAAGGATCGAATTTGAGACTTTAGACTCCAAAGATTTAAACATGCTTGAGTATCTTTTGAAAGCAAACCATTTTTTGAAAAAAAAATACACTTTATAATTAAAAATCATTCTCCCCCTCAATCAATGACATAAGTTGTTGATTGAGATATATAGTTTTAACAACCGCTTAGTACGATGATATTCAAAAATTGAGCCCGAGTAATTTTTCAAAGCAATTCGTTTTCATTGGATAGTGAGAATTTTTATAGAATCGAGCATGAGATTTGAAAACAAGATTAAGTATGGCTCGTTTTTCTTTAAAATAATGGTCACCACCAAATGACAATAATCCACCATTTTTCTTCATTTTATTTTTTATTTTTATTTTTTATTTTTAAAGAAAACTATGTACATTCACTAACATCTAAAGACCCGTGACATTCTTTTGAATATCAACACAAAGTCCTAGATGATATCGAATCGAGAAAACATGACAAAAGGACATTTTTTTCACATTTTTATGGATTTTGAAAGTTTTATAATTTTCTATTTGATTTTTTAAGGTTTTGTAATTTTGTATTTTGTTTTTTGAAAAATATATACAAAGAGATAGATGAAGAAAGATTTCGCCTTCCTCCTCAAGACGTTTTGTAGTTTTCCGTTGAAGGCTTTTCAAGCAAAGTCGGAAGAATAAAATCCAAACGCTCTTGGAAGAGCTTTGGTGAAGATGTCCGCTAACGGTATTCGGCCCTCACAAAATAGAGTTCCAACATACCTCTTTCCACTTGTTCCCGATGAAATGATGTCGAATGTCGATATGCTTTGCTCTTGAGTGTTGAACGTTGTTGCATGAGAGAGCAATACACTTTTATTGTCACGATATGTAGGATTTTGTTGAATACAAAGCCATAGTCGCTAATTGAGATCTCATCCATGACAACAAGATGACATGGCTATGTATTCAGCCTTCAGAGAGGAAATAGAAGTACTCATTTGCTTCTTTGATGACCGACTCACAAGCTTATACCCAAAAACCGAGCACCTCCGGACGCATTTCTCGACGAGTATCTTGACACCCCCATGACCAGATCCGCATATGCCGTTAGTGACATACCGGTGTCCTTTGGGTACCAAAGTCCCATGTTGATGGTTTCTTGGAGGTACCGAAGACCCGCTAACCGCTTCAGCGCTTTTGGTAGGCTTAGTCCGTATCTCTAGCACATATGCATACCAACGTAATATCGCTCATCGGCCGTGAGGTACATCGTGATCCGATCATGCTACATATTTCGCTTGGTCTACCATGATCCCGAGTGGTCCTCATCCAGCTTTGTACCAATCATAGGAGTGTCAACATGGTC
The DNA here is from genome assembly GCA_910596185.1 of Chrysanthemum makinoi. Taxonomy (NCBI): domain Eukaryota; kingdom Viridiplantae; phylum Streptophyta; class Magnoliopsida; order Asterales; family Asteraceae; genus Chrysanthemum; species Chrysanthemum makinoi. Next base: position 102,619,954 of record OU343216.1, on the reverse strand, counting down.
ACTAGAATCAAATCCAAATTTCTTTAAAATCTCATTTGCATATTTAGATTGATTTATGAAAATGCCTCCTAGACTTTGTGAAATTTGTAATCCCAAGAAAAATGACATTTCTCCCATCATTGACATTTGAAATTTATAACCCATTTCTTTTGAAAAACGGTCACACTCATTGGGGTCCGTCGAGGCAAAGATGATATCATCAACATAAATTTGAACGTGAATTAAGTGTTTTCCACTCGTGAAGCAGTAGGATCAATCGCTCCTTTGCTAAAGCCGGTAGATAGAAGAAACTTTGATACGTGATCATACCATGCCCTTGGAGCTTGCTTTAAACCATAAAGAGCCTCTTCAAACGATAAACGCAGTAGGATGCTCGGATTCACAAAGCCTTCTGTTACCGACGTGAGACGACTTCTTTAAGATCTCCGTTCGTAAACGCCCGCTTTACATCCATCCGATAAACTACCATGTTCTTAGTTGCAACATTAGCCAAGAATATTCTAATTGCTTCGATTCGAAAACGAGCAAAAGATTCTTGAAAGTCAATACCTCCCTTGACGGTATCCTTTAGCAACCAATCGAGCCTTGTTCTTTAACACATCACCATGCTCATCAAGTTTCACTTTGAAGATCCATTTTAGAGCAATGATCATAGCACAATCTCGAGCAGGTACTAATTCCCATACATCTAGTCGATCAAACTCATGAATTTCTTCTTGCATGGCATTGAACCGCTTCATTCATGGCGATTTAACATCTTTTGGTTCGATCGAGAGTACTGAGTTGAAGAAGCACCATAAGGCATCTCTGCTGCAAGTTGTTTCATGTGGATACCGATGAGGGATTTCCAATGATGTTGCTCGTGGATGATCGGAGTCCATTTTTCGAGGTATTCATGGCCGCTGATGAGGGACCTAAGTAGAGAATGATGTCTCCCCAAGTGATGGTTCGATGATGATTTGAGCAAATATGTTTTCAAATGAGCATCTTCGAGTAGCAGGGATTGACTTCATCCCTGAATCGAAGCATTTCCATGATGTACATTTGATGATTGAAGATTTGTTGATGAAACAGACACGCAGCAGCTTTGACTTAATGATATAGAAGTTGAAGGGTTACTTTCATTGATGGGATAGAGCGTACCGTTGATTGAATCATATCATTGTTGCTTGGCTCAAATTGTTCATCAAACATTGATCAAACAGCTTTAAATCATCTTCGAGGAGGTACATATGGAGTTGATGAGGAGTTTGGTACAAGAGATGAACCAATAGATCGCTTTGAAGTGCGGGTCTCGAATGGATTGTCCAGAGCCATTTGACCGGCTACCATCAAACGTGACGTGAATTGTTTCCATGATATTTCGGTTCTTTGTTGTAGATCTCGGTAACCTTTACTATTAGGTGCATAGCTACAAAAACTCCAATGTCCGCTTTAGCTCTCGCTCTAAATCTTGACCATCATTAGTTGGATAACATAAAGCACCCAACACACGGAAGGAATGAAAGATCGTGTTTTCTCAGGGAAGTTCATATGGAGTTTTTCCATGAGCAAGTGAATCAGGATCGATTTTGTGTGTAGCATGCAAGGGCGATAGCTTCACCCCGGAGAAACATTGAACTTTTGAGTAAATTAGCATAGTCCTAGCGGCCACAAGAGTTTCGATTCGCCTTCAACTACACCGCTCGTTGAGGGAGTTGAGAATACTTCTTTGATGACCGATTCCCATACTTTCATAAAACTCACCAAGTTGTTTGTTAACAAACTCAGTTCCATTGTTCTGCTCGATGATTCTCCACCGTTAAGACGAACTCGTAGTTTGCTTGATGAGTTTGATGATGATATCTAGAGTTTCATCCTTTGTCTTTAAGAATTTTACCCATGTGAATCTAGAGAAATCATCAACCACAACTAACACATATTTCTTCCCAAAGATATTCTCAGACTTCATGGGTCCACATAAGTCCATGTGAATAATAAGGAGAACTTCTGTGATTGAGTTTGTAGGTTTGGGTTTAGGCACTTTTGCTTTTTCCCAACCGCATGTTGAACAAAGATGATCCTTTTCATATTTAAGTCTAGGGAGACCTATAACTAAGTCCTTTCTGGAGAGATCATTGATGGTGCCAAGTTCAAGTGATTGAGACGACGATGCCATAACCATGACTTTGTTTTAGAAGCCTTTGACAACAAGAAAATTGGAGAAGACTTCATCATATCTTCGATAGAGATGGTGTATAGATTTGCACCACGTGAACCTCTAAAAGTTCCACCATCAAGTTCTCTAACTAAACAAGTATGTTTTCAAGGCTACTTAGATCGTAATCGCAGAATTGACCAACGAGAACAGTTATGACCATGACCTTCCACATAATATACCCTCGAGATAACACTTTTTCCAACAATATAATCTCCATAACCCTTAATTGCACCGAAATGATCATTCCCGAATCTAATCTTCCGATGAATTTGCTCAAAGTTCATGAGCCACGAACCGTCTCCTCATATATGCTTGGAATGAGTCCGTGTACCACGAACGATTTGAACGATCAGCTTGAACACGCATAAAGAATGGATAATCGATAATTGGGATCCCCATGCAAGAATGGGTTCCACATGGTTAGTAACGAATTGGAGCACCCACATCAAAATAGAAGCATCCATATATCGGTAGAAGCAATGGAATCATTGGGAATAGATGCAAAGGTCGGTAATCATTTGACCTATTCAAAGTATGTTCACTTTTAAGGGAATAGTTCTAAAGAGGCATCCATTTTCTAGTGGGCATAGTCTTAGCGCTTTGAGAACAAAACTGATTATTCTTATGGCCAAAAGGTATCCAATAATAACCTATCTTTATAAATGTTCTTCTTGTGGTTTCCACTATTTTCTAACAATTTACGCCTTTGCCTTTTAGCCTTCCTTTTGCACTTAATATTAGCATTAACAATTTTAACCGACATCATTAGACAAAGCATTCACACCACTTTCACGATTAGCAACGAATTCAAGCGCACATCATTACAAGGTTTGAAATAGTACGTAATTGAATTAATTACAAGACGCTTATGGCTAATACTAGAATCAACACGATTCGTTTTATTTGAATCAAACTTAAAGTTCCTAGATTGGTCTTCTACACTCTTCCAATGCACATTCTTAGCTTGCAAGGTCCTATCATTCCTTGTATTGTCTTGAGATTTTGACCTTATCGCTTTAATGTCACTGATTACTCTTGTAGAGGAATGGGAACATTAGTTGATCTAATTTTTGCATTCCCAACTTGATGTGCGATCCAAGCACTAGAAGGCACATTGGTGTTTACTTTCAAAAACTATGATTTGAGCTATTTGCACACACTAAAATTCATTTTCTTAGCACTAACATATCCGAATTTGAACTACTTGAAGGCACCCTAAGGTTGACATTCATTACATTGGGCATAGAACGGATTTCATGCTTGGCACTAGGAATAGAACAAGGCATCACGCCGCCTTCACCTAAGGATTTTGGACATGTTGCAATTACACATTCAGCTTCTTGAGATCGCTTGGCCTGGAGGCAAGCAAACCTAATTTCACTATCAAGAGGTTTGTTAATGAAATCCTCTTCAACAATCACTGGAGACATTCTAGACTATCATCCCAGGTGAGCACAATAGTCATGAAACGCAGATTCATTATTCCTAAGATGAGGAGGAATATATTTAACCGTACAAGTGTATTTGTACCAGGGTGACTTTGAGACAACATTCTTATTAAAAACAAGTAAGCGCTTCCCATTTTCCGACTTCTCTGATTCTCAATTTCCTTTTGTAAAGACGTTATTTTTTCGTTGTTTTGGTCACAAGTGACTTTCATTGAATCATATAACTCTTTAAAGTGTCGTTTAACTTTTTCATTTTCTTCTAGAAAACTCTCGCTTTCCTTTTGTAAGGCATTAACTAAGTTTTGAAGATGAAAGTTTGAGAGTACCGAATCTAAAGGAGGAGGCATTTGGGATCCAAATACATTGTTCTTTTCACCCTTCAATTGAGCTGAGATTTTCTTTTTGATCCGTTACAATGAGTCGAATCTATTCATCACGCTTATTAATTTCAAAATCAATCAAATTCTGGAGCATCCAAGGAAGTCTTGATATTTGAGGTTTTAACATTTTCTTTTAGATGTTGATATTTTAGTTGTAAATCAAAATGTTCAACTTCTAGTTTAGAAAGATGCTTTACCAATTTATCGTGATCATCCTCGATCAATTTTTTTTTATTGTTCGAATTAATCTTTTCAAGCTCAATGACACGATCACGGAGACTTTCGTGAGCAACGATAATTCATGAAATTGAGAAGCATTAATGGAGCAATTAGCAAGCAGTAAAACACATCTTGAGCAATACATTCAGAAATAAGATTCTCATTCAAGGTATGCAAGTTCTTCTTCTCAATCTCATTATATTTTAATGCTCGCTCATAGTCAATAACCTCAACTATCATTGCATCAAATTCCTTTTCCATTCCTTTAATATCCGAACTTATCCTTTTTAAGACTCTCAAAATGATCTTTTAGTAGTTTGAAGAAAGGCATGACCTTAGTTAGATAGCATTCTTTTGTTTACTCAAAACCCCTTTCCCTTCAATTATCCCAATGGGTGTGATCCTTTTCTTACAAGTTTCTCAAAATCAAAAATAGTTGAAGAATAACATATTGGTTGATTAAGGTCTTGCTTTTAGTGGCAATAGTTCTAGGAACTAAATGCATTGTGTATTTGGAGGATACACAAATACAAATGTGCATTTTCCTAAGGGAAGGGTTTGTTTCAACAAGATTTTCAAATTTTATATCTAAATCCTTTTCCAGAACACTTGTTCGGGTGTTAACAACGTCTGAGGCTTAAATTTGTTTAAGGAAATCCAATTATCCTTCTTGTAATCATAGGGTGTGATAATTATTTTATTCTCTTTACATTTAGGATCATCTAACTTCTTGTTCATCCTTTCCCTAGTGACTTCATTAGATTTATTATCTTCCCTGCACTCGCCACAAACTAGGTTTCGTCTAGGTTTAAGGATTTCATTGCCATCATAGAGTACCTTATGAGCATTTCTAGCCTTTTTAATGACCTCTGAATTTGGTTCCTCAACCGGGGAATGCTATGCTTATCGCTAAGACTCTATGCTTAGTGATCATGTGTGGGCGTCTGAATGGTGTTCCCTTTAAATGCATAACTTATTTCAAGCTTGTTCTTCAAAGTTTTAGATTAGAAAAATCATTCAAAAGTTTTGATTCCTTGGCATGAAATTTCTGCTTAAGCACTTTAACATTTTCTTGAAGTTCTTGTTTTGCTTAGCGCTTTTGAAAGCTTTTCTTGTAAGGAGTTTAACTCTTGTTTTAACACTTCGTCTCTAAAATTACTTTTTCTAATAATTGCACGATTTGGTTATCCAACTCCCGCCACGAAAGTATTTAGCTCAAACTTAGCACGCTGTTCATAAATGGTAACTCATTCTTTATAGGCATTAAGTTCGTGAGATAACAGAATCATCAAGGCACATGCATTGTATTCATCACGACATAATCATCATTGACCTAGAGATACATCACTTGATGCAATCACACTTTCACTTTGCTTCACATATTGATCATATGGGACAACATTGATATTACCCATATTTTCAATATCCGACTCAATGATTTCGCTGATTGTATTTCATTATGTATCTTTTGCACATCAACTTCTTCATATAATTTTAATACCTTTGAGATGATTTTGTCTTGGATGGTCCGCCAGGTGAAGTAGACCTTAGGAGAGACCATTGGAGAAATGCTAGCCATGAAAATTGTTTGTGCAGTAGGTCCATTATCAACATTAGAGTCGATGCATCACGTCAACACTTGAAAGGCATTCCGATGATTGTGACCAATCCGAATAGGTCGCTTCATCCACATCGCATCATATGTCTTAGCATTCCTTCGCAAGAAAAACAAATCTTCTTCATCCAAGGTTGCTCCATTGTCCTCGCTTGCACTAGCAACATCTTATCCCCGGTATTCAAAGATTCTGAGGATGTTTTGGAGATGTGCAATTCTGCAATGTGTCCTCACCACCACACAGTAATGTTTTAACTGCCTTGACTTGTCCCGATTTCCATTCCTTCCCGATTCGATTTCCTCCATAGCCTCCACCGCCCACCCCTTCTTCTCTTCGATCGACGCCTTTCTTGGACTGCCGCACCATGACCTTCCCATCTCGACAAAGAGGTTGATTTGTGGATTGAATGCTGTTCTAAGGTTGTTGTTGGTGTGGGGAGTGTCATGTTTTGATCGATCATGAGAGCTACACTAATGAAGTTTCTAGCATACACGCATCGGCTTGTTTGAACTTTGGATCGGGAATGAGTTTGTGAGTTCCATCACCCATTGGTATAACTTGTGAAGTTTAATCCCAATGTTTGTGTAGAAGGTAGCCTTGAATCATTTGATGAGCTTGTTCTCCCGGATTTGTTTTGAATTGTTCAAGAACTTTTTCAAACATGGCATGTCTCTCATTCTCGAGGAAGGAAGGCGATAATTGCTCATAATAATTGTATTCTTCAATCCTTTAGTGAGCTTCACGAAGTGACAAACTTGTGCCATCGATTCGGGTTGTTTTTACAAACTTTGAGTTCATGAATGTTAGGCATGGTCATTCGATGATTCCTCATGTCATTAACAAGCTTGTGGAATCTCACGTAATACTCATAGACACTCTCATCCGGTTTCATTTTGAAGTGCTCAAATCATATAGAGTTGTGATTCTCTGTCTTCCATGGTTAATTTAGAACCGTAAAGAAGCATCTTGACATTATCCCATACACTTTGGCTGTTGTGATTGATAAGCTTATAGATGTGTTTTGGAAGACCTTGTAGTATGATGTTTGAAGCCCGATATTCGCATCGAATCTCTTCTTCTCCTTATCATTGAGCTCATCATATGTCTTTGGTCTATGTATTCCATAGATCATCGTACCATCTTCATTTGACAATTATGTCCTCTAGTAGTCTCAACTAGATACGGTCCTTCATCAATCGATTTGAGAATGTTGACCCCTATTTCCTTTCCAAGACAGCATAATCGATTCTTTGAGCCCAAGAGTCGAGTGCTTTTGTCACATAGGTGGATTAGTATCCGACCCTGCTGAACATCCTCAAGCATATGGAGATGATAGTAGGAACGTTGGTAGACATGTTTCAAGCTCTACGGTATTTTACTATTCTTTGATTAAACCTGAAATTGATTCTTTCACGGATTTTACTAAACCAAAAGAACAACCGTAAGAATGTATCACGAAGAAGTAACAAGCCTAAATGAACAAGTCGCTAACCACACAACTCTCTTAATTACCAACTCAGCAATCAATCAACTCGCTAAAGCCAGCGTAAGTCGCATTAGCATCACTTCGCAACACCGTCAACACGCTTAATGAATCTCAGCCGAATAGCCAACCCGCTTCAGTATCAACTCCGCAAACACATCGGCACGCTTGAACAAATTAAGTCGCAACCTTCGCTAGCTTTACAACTCGCTAATAGCTAAGTCGCTTAGATATCAAAGTCGCTAAAGTAACAACTCAGCGAAACCCAAGTCGCATAAAATCAATCCTCTCGATAAAGCGCCAAGTCGCATGTACCACCAAGATCCAATAACAAAGCAACTCGCTTGAAGAAAAGCTATCCGAGACACAAAATCGCTTCAGCATAAACTTGAAAATAACCACTTTATCAATAAAAAACAACCAAAACACAATTATTTAAGCCTTCCAATTCAAAACATAAACACATATGATGATCCTAAACACAAAAGTACAAGAAAAATTCAAACTTTAACACTAGAATTTGTCCAAATGAATCAAACTCTCCTAAACCCTTAATACCCCAAAACCTTATGAAATCCACCAAAACAAAAAGCATGAAAGATGAGTGATCAAACCATGGCTCTTGATACCAATTGTTAGTTATAGGATTTCACAAACACACTAAACCATAACCATGTGGGGCGTATAAAGGAGTTTAGAGAGAGAAAGTTCTGTGAGAGAAAGGAAGAGTTTGGAACTATGTGAACAAGAGAGCTTGACCTCTATTTGAGAAAGAGTTTTATAGTTTCTTCACCTACCTGCCGTGGATCGTGCATACAGTAAAGACCATCCGTCCTCCACGGTGTTACGAAACTAAATACTACATAACATAAAATAACTACGACTACGAGCTTTCTAACGATTACATATACTTGAGGTGACCGACTCTTTAATACTTGGAATTTCTAATTCCTAACAAAACTAATATTTCATACAATTTGGCAAATTGGCCTCCCTTTTACTCAACCGTAAATAAAGACACCATAAAATACAAACATAAACTCTGATGTGCTTCATCGGGGTTTTAAATTAAAACAAGAATTACCCATTAACTAGGAACACATTCGGGCAAGTATACCCTAGTCAAGTTGTAGTATAGTATATGGTAAATGCACGTCCCAAGAGACTTGGTCTGACTACAAGTGTCGTTTGTTTGTTTAAGCAAGTAACAAGTTGATGGTTATGATTGTCACGGATCAAACCAACAAGAAAAGCATTATAAGAATAAGTAACAAGTTGATGGTTATTTTGTTACATATCAAACCAACAAGAAAAGCAATATAAGAACAAGCAAGTATCAAAAGATTCATCATTATTCCAATCAAACACAAAATCTCAATAATCATATCAATAACAAACATCTTTAAATAGAAAAGTAACAAGGTTTACCCAAAGTATGAATTACAATAGGCAAAGATGAAGGATTATAGCACCCTTCAAGCCTCCAATCAACTACAATAGTTCTACCAAGCCGGAAAATGATGTCCAAACGCTCGCACAACCCTTGAGCACACTACACCGAATTAAGGTAGGTTTGTGGTCTTTAGGGAAGATAAGTGGTGGATAAGTGGTCGAATTCGTCCATATGGAGGCTTGAATTTCACACAAGTTGATAGGATACAGAAACTCGTCCTTAAGGGTGGAGGCTTGGAATTTCACACCTTTGGTGAAGATTTTGAGAATGGTGTATTTCTAGGTGGAAATTGCCCCAAGGGTGGAGGCTTGAATTTCACACCTTTAGGGTGAAGATATTGAGAGTGGTTGTGTTCTCTCAAGTTATGAGTTTATCTCTAGGTGGAAATTCGTCCTTAAGGGTGGAGGCTTGAATTTCACACCTAGAGATGGAGTGGTGGATGAAAGGGATGAGAAAGATGGAGAAGGGATGATGAAATGAGGTGCCAAATGGGTTCTATTTATACTACTACCAAGGCCTAGGGTATTCAATGCATTTCTTAGAGGCCAAGGAGCTTGGAAGGGACTAGAAACCATGTAAGAAGGGACTAGAATCATTTAGAACACGTTTGGGATCTTAGTGATGGAAAAATGGTGAACAGACCTCCAACCGGATCCTTAGCTCCAACCTAATCTGGTCTTCTTGATTGCTCTCAAACCGGATCGGTTACGGGCTCGACCGATCGGTTGGAGCAAAATCACAAAATTCATAAACTGCAAAGTTGTAGATCTTTTCTTAGTCCGTGGCAAAACCGGAGTCAAAGGAGTCCGTATGCAAAAGTTATGGCCAAAATGGTGAAGGTGTGTCCGAACTTAGTCTTCCAATATATCTTCGTTTAAGCTTCTTTTCTTCAATTCTTTCTCGTTTTCCTTCTTGAACTTTATTCTTGAGTCTTTGGACCACTAACTTGATGACTTTATCTTCTCGAATATACTCCACAAGTCTTGATTTTGTCGGGAATTCTTCAGATTGGAGAAATCTTTTGTATTTTACTTTTTCCGGCTTTTTCTCCACTTTCTGTACTTGGCTACAAATGAATACTAGCAAACCACTTTTGTACCGATTAAGCATCAAAAGCATATGATTATAACCAAATAACACACATAAAAGCACAGATAACGCTACTTAAAACATGCACAATTTGAGCGTTATCAAATTCCCCCACACTTAAACTTTGCTTGCCCTCAAGCAAATCTATGAAAAGAAAAAAATGAACTAAATACAAATGACAAAACGAAAAGAAAATTAAAAATCAAAATATATTGGTTTTTAAACAAACATAAAAATAAGTTTAAAAAATGAGCGCAAACTCCCCACACTTAAGGTTTTGCTTGCCCTCAAGCAAATCTAGAAATAAGAAAAATAAATCCCACATGGTGCATGAAATATGATTAAAAAAAATGTGATGCAAATCTACCAAGTACAAGTACAAGATATGATTCATCATTTTAAATTTTGGCTTATAGGTGAAAATCGAGTTTGACAATACCCTATGGATTTTCTCGCATGATAACATGGCTAAGCACCTCACGAAAAAAACGGATGTATAATTCACTCAACACTCATTTTATTTAGTGATGGATAGTATTAAGGAATAGTACACTCATATTGCTCAGCCATGATCTAAATATTACCATAGGCTTGTACAAGAAACAAAACTCCACCGACGCATGGCGTAACCAAGCGTAAACATCTAAAGAGGGCTTTTATTCTGGATATAACGATAGGCTTAGGTGAATAAAGGGTATGGATAAGGCATGTGATATATGAAATTGGTTTTAAAAAAATAAAGTCAAGTCTAATACCCATGTTAAGTCACGAACAATCCAAAACCTGAAAATGATTATAGTTACAATCTTCTCCTCTTCAAATATCGATCACCAAATAAATATATCACGTCTTAGCACATTGGCTAATCGATATCTCAAACATAATTCATCTTTGTCATCACATATCCCTTTTTTTCAACACTTCTTCTTCATACATCACATCTCCCCCACACTTCGTATAAGCATCACCACAAAAATACAAATAAAAAGGTGCACTCTTCGCCTTTGTCGAATGGTACACACGAATGGCAAAGTAGGCTAACTCATAATCATAAAAAACAATCCAACATTCCAAGCAACTAGCAACCAACCATTTAGACATTTCACAAGGGTAGGCTAAGGTTTAAAGTGTAAAAATATTTTGTATTTTTCTGATGTAAGAAAAGAAAAGAATGGCTGGAGGGTGTACTATGGTATCTAGCGCTTAAAATGAGCGCCAACAAATGGGTCCATGTGGGTGGTTAACTAACCGATGTGGTAAGCTAATATATCATTAGATGTAAATGGAAGGCCATTTGGTTTTATTCCTAAGGTTTTCTTTATCACGCAGAACACTTATATCACACGAATGCGATCTCATCTGGCCTGGTAATGATTTGCAAGTACAAGTTCTAGAATAAATAAAATCACCCAGACACTCAAAACAAAAGATCCAAGCATAAAAGAAGTATGCTATATGAAACAGGCTCAAATCCTCACAATTTAGTGGAAGGGCTATAATATGTGCCAGCAAATGTCATCGATCCGAATGGATTGCATATAATCTGGGACACATCTCAAGTTTTTCAAAAATTAATGATTTCACCAAAGGTTGATCCAATTATTCTAATATATTAACCTATATGCGTGAAAACAACTAGATCATAAGGGCAAACAAGTTAACAAAATTTAAAAATTAGCCCAAACATTTGAAATTGAAAACGAAAGCTTTCTTATTTAACTTTCCCTCACACTTAAGTTAAGCACACAAAAGAAAAATAACTTAAATCTAGTTAATACTTTTTCTTTTCTTTTTTTTTAAAACCAACATGACTTATTCGTCCCACGAAGTTCTGGTAGCTCCATTGAAACGCACAAAGAAGCGGAGAAGTGTCACAAGCATATTAAAACCAAACTTCTTTAGGGAATCGGGAGACCGCCTTATACCTCTCACACGCTTGTTTATAATGGGTGAGCCTTACTTTCGAGGTACTTAAACAAATCAATTTATTAAAAATAATTTACCAAACAAAAACAAACAAAGGAAAAAATAACAAAGAAACAAAATAAAGCAATTGCTAAAACTAAAGCATGTAAAGATAGGGAAAATTTAAATAATAAGTCTAAGTGAAACGAAACCTCCCGGGCCAAACATCACGATCGAACTCCAAATGATAACATGCTAAGCAAACGCTAGCATAAACGTATGAGATCAATCGATTTCTCATCCAAACATGTCCAATCAAGAGTGTAAATTTCACGATCCAACCAATCCTTCCTCCACGAGCTTATTAAATCTGCAAAAATAAACTAAACTACAAAAACGCGTAAAACTCTAAAACTCACTTTTAGGCATCACAAGTTGCATTTAGGTTATGCAACAAGCCTTTAAACCCCTCGTGGCCCTAGAGGACGAGTTATAGTCTCGTGAGGGTTTCCAGTGAACATACCCACAAAGTTCATAACACTTTTATTTTTCAAAAAACATGTACTTATTTATTTACAATGTACCAAATATTAACAAAATTAAAATGGAAAAACCAAATAAAAGAAATGATACTCTTGCAAAAACAAAAAGACATTTAAACATATATTTTACCTAAACACAAACACACAAAATCAAAATAAAAATAAAAACGATTTTTTAACAGATTATTCCAACGATCCTGGTACGGGAGTGACCAATCGGTTGGAATGAACCAAATGTGACCAACCTTCCAAACCAACCGGCGCGGGTGCTAACCGATCGGTTGGAGAAATTTTATATATATATATATATATATATTTTTTAACCAAGTTTTTTTTTCAAACCATTTATTGATAAAATAAAATAAGGACACAAAAGGTTACGAACATAAAACTAAACACAAGTAATTAAAACACATAAACACATATTAACTATCACGAACATAAAACAACACTTAAAACAAAATACGCATAAACAAATAAAAGCACGATTACAGGAAAAATAACACTCACATAGACGAAGCAAACACAATTAATCACGTAAAGCAAATCAAAACAAGATAATCTAAAACAAGATAATCTTATTCAAAATTAATACGAAACTAATATAAACAATAAGAACACAAACAAAAATAAACACAAACATGCAAGAGATCACATAAAAAAACAAACACACGAAACAAGAAACACACGGAATTATTATTTTATCATTTTTTATTTTTATCGAAACTCTACAACCGGATCGGTTACGGGTAGTCGAGACCGAACGGTTGGAGTGGTTTTAAGTACTGAGGCTTCCAACCGATCCGGTTGTAGTGCCAACCGATTCGGTTAGAGTGATCCTGCAGGTGGTTTTGGTGGGTTTTTTTTTTCAAACATTTTCGAGCAACTTAGAAAGCAATCATTGAAATGAGCATTTTAGAACACATGAAACGAAATCCCAACATCAAAGACTTGATTTTGATGCCAAGATCAATTGAGCAATTATGAGAAAATGAGAGAAAAGACAAGCATTCAAGCAAACATCATGAGCAAACATCAAGAGCAATCAAACAAGAGCAAAGAAACAATCATTCATGAGCAAGAGCAATTTAGCATTCAAACAAACAAGCAAACAAACAAACACCTAAGCACAAAAACCAAATCCCCAAATAGCAGCGCCAAAAACTTGGCGGTGACGATCTCTGGGAATTATCATGAAAGCAAACAAACAATCTATCAAACAAGAAAACAATCAAAAGCGAAAGCAAACAAGTGCAAAACAAAGTCCCGGCGGCGTAAAAACTTGATGTGCTTCATCGAGGTTTTAAATTTGTAACAAGAATTACCTTAACTAGGACATTGGGCAAGTATACCCTAGTCAAGTTGTAGTATAGTATATGGTAAATCAAGGTCGTCCCAAGAGAATTGGTTGCACTACAATGTGATTTGTTTGTTTAAGCAAGTAACAAGTTGATGGTTATGATTGTCACGGATCAAACCAACAAGAAAAGCATTATAAGAACAAGTAACAAGTTGATGGTTATGATTGTCACATATCAAACCAACAAGAAAAGCAATATAAGAACAAGCAAGTATCAAAAGATTCATCATTATTCCAATCAAACACAAAATCTCAATAATCATATCAATAACAAACATCTTTAAATAGAAAAGTAACAAGGTTTACCCAAAGTATGAATTACAATAGGCAAAGATGAAGGATTATAGCACTCCTTCAAGCCTCCAATCAACTACAATAGTTCTACCAAGCCGGAAAATGATGTCCAAACGCCTTCGACAACCCTTTGAGCACACTACACCGAATTTGGCGAGGTTTGTGGTCTTTAGGGAAGATAAGTTGGTGGATAAGTGGTCGAAATTCGTCCTTAAGGGTGGAGGCTTGAATTTCATACAAGTTGGGATAGGATAGTTGGTGGAAACTCGTCCTTAAGGGTGGAGGCTTGAATTTCACACCTTTGGTGAAGATATTGAGAGTGGGTGTGTTCTAGGTGGAAATTCGTCCTTAAGGGTGGAGGCTTGAATTTCACACCTTTGGTGAAGGTATTGAGAGTGGTTGTGTTCTCTCAAGTTATGGTTTGCTCTCTAGGTGGAAATGCGTCCTTAAGGGTGGAGGCTTGAATTTCACACCTAGAGATGGAGTGGTGGATGAAAGGGATGAGAAAGATGGAGAAGGGATGATGAAATGAGGTGCCAAATGGGTTCTATTTATACTACTACCAAGGCCTAGGGTATTCAATGCATTTCTTGAAGGCCAAGGAGCTTGGAAGGGACTAGAAACCATGTAAGAAGGGACTAGAATCATTTGGAACACGTTTGGGATCTTAGTGATGGAAAAATGGCTGAAACAGGACCTCCAACCAGATCTGGTTGGGCTCCAACCGAATCGGTTGGTCTTCTTGACAGCTCTCAAACCGGATCGGTTACGGGGCTCGACCGATCGGTTGGAGCAAAATCACAGAAATTCATAAACTGAAAGTTGTAGATCTTTCTCTTAGCTTTCCGTGCCGTGACGGAGGTCAAACGGAGTCCGTATGCAAAGTTATGGCCAAAATGGTGAAGGTGTGTCGGGAACAACGAGTCTTCCAATATGTCTTCGTTTAAGCTTCTTATCTTCAATTCTTTCTCGTTTTCCTTCTTGAACTTTATACTTGAGTCTTTGGATCACTAACTTGATGACTTTATCTTCTCGAATATACTCCTCAAGTCTTGCTTTTGTCGGGAATTCTTCGTATTTGGAGAAATCTTCGTATTTTACTTCTTTTTTTGTCTTTTTCTCCACTTTCCTGTACTTGGCTACAAATGAACTAGCAAACGCACTTTTGTACGATTAAGCATCAAAAGCATATGATTATAACCAAATAACACACATAAAAGCACAGATAACGCTACTAAAAACATGCACAATTTGAGCGTTATCAAACTCCCATAGTGCTCATTAAGGACCTCAACAATATTACTTACTCCGTCCCAAATTATAAGTCCATTTTTAAATTGCACAAAGTTTAATAAATTCTCACTAACTAATATATTTACAAACTAAATATCTTCTCTGTCAACTAAAGTGTATTTTTATTGATTGAAATAGAAAAATGGACAAGTGTTTTAGGACAACCAAAAATAAGAAAATGGACTTATAATATGGGGGCAGAGGTGTTAAAGGACTAATGGGCTCGTCCCGATTTATGTAATGGGCTTAGTCAGCTTTGTATTATGCTTTTTATATATCGTACATTGTAACTCATTTGATAATCAATAAGAATATACACATTCGACTTATAGGTTTTCATGGTATAAGTAAGCTATTGATCCTAAAACCCTAATATCACGGTCGTAACATTTGTTCCCGCCAATAGCATACACCTCTCGACCCAATACCACTGCATCGGCTTCACAACCACACCCCAACCCAACGCCTACCACCCAACCCAACACTACCCCTAGCTCGCTTCTAATTCAGACCCAACAATCACAACCCAACGCCACTGTTTCACCGGTACAACTTCCCAATCCCAATCCCATGTCGACTCACCCCATGGTTATAACACCCCCAAATCTCGGTATAGCGGAAGACTTAAACAAATTTTTGGGGCGTTACTGGATTGGTACATCACACAAGTATACCAAACAAGATAATCATATTATAGTTCAAAAACCAATCCCAAATTTAATTATCCAAACATAATCATCCTAAAATAGTTAAATGTAAAGCCCAACATGATTTATAAAATAGGTCTGCATAATATTATCAGAGTTTAAGTATGATCCTTCAACCATGCCTCACTGCCAAGCTTCTACATAACAAGCATTCCAAACATCACTTAGATAGCTGAGAAAAACATGCTAAAAGGTCAGCTAATGCTGGTGAGTTCATAGGTTTAAGTTCAAATTCAATAGTGGACCTGTAGGAGTTTATTTGCTATGCGAGACTAAGATAGATACACAATATCGCACCAATCACATACCAATAACACCATCAATAACATAACTGACGTCATAGTAGGGCCCTAAGCAACACTAGCCAGCGCAGTTGTAGCAAGGTCTAGAACAAATGCTACCCTGGACTAGGTCGAGGTAGAAGTCTATACTTAGCTAGGCAAGTGTCATAGCAATATGATTGCTACTCTAGACTAAGGCAACAACTACTACATATCTATCTAAATAGTCAACACATAAGCAAATCAAATAGTTTTAAAGGTCCAAAATAGTAGCATAATTTCTCACCCCAATTTAGTTAAAACAAAGATAAAAGTGGGGCTATGAAACTCACCTCAAGCAAGCAACGCACAAACAAACACTAGAAACGAAGATAACAGCTAGTAACAACACTGCTCGGCGTGGCAGAACTACTGACTCGGCACAACCTATTAATGTAAACCAATTCTTAATATATAATTTCAAATTCAACGTTATCTACCCCAATGTATTCCTTTTCTTTATCTCTAAAAATATCTTTTTTCACCGTTTAGTCCTAGCGTTTGGTATGCCGTGTGTATCGACTCAACAAGACATCATGAATGCACTCAGATAACCACAATGCGACTCAATGCAAAACAATGAGATATCTAAGTGATAAGCTCCATAGTCCAATAAGTTTTGGAATAAATAGTTAGACCTTATCGAATTTGTCAACTCGATAAACTCAATCATTTATTCGTGTCGCTTATTATCCCATAAACCGGTCGCATCCTAGCGAGTCATAAGGATAATTCACTCATTAATAACGTTATCCTACGTACCTAACGGGCTCTTATTAGATTCGTCAACCTAATAAGTCCGCTATCCACGTGGATCTACGCTATTAATGTTAGGTCATCCGTAACCCATGCACAAGATGTAAATAGTATTAAATGCTCGAAAATGGCATTAAATGCTCATAAATGGCATATTTCGATAAACGTGCACTCGAAATATTAAATACTTATTAATTAGAAAACCTTTCCGTTTTTTGTCGTTAATTCCCATTTAAAATAGCGAATAACAAGGCAAGTCTTGTTATCGAAGGTTTTAGTATAAAAACCATTTATTATTTATGTTTCTTAGTTTTATTAACATGTTTATATATGTATATATTACGTTAAATTCGATATAAGTTTCAAATCGTTATTCATTTCGAGTCCACAAGCACGAGTCATGACTTCTCGACTTTTATTCAATCTAGAGTCCAATATATACTAAAGTCCATGTTACGGCGTTGTCGGGGTCAACTATTACTAAAAAGTCAAAGTAACACCGACGTTCCTCAAAGTTGACAATTTATAATATAATTCCAAGTAAATAATCAAAATAGCGCAAATCAATCTCCAATCAACCTATATCAATCTTTCCATCCAAACAAACTACCAAAAGTACCCGTAACAAATGTCGCGACCCTAATGGTCTTGACACGGATCCGGTTAAGACCACGTGAACCAAACAAGCTCTAGAAGCATCCACGCGTCTTAACTAAACACCAACAACAACTACCAACAAGTTACCATAACAACCCGACCCGGACCCTTGGTCCTCATGGGTTTCGTACGCCAACCATAACCCACGTACGAAGCCCTAGTGGCTCGTACGACCTACCAAATCCATCCAAACACTCCCCAAACGGCTTCTCCAATAACCAAACATAACAAAACAACATCTGTTAGGATTTAGAAAATCCAGTCGTTAAAGTGTCGATCACCTCAAGTATATGTAATCGTTAGAAAGCTCGTAGTCGTAGTTATTTAATGTTAGTTAGTAATTAGTTAAGTAACTCCGTGGAGGACGGACGGGTCTTTACCCACTGTATGTCTGATCCACAGCCCATAGGTGGCGTATCTTGTAAGACACTATAAATACCCTCTACCTCCCAAGGTAGAGGGTTGGAGCTTCAATACCATTTTTCTTTTTTTTCACATAGTTCCCAACTCTCTTCCCTTTCTCTCTCTAGAACTTTCTCTCTCTAAACTTTGTATACGCCCCATATGCTTATGGTTTGATGTGTTTGTGAAATCCTATAAGTAACAGTTGGTATCAAGAGCCATGGTTTGGTCACTCATCTTTCATGCTCTTTGGTTTGGTGGATTTCATAAGGTTTTTGGGGTTATAAGTGTTTAGAAGAGTTTGAATCATTTGGTTAATTTCTAGTGTTAAAGTTTGAATTTTGATTGTACTTTTGTGTTTAGGATCATCATATGTGTTTAGGTTTTGAATCGGAAGGCTTGAATCATCGTGGTTGGTACATTTTGATTGTTAAAGTGGTTGTTTTTGAAAATTGTATAAAGCGAGTTGAGACACGGTATACCGTTTCACAGGCGAGTTGCTTTGTTATTGGAAGCGAGTTGTCTCGAGCGAGTTGATACTTAAGCGAGTTGTCGCCTAAGCTAGTTGCTTTGTAAGCTAGTTGTCTGTTTCTGCGAGTTAACACATAAGCCAGTTGTCTTGGAAGCGAGTTGGTTTATGCGACTTGGCTATTAAGCGAGTTGACTCTTTAAGCGACTTGGGTTTTAAAGCGACTTGTCTTTTAAGCGAGTTGTCTCTTTGTGCGAATTGGGTTGTAAGCGACTTGTCTTTTAAGCGAGTTGCCTATTAAGCGATTTGATATCAAAGCGATTTGGTAAGGTTGCGACTTGTCAAGTTTACTACTTGTCTATTGAGACTTGTCACTTCTTCGTGCTACGTTGTACGGTTGTTCTTTTGGTTTTGTAAAATCCCATGAAAGAATCAATTTCCCGATTTAATCAAAGAATAGTAAAATCCCGTAGAATCTGGAATCATTTCTAACAACGTACCTACTATCGTTTCTACTGTAGCTGAGGACGTTCAAGCAGCTGGATCGGATACTCGTCCACCTATGCTTGACAGAACTGATTATGACTCATGGGCTCAACGAATTAGGTTGTACTGTTTGGGAAAGGAAAATGGGGTTAACATTCTGATTCTTGATAAAACCAATAATAGAGAAGTGTAGTATACGGGTAACTCAAACGTGTTAGGTTTGAGCACTGAGATCGTTCCGAACGAGGGTTGAATGGAATTTCCAACTCACGTCGCGATTATCGGGATTTGAATGGGAAAAGGGGATAATTTGAAGTTTTCTAAACTACGGGGCAAGGGAAGCATAAAAGGGAAATTACACTACGGGAAATCCTAAGTACGCAAATTATACTAAAACGTATTAAATGAAACGTAAATAAAATGTAACTACGTCTATTCTAAGTCCTAAAAATAATCTAAAATTACTTTCTAACTAAAAATGATATTAGAAAATTAACTAAGAATTAAAATTAATTTTTATGATTTTTTGGAGATTTATTTCAATTAAAAACTAATTTTAAACTAATAAAACAAATTTAAAATACTAAAAATTATGAAAACAAAAGTGAAAATTATGAAACTATTTTTAAAAAATCTAAATTAACTCAAAAGACTTTTCAAAACTATTTTTGTATTTTTCTGAACATTTTTCTATTTTCTATGAATTAAAAACTATTTAAAACTAATTTAAATGCTAAAAATTACAAATTAAAGTAGGAAAAATCTGGAAAAATTATTTTTTTGCTTTTTATATTTTTCTTAATCTATGAAAATTGAAAACTTATTTTTTAGAAACTTTTCTGATTTTTCTGTATTAAAAGCTAATTAAAATGCCTTAAAAACTGTTTTAAATCAAGAAAAATAGTAAACAATAACTAAAAATTATGAAAAATTCATGAAAATTCTAAAATATTATTCTAATATTATGAAAAATGAAGACTATAATGCTAGTATGCTGGAAATATGAAATGCTATATAACTGCTTATGAAATGAGCACTTCTAAAATAAGCAAAAGCTACAAAGCTGAACCAGAAGCTAACAGATCCTATAATAAGCTAAAATAAACTAAAAACAACTAGAATCAACTACTCCTAACCACAGATTATCAGGCTACAAATATTTGGTGAGAAATAAGCTATTAAGCCAAACACTCTAAAGTGCTACTTTAAGGCTTATGCACAGCCTTATCAAAAAGCTGAATGGAAAATCCACAACTTAAGTCTTCTAGTTAACCAACCAAAGATCCAGTAAACCAAAACCTAGCCTAAGATAAGCCTAAGTGAAGCTTAATCAACTACTGCAAGAAGGCTGCACACACTCGGTGAATTCAGTATGTGCAGAGAAATAGTGTCCAAAATAAGTGCTTATTTGATGGGTAAAGAAAATTCACAAAATTCTTGTAAAATGATCTTGTTAAATACAACCAACAGAAGTTTTTGAATCCAAAATTTCAATGAATTTAGTCCAGAAATGAAATCATGAAAAATCTACAAAGTTTCACCAAAACCTGAGTTTACAATTTTGACTAATTACGAGAGAAATGGAATTTTGACTAAAATGAACTTGAGAGCTAATTAAATGGAATAAGAATGATGTGAAGTGATGAAATGAATTGAGATTATACTAACCTAAGTGATTCTAAGCCTAAATGCAAATTTGAACAATCCTATAACTAACTAATAAGCATATGAGATTAGATAAAATGCAGATTTGACTTTAGCTACTCTAATTTGCAAATGACACATTCAATTGACTATAATGAACCAAAGCGAGACTTAAACAACTGATTCTAATCAGCGATGAGCACTAGACCTCAAAATCATTGCTTATAGCAAACACTAGTTCTAGATACTGATATGCCATTTTAACTAATCAAAACACAAGTCTAAATCATTTTATACTCTAAAACAGATCTTAATGATTATATGATACTAAAATGATGCAACTAGAATAATAATAACACTAAACTAATACTACTCCTCTTAATGCAGATTATGCAGATATAAATAGTAAATGTAACAGTGATGAACTTACATGATGTCCTGCTACAATGACATGCTCAATTGAGATCAAAAGGTACGACTATCCTAACTTATACTAATCCATAGCCAGCGAGAATCAACCCAAATCCATTACCAAATCAGTAATTGGACCATTGTACTTATGAAAGCGCATCATTTACTTTATTTGACCAAAAAAGTAATTTGAGAGTAAAACTGAGTAAAACCTTAGAATGAAACTAATTAGGCTAAAAGAGAGCTTATTAGAGCTTATTAGACAAAAACTATATCTAAAACAACCTTCAAAAGAGTTTTTCTGATTTTTTTATAATTTCTATTTTAATGAGATTTTAAGCTAAAAAATCCTTAACAACAAGCTAAAATGGTAATTAAGCAAATAAGAGTATGAAAGCATAAAACAGTAATGAGATTAAAATTGATTTTATTAATGAGGAAATTGGAGTACAAGTGTAATTTAAAATACTGAATTAACTAAATGAAAACAACAATAATAAACTAAGGAATTACTCAGAAACTACTCTATTCTACTCCTACACTACATGAGATCCAACTATGAAGAATGAAGGGTATATATATAGCCACGCTTGATCTCTTCAGGTCTTCAGAAGGTTCTGGAAAGGTTGATTTGTGCTTTCTCTAGTGTGTTAGCACCCTTGATCATCCACTTACTGCGTATCTCAATCATTGATAGCCCTTGGATCATTATTGCCACATCTCATGCACCAATCGGAGGTCGAGGAAAGAATGGAATGACACACGGATTGCCAAGCGGCATCCGGTGTGGGGATATGTTAGTGATTGTACGAAATTACCCTTAATGATAGTGAATTGAAGCAATTGATCTTAGGGGTGTTTTAGGGTTCTAAGGTTCTGGGGAATTTGGGTTTGGGGGAAAAATTTAGGCGCGTGTGTTTATTTTAATGTTTTTCGTTTGACTGGTATTAAATGGGATGACCGGGTTAGATTTGGGTAAGTGGATTTAAGTAGCTGGACCGGGTAAAGGTGGTTTGGGCTTGGGATTAAACATGGGCCAAGGTTATGTGTAATGGATTTAAGGATATGAAATGGATCCAAGTAGTAACTTAAGGACCAAAAGTGTCAAATCTGAAAATCCAGGGATCAAAAGTGTAAATCTAAAATTATCTCCAAGGTTCATTCTTGTCATTCTTCAAATAACCAAGGACTGAATTTGCAACTTCTGAAAAATCCAAGGACTAAACATGACAATTCTGAATCTTTAGGGACTAAAACTGCCATTTTGAGAATTGATCGTCCAAACTTGCAAATTCCTTTCCCAGCCTCGGTTTTTAGCATTCTTCTTTCTCTCGTGCTCGGTTTTCTTCGGTTTTGGCTTTCTTTTTTCTGTTTTGTCACATCCGGTACGCACATGCAAAAACTCAAAAATACGCAAATGTTAGCAATAAGCGGCTCTTTTCTTGGTTATTTTGGGTCTATTTTGATAAAGAAATTATATGTGTTTTAGCACATATCAAAATACCCCAGACGAGAACATTGTCGTGTCCCCGCACATGCAATCCTTCACTTCTAAAACCAAGGATTTCAATCTCTTTCTACTAAACCTATGAAGAAGTAGCAAAGATTCCTCAAAAGAGATTAAGAAAACCTTAATTCTAAAAATGCCCCGTTTACCTTTTAATACACTTGTATAGATATTACGATTTAGCACATTCCGGTTATGAGTGACGGTTTGCTGAACTTTCATGTCGATCAATAACTCCAACATTTTTCAAACGACAATTTAGGATCACAGAATAGGAAACACAACACAGCGTGAAGTGACCATACGGATAGAATACATCGTCCCTGATTTTTCACAGGTCCCCAAACTAAGCGTAAAATCGAAATCATTGTTAAATATGACTTTAGATGCTAACACTACCCATGGAAGTTACTTGTGTAATTACCGTTTGCTCCCATTTTCCTATTATCCTCTTTTTATTTTATTTTTGTGAGACATGAATTTCTTCATAATTCTCGTTTCGATAACTTTTATTCTGATAAAGATATAAAGCTAAGTCGATAATTAGTTATTCACCTTCCCTCGAAAACCATTGCACACAAGAATGAGGTCCACATCAAGGTCCTAATTTTACACGATTTAGGGAGAATATCCTTTTTATGGCGGAGAGACAACTCATCTGAGTCCAGAGACGAAGCTTTATTTAGATATCTCCCGGATCCGAAGTTTGGCTTAACACTATTTAAGCACATTTGCATTTTTGCAATATAGGCCCTTGGTCTTTTAAACTACTAACTCAACGGGATTACCGCCTTATCAGAAGTCTTATTATGACTTTGGATTTTTCCTCTTCTTTTATAGAAGTCTAAGACAACTTTTATAGCTTTGGATTTTTTTAATTTTAAAAACATTTGGGCTTTATTTCATGTTAATTTTTGTGCCAAACTCCAAACCTTACGGCTTTTATAACAATAGAAACAATAGCAGCAAACTATCAGGAATCAGTTGTCTATTACACCGTAACAGCAGCCGATTACCTCGATGTGTACCCAACTCTCATGGGAAAAGATTCTCTAAAGAAGACAAAGAACTAACTATCGCCAAAAACTCAACATCTCTAATTATTAGCAGATATGGGGTGAAACAATTTTGTGGGAACAAAAAGCCATAAGTACCTTCGATGGGCTCTAAAGAGAACCAACTACTCCACGCTTAGCATCTAAACTCATAAGTAACTCTATCATTTTTCGATCTCCGCAAATTTAAAATCCCAAATAATGAGATCCGCGGATGCTTAGCCGATAATTTTTAGATTATCTATGGTTAAGGGAACAAGCTAGAGCTCAACACGCCCGGTCAAGTCAGAATTCTATTCCTACTCTCACCAGCGGAAAGTCAACAAGGTGTAAAAACATATATTAACTTAGCAAATGCTTCGTCTCATGAAATTAAGTCATGCATATTTAAAATCACTCGGGGAAACTTGCAAAATTCTTGGCCTTGTGAGCTCGAATTCGCATTTTATAGCTTCTTGTCTAAGAGATTAGCAAACTTTTCAATCAAAAAGACTTAACAAAAGCTTAAAAAAAAAAAAAAAAAATTAAATTTGCTCATATATAGCACAAAATTTTTTCATTTTCTAAGGAAAAACGGGGTTGCGAGAGTACACGACAAAAATAAACAAGTGCGGTCAAATCAAATCGAAGATTACCCTACCCCAGACTAGGACGAAACATTGTCCTCAATGTTTAAAAGCAAAGGTATCAACGAAAATCTAAAAGCCGTTTATTAAGTATGCTCAAAGATAAACGTTAGTCGATAAGATTTTGGATATCGGATCAGCATCGATCATGAAACTTCGGTAGAGAAAAGACAACTTCGAGCACGAGAGTCTTCATATCGGGAAAATCCTGAACACAACATCACAAACAACCAAACACGCGAAATCGAAGAGGCTAACCCCTTCACGTCACTTATTAGAAAATAGAAAGAAAATAGAAGGATAAGCAAGGGGTGCCTCCCCGAAGCGCTCTTGTTTTCTTCAACGAGCGCTAGCGACTCGTCCCCAATTCATTTATCCTTGGGGAAGAAAATGGTAGAGATACGAGGTCAAAAGCGGTGTCCTCATTCCGAAAGAATGAGGCGGGTGGAGAAGAAAATGGGTAGATAAGGCATATCATGTAAGAAGGATCCATCATCCGGTGGTTTTCTTGGTGGGAAAGGATGACGGATCAACATGAGAAAACTCCAAGAAAGATGGGAGCTCATGGTAAAAGATAAGAGGTTTAGGCTCACAAATGAAGGCATCCATCCGAGGATCCTTTTCTTCAGAAATGATTTTAACAAAAGGCTCATCAATGCATATCCCGGGTTTAAAGATCTTGTCTTCACATGCGGGCTCAATGGGATATGTGATGGTGGACTCGTCAGAGAAAGGGGAGTCAATAAAACCATCAAGAACAACCATATCCTCATCAGGGATCAACAACATCCTCAATAACCGGTGGTATTGGGTCATCAAAAGTGAGAGATGAATCAGCATTCTCAATGATCGGGTCATTCGTCGAATTATCGGAAATATCGTTCAAAACCTTGCTCATATTAACCTCGAAGTAGAATCGCTCAAGAATCGGAGGATAAACATCTGCCATAGTGGGACTGCCACTAATCTCTTCATCAAATCGGAAAATCTCAAGCTTGGGAGAGAAGTCGCTATCTTTAACAGAGATAGGATGCGAACTCGAATTATCGTTTAAGGCTTCAATCTTAGAAATGAGAAGATGGACATTCGACAATGTTTCACGTAATGCTTCATCCTCGATCTGTATATCATCGGGCTCAATCTCTTCCTCTTCTGGCTCAAAATCATTTTCTTCTTCTATTTGAGCGGGCTCAGAGGCGGTAAATCGTCGACAAAATCGATATCTCCATAAGAATCATCATCGGAATCGGAGAACATCTCATCGTGATCATTTGAAATATCAAGAGAAGGCTCATCACAAATATCAACAACAACCCCAGACTCTCTTGGGATTGGGATAAGGATCTCAACATTAGACACTTCCGTTTCCGGAATAGTACTAAGATGCTCATCCCCCATTATGAGAGAATCAACGGATTCAACGATGTCCGTAGAAATATGATCATCGACCTCTTCCAAAACGGCGTCACTTCTCTCAACGTGAGTGAAGGGGAATTGAGGAAATTAAAGGCTCGAAAGCGGGGTGGGATTATATTTTGAAGTTTCCGGAGGTGGGACAAGTGGCGTGCTCTTAGAACTAGCAATTTCCACCACTTCCGTTGTGGTCTCCGTTTCTTTCTGAGAAATCGTTTTAAGCTCATAATGTAGTTTCGTTCTGTTGTAACTTGACGAACTCGTAACAACGAATAGTGAAAGATAAGGATCGATTCTAGAATTCTTCGAATGAGAGTCGAGAGTACAAACGGGAGTCACCTCGGGTTCAGAAATATGTTCCATCTCCCTCACCGGAGAGGGAGTAGGAATTGAGGGTTCATCAATCGTATGTTTCAAAATTTTCGACAAGGCTTCAAATTTTTCAACATTGTTAAGAAAAGCACGACGTTCAAAGAAATCGTCTCCGTAACCCTCGGTGGGTTCTTCGGGTAGCTCTGAAATGGTGTGATCGACTTCCGTAACTTGGACGGTTTCTTCATTAACACATTGTTGAGCTTGAATCAGACTTAAGAGAGTTCTACACCTACTTTCAATGTTGTTTTGATGTTGCTCAAATCTTTCTTCAAAATTGATGTGAACGTCCTCGATACCCCCGGTGGGTTCTTCCAAAGGGCAACACATACAAGATTCGCGATAAAATCCACACCCTTTACAAAAACAACATTCACAAATTGAATCATCTTTTAATAAATCTCTACAATTAAAGTAATAAGGTTGAAAGAAATTTTGAGACTCCATGAGAATTAATCATAAAAGAGGGATAAAAGGAAAGAATTATCAAATCAGAAGGTAAAGAAGAATATTTTTGGGTTTTAAAACAAATTTTGAAAAGGAAAATCTTTTTGGGTTTTTAAGAAAATTTTGAAAACACAATTTTTTGTAACCTTCCGTCAACGGTGCTCGGTAGCTCTCAAAAGTACTTGCAGTGGCGAGGAACGAAGAGTGGGTGGATTCTTCAGTCTGCAATTTAATGTCAAGACTTTCCTTATACCCGTGTATAGGTTGTACCTTCAAGGTGAGCCGACGTAACAATTAACGTTCGGGTTTGTTTTGTTGGTTTTTTAATTTTTATGGTTTTTGTAAACACTCTAGGAAGAATGTTTAGGTTTTTAGATTTTTGAAAAATATATTTACAAAAACGACGGTAACTTCACTCGGGGAAGGATCTTCAAATGCACGCGATTCGAGATGGAATACGAAAACTCGCTACAAGCCCTCCCGGCGGCATAAAAATTTATTCTTGATAAAACCAATAATAGAAGAAGTGTAGTATACGGGTAACTCAAACGTGTTAGGTTTGAGCACCGAGATCGTTCCGAGCGAGGGTTGAATGGAATTTCCAACTCACGTCGCGATTATCGGGATTTGAATGGGAAAAGGGGATAATTTGAAGTTTTCTAAACTACGGGGCAAGGGAAGCATAAAAGGGAAATTACACTACGGGAAATCCTAAGTACGCAAATTATACTAAAACGTATTAAATGAAACGTAAATAAAATGCAACTACGTCTATTCTAAGTCCTAAAAATAATCTAAAATTACTTTCTAACTAAAAATGATATTAGAAAATTAACTAAGAATTGAAATTATTTTTTTATGATTTTTCTGGAATTTATTTCAATTAAAAACTAATTTTAAACTAATAAAACAAATTTAAAATACTAAAAATTATGAAAACAAAAGTGAAAATTATGAAACTATTTTTTAAAAAATCTAAATTAACTCAAAAGACTTTTCAAAACTATTTTTGTATTTTTCTGAACATTTTTCTATTTTATATGAATTAAAAACTATTTAAAACTAATTTAAATGCTAAAAATTACAAATTAAAGTAGGAAAAATCTGGAAAAATTATTTTTTTGCTTTTTATATTTTTCTTAATCTATGAAAATTGAAAAATTATTTTTTTTTGAAACTTTTCTGATTTTTCTGTATTAAAAGCTAATTAAAATGCCTTAAAAACTGTTTTAAATCAAGAAAAATAGTAAACAATAACTAAAAATTATGAAAAATTCATGAAAATTCTAAAATATTATTCTAATATTATGAAAAATGAAGACTATAATGCTAGTATGCTGGAAATATGAATTGCTATATAACTGCTTATGAAATGAGCAC
Source organism: Chrysanthemum makinoi (assembly GCA_910596185.1). Taxonomy (NCBI): domain Eukaryota; kingdom Viridiplantae; phylum Streptophyta; class Magnoliopsida; order Asterales; family Asteraceae; genus Chrysanthemum; species Chrysanthemum makinoi. The sequence goes on along the minus strand of OU343216.1, from coordinate 102,592,020 downwards.
TTCTAAAATAAGCAAAAGCTACAAAGCTGAACCAGAAGCTAACAGCTCCTATAATAAGCTAAAATGAACTAAAAACAACTAGAATCAACTACTCCTAACCACAGATTAACAGGCTATAAAAATTTGGTGAGAAATAAGTTATTAAGCCAAAGCAGGTCTAAAGTGCTACTTTAAGGCTTATGCACAGCCTTATCAAAAAGCTGAATGGAAAATCCACAACTTAAGTCTTCTAGTTAACCAACCAAAGATCCAGTAAACCAAAACCTAGCCTAAGATAAGCCTAAGTGAAGCTTAATCAGCTCTTGCAAGAAGGCGCACACACTTTCAGTGAATTAGAGTATGTGCACAGGGGAATTAGTGTCCAAAATAAGTGCTTATTTGATGGGTAAAGAAAATTCACAAAATTCTTGTAAAATGATCTTGTTAAATACAACCAACAGAAGTTTTTGAATCCAAAATTTCAATGAATTTAGTCCAGAAATGAAATCATGAAAAATCTACAAAGTTTCACCAAAACCTGAGTTTACAATTTTGACTAATTACGAGAGAAATGGAATTTTGACTAAAATGAACTTGAGAGCTAATTAAATGGAATAAGAATGATGTGAAGTGATGAAATGAATTGAGATTATACTAACCTAACTGATTCTAAGCCTAAATGCAAATTTGAACAATCCTATAACTAACTAATAAGCATATGAGATTAGATAAAATGCAGATTTGACTTTAGCTACTCTAATTTGCAAATGACACATTCAATTGACTATAATGAACCAAACTGAGACTTAAACAACTGATTCTAATCACTGATGAGCACTAGACCTCAAAATCATTGCCTATAGCAAACACTAGTTCTAGATACTGATATGCCATTTTAACTAATCAAAACACAAGTCTAAATCATTTTATACTCTAAAACAGATCTTAATGATGATATGATACTAAAATGATGCAACTAGAATAATAATAACACTAAACTAATACTACTCCTCTTAATGCAGATTATGCAGATATAAATAGTAAATGTAACAGTGATGAACTTACATGATGTCCTGCTACAATGACATGCTCAATTGAGATCAAAAGGTACCACTATCCTAACTTATACTAATCCATAGCCAACTGAGAATCAACCCAAATCCATTACCAAATCAGCAATTTAGGACCATTGTACTTATGAAACTGCATCATTTACTTTATTTGACCAAAAAGTAATTTGAGAGTAAAAGCCGAGTAAAACCTTAGAATGAAACTAATTAGGCTAAAAGAGAGCTTATTAGAGCTTATTAGACAAAAACTATATCTAAAAACAACCTTCAAAAGAGTTTTTCTGATTTTTTTATAATTTCTATTTTAATGAGATTTTAAGCTGAAAAATCCTTAACAACAAGCTAAAATGGTAATTAACCAAATAAGAGTTTGAAAGCATAAAACAGTAATGAGATTAAAATTGATTTTATTAATGAGGAAATTGGAGTACAAGTGTAATTTAAAATACTGAATTAACTAAATGAAAACAACAATAATAAACTAAGGAATTACTCAGAAACTACTCTATTCTACTCCTACACTACATGAGATCCAACTATGAAGAATGAAGGGTATATATATAGCCACGCTTGAGCTCTTCAGGTCTTCAGAAGGTTCTGGAAAGGTTGATTTGTGCTTTCTCTAGTGTGTTAGCAGCCCTTGATCATCCCTTACACGTATCTCAATCATTGATAGCCCTTGGATCATTATTGCCACATCTCATGCACCAATCAGAGGTCAGGAAAGAATGGAATGACACACGGATTGCCAAGCTGGCATCCGTGTGTCAGATATGTGTCAGTGATTGTACGAAATTACCCTTAATGATAGTGAATTGAAGCAATTGATCTTAGGGGTGTTTTAGGGTTCTAAGGTTCTGGGGAATTTGGGTTTGGGGGAAAAATTTAGGCGCGTGTGTTTATTTTAATGTTTTTCGTTTGACTGGTATTAAATGGGATGACCGGGTTAGATTTGGGTAAGTGGATTTAAGTAGCTGGACCGGGTAAAGGTGGTTTGGGCTTGGGATTAAACATGGGCCAAGGTTATGTGTAATGGATTTAAGGATATGAAATGGATCCAAGTAGTAACTTAAGGACCAAAAGTGTCAAATCTGAAAATCCAGGGATCAAAAGTGTAAATCTGAAATTATCTCCAAGGGTCATTCTTGTCATTCTTTAAATAACCAAGGACTGAATTTGCAACTTCTGAAAAATCCAAGGACTAAACATGACAATTCTGAATCTTTAGGGACTAAAACTGCCATTTTGAGAATTGATCGTCCAAACTTGCAAATTCCTTTCCCAGCCTCGGTTTTTAGCATTATTCTTTCTCGTGCTTTCGGTTTTCTTCGGTTTTGGCTTTCTTTTGTCTGTTTTGTCATATCTGTACCTGCACATGCAAAACTTCAAGAAATACATAAATGTTAGCAATAAACGGCTCTTTTCTTGGTTATTTTGGGTCAGTTTTGATAAAGAAATTATATGTGTTTAAGCACATATCACATTCTCAAATCAATTGATGAAGGACCTTATCAGATTGAGACTACAAGAGACACACTTGAAACTGCTGCAGATGGTACAATGATCTTAGGATTGGACATACCAAAGACGTATGATGAGCTCAGTGATAAGGAGAAAAAGAGATACGATGCAGATATTAGGGCCTCAAACATTGTACTTCTGTCACAACACTGAAGCCAAAGCAGTTTGGGATAATGTCAAGATGCTTCTCTCACAGTTACGAATTAACTAAAGAGAAGGAGAGAATCTCAAGCTGTATGATGACTTTGAGCACTTTAAGATGAAACCAGGGGAAAGTGTCACTGAATATTACGTAAGGTTCCACATGCTTGTGAATGACATGAGGAATATTAAAATGACTATGCCAAATATTGACTAAATTCAAAGTTTGTGAACAACATGAATCCCGAATGGCACAAATTTGTCACTTCTGTCAAGTTAACAAAAGGTTTGAGGAACACCAACTATGAACAATTGTATGCGTACTTGCTTCAGAATGAGAGACATGCTATGTTTGAGCGAATGATCTTGGAAAAATTCAATTCAAATTCTGGTAATGCAAGTTCATCAAATGATTCAACAACCTTTTACACCAATGTAGGAATAACTACCAAAGCTTCACAAGTCATACCTACTGGAAATGGTAACCACAAACTCATTCTTGATCCAAGTTTTAAGCAATGATCTTTGAAGCAACCATGGAATATTTCATCAATCAACTGGCTCTTATGGTTAAGCAAAATCTAACCTCACTCCACACACTAACAATGATATCGAGCTGCATCCAATCTACAATCATGTTATTGTCAGAGATGGTAAGATCATGGTGCAACCAGTGCAAGGAAGACAATATGAACAAGGAAAGGGTGGAGTAGGTGGAGAGTATGTGGCTAATCAGAACCGTGGAAGGAATGCAAATCAAGGACAAGGAAAGTCAATCAAGTGCTACAACTGTGGTGGTGATGGACACATTGCAAGGAAGCTGCACATCTCCCCAAACGCCCTCAAAATGCAGTACTTCAGGGACAAGATGCTTTGGTGCAAGCTTCGGGACAATGGAGTGGTTTTGGATGAAGAAGAGTTCTTGTTTCTTCTTTGAGGGAAATGCGAGAACCTATGATCTTGATGTGGATGGCGACCAATTCAGGAAATAGGTCACAATCATCAAAATGCCTTTCAAGTTCTTTGTGATGCATTTGACTCTGATGTCGATGATGAACCTACTGCCCACAAAATCTTCATGGCTAGCATTTCACCAATGGTCTCTCCAAAGGTCTCATCACCACAGGCATGGTCCATCCAAAGATTCAATCATCTCAGAGGTATTAAAACTATACGATGAAGTTGATGAGCAAGAGATACATAACAAAGTACAATCACATGTAACCAATGAATCAGATATTGATAATGTGGGTAATAGTAATATTTTCCCACATGATCAATATGTGATACAAAGTGAAAGTGAGATCGTACCAAGTGATGCATCTTCTGCAGACAATGATGACTATGTTTTTGATGAATACCTGCATGTGCCTGATGATTCTGTTATCTCGGCTGAATGCCTAAAAAGAACAAGTTGCCATTTATGAACAACGTGCTACGTTTGAGTTAACTACCCATGAGCAGGAAATGGATGACCAAATGCGTACAATTATTAGATAAAGTAATTTTAGGAAGAAATATTAAAACAAGAGCTAGATTCCTTAAAAGACAAACTAAACAAAAGCATTAAGCAAAAGCAAGAACTTTAAGAAAATGTTAAAGTGCTTAAACAGGAATATAATACTAAGGAATCAAAACTTTTAGCGATTTTTCCGACCGAAAACTTTGAAAAACAAGCTTGAAAACAAGTTGTACGTACAAGGGAATACCATTCAGACTGCTCATATGATCACTAAGTATTGTAAAAAGCGATAAGCATAGTATTCCCCTAGTAGAGGAACCAAATCCCGAGTATTTTAAAAAGGCTAAAGCTTTCCATACGATTGTATATGATGGTAATGAGATCCTCAAGCCTAGGCAAACACCATCGTGTATTGGAAGCACGGAAGAAGATAGAAAATGTGAAGATGCCTCTAGGGAGAAAATGGATAAGAAGCTAAAAGACCACAGTGTAAAAAGCAAAACATAACGTTCAAACCCCATGATTACACTAAAGAAAATTGGATTTCCCTGAACATGTTTAAGCCTCAAACTCTATTAACCCCAGAACAATTTTTTTGGAAAAAAGGACATAGATATGCAAAAAGCTAATGCATTTGTTAAAACAAACACTCCCCTTCGGAAAATGCCTCTAGCGATTGTGTATCCTCCGAATACACCAATGCATTTAGTTCCTAGATCTATTCCCACTAAGAGCAAGACCTTAATCAGCTTGTATGTTGTTTATCAACTATTCGTTGATTTTGAGAAGACATGTAAGAAAAGAATCACACCTACTGGGATAACTAAAGGGGAGAGGGGTTTTGAGCAAACTAAAGAATGCTATTTAACTGAGGTCATACCTTTCTTTAAACAATTAAAAGGTCAATTTGAGAGTCTTCAAAAGGGGATAGACTCAGATATTAAAGAAATGGAAAAGGAATTTGATGCAATGATAGTTGAAGTCAATGATTATGAACGGGAACTCAAATATAATGAAATTGAAAAGAAGAGTCTGCATATCTTAATTGAGAACTTAGTATTGAGTTGTGTGGCTCAAGATGTGTTTTATCTTGTTACTAAGTATTCTATTACCGCTTCTCAATTTCATGAATTATCTGTTGCTTTGAAAGTTTCCCATGATCGTGTTATTGAGCATGAAAACAAAAACTCAAAACTAAATGAGAAAATTGAACGGGATGATCACGATAATTTGGTAAAACATTTTTCTAAGCTAGAAGTTGAACATTTTGATTTGCAACTAAAATATCAACATCTCAAAGAAAATGTCAAAACCTCAAACATCAGGACATCCTCAAATGTTCCGAGTTTGATGAGCTTTTGAAATAAACAAACGTGACGAACAGATTCAAACTCACTGTAACACGATCAAAAAGTTAAAAGCCCAAAATTCACAATTAAAGGGTGAAAAGAACAATGTGACTGGCTCCCAAATGCCTCCTCTTTTAGATTCTCAGTTTTCTCAAAACTTTCATCTTCAAAACATCATTA
>OU343216.1:102481932-102586218 GCA_910596185.1 Chrysanthemum makinoi | reverse complement strand
TTGAATTAGCGAGCAAAATCGGATGAGGCAAAATCATCTTGTTCAACGTGAGTCTCAACATGATCATTCTTTAGATCCTCAAGTATGACCACGGAGTCAATTTGATTATCAAGGGAAACCATAAGGTCATCTTGATCGTCAAATATAACTACGGAGTCTAGTTGAAAATCGTCGAAATGAGATGTGGATGACTCATTTTGAACAGTCTGATCCCTTGGGATGAGATGTTGGCGGAGATATGAGTTCGAGATATGATTATGGTTTGAATTTTGAGACAAGCCATCGGTGTCATACTGGGCTGTGTCACTCATGTGCACTCATGCATATTAGCCATCAACATAACATGCTGCATTGGCCTACAAGTCTTCCATATCATCATCCGAGTCAGATTGCCATAAAGCTCTGTTCTTTGTCTGTGAGAGATCCAACAGCTTCATCCTTAAGAGCCAAAATAAGAGCCTCTTTGAAATAAGCACCTTGCCCTAGTCCTTGGCTTTGGGCATGAATTAGGCAGTGTCCCTTCCATTGCTGCAGTTGTAGCATCGAAGACCATTCAACCCGATTTTGAGCATTTCCCTGTTCCACCACTTGAGCTCTGTTGTTATTCCTACCCACAGCATTAAACCCTTGACCACCGCCCATCTGCGACCATAACCCGCGATTCTGAACTTTAACTCGTCCATTGTTTACAACAGCTTGATTCCTTGTATTAGATGAGGAACGAATACGGTTGTTGGATTTGTTGGTATAACGGCTAAAGGCATTAGCAATCATAGCAAATCCTTGTTGCAATGCTTCGAACGGATCGGATTCCTCATTATGAAGTGCTTGATCATTGTTGTTGTAAGGAACCAACTGATTTTGTTGAGGTTTATGTGATTGATCGTTTTAATGGTTTGAAGCAGTTGTTTGAGTTCTTTGGTTGAGGAGAATAATTTTTTGAGCATATAAGGCAAGTTGTTGATTTTCCGATGTGTGGTGAAGCAATTTGAGCACGGAGAATCCTTTCCGATCAACTTCCTTTTCATGAGGCTTCAAGTAATCGTACAACAATCCGTATTTAGAATGATGCATATGTTCTGCTTGACGGAGAAAGATGACATACTTCTCCCATTCAGGACCAAGACTACTCAGGAACTTAGTATTCACTGCAATTCTTGGCATGATGATGTTGTGTTTATCCAAATCATTGATGATGTCTGAAAATCGATGATGATAGGACTCTAGTGTCTCTCCAGGTTCAATCATGAAGTGTTCATAAGCCAAGTAAATTTTGGATTCCAAATCCTCCTGATTGAGTACAGATCCTTCCATAAGAAGACGAATATGATCCCACATTTTTTGTGTAGTCTTTTGAGCATCAACACTACGAAGAATTGGGTTTGGTAATCCTAAGAGGATGTATTCCATTGCAAGTTCATCATCTTCATAGTGTAGAAGTTCGTGTGGATTTAAGATCTGCAAGTAGCAATGTTGGTTTGTTCATCTCTTGGTGGAACAGCAGTTGGATCTCCGGGTACACTGACAGTAGGCATCTCAAATGGACCTTCCAAGATAACCTTCTTTAAGAACTTTCCATGTGGCTTCTTTAGATCACAAAATCTAAAGAACCTTATCACCCATTGATCGTAGTTTCCTGGAGTGAGCATTGGAGGTCTATCAAGTGATACAGCCTCATGAATTGATTGTTGGCTGCTTAAAGCTTCACACATCTTTGCAAACCAAGTGGGTTCCTTCATAGTGTTCCTTGATGGATGTTGATTGAATTCATTTGTGTACGGTTGAACTTGAGGACTTGGTGGTGGTTGAACCATTTGAGGTTGTGGATTTGTAACAAGTTGTGGAGTATGTTGTTGATTAAATTGTTGTTGATAAATTGCTTGTTGTTGATTCCATTGCTGATGTTGTGGACTTAGTTGTTGTTGTCGTTGAGGATAAGTGTAAGGGAAATAGTTAGAGTATGGTGGTTGTGACATGTTGAAAAACTTGTGTGGTAAAAATGGATCTTTGTAGTCGAATGAACCTTTGTTGATGAAGTGTCCTTAGGCGTAGAAAAGACAAGAACCAAGTAGCACTTATGCGTAAAACACCAAAGTTACGCGTAACAATGAGGAGTTACGCGTAGGTTTTAGTTTACGCGTAAGTAGGATAAAAGCACTAAAGTTATGCGTAGACAAAAGTTAGGCGTAGAAAGTTAGGCGTAGGATTACCTTATGCGTAGACCTAAGTTTACGCGTAAAGTGAATCTTATGCGTAGAATTTCTACGCGTAAGCTTATGCTTATGCGTAATTTTAGGGTTTTTGCCCAAATGATCTTTTACACTTCACAGTGCAAAAGATATCCAAAGTCGACGTATTTTCAGACTTATCCAAGTAAGAAAACACGGAATAAACCAGAAAAATGAAGATCAAACCAAGGAAAATCTTACGCGTAATTTTAGGGTTTTGATACGCGTAGGATTACTCGTAACTTTGATTCTGCCCAAATGTGTTTCTAAACCAGTTTTTTGTTATGGAATAGCTTCAATAGTACCAAAAGAACACAAAAGTGTGAATTTTGATGTACCAAAACTGCTAAACGGGTTACGCGTAGAACGACACCCACGAACAAAAACAAGCTTAAAAACGTAAATTCACGCGTAAAGTTTGAAACTTTTGCCAAAAACAAGTATTTTAACACCTCAAAACATTGAAAGTACAAGAATCTTGGATTAAAAAGTGTAAAAAACGAGTTTTTAAGATAACCAAAGATTGCGTTATCTTTACGCGTAAGACCCAAAACCAAAACTTCAAAAACAAACGAGTACACCCAACTATTTGGCTCTGATACCACTGTTAGGTCACTAGTTTTACAAACACAAGCTTATAAGAATGATAGAGAGGCGGATGAACAAGTATCAAGCACACACACATATAAACTAAGAGACGGTTAGGCGTAATGTATGTGAATGAAAAGAAAACTTGAACAACCAACCCTCAAGTGAGGGTTATTACAATGTATTTATAGGCAAGGAGCTAGGGCAACACTCCCTCTCCTTCCCTATTCCTTATTGGGCTTGGATCAAGCTTATGGGCCTTCTATATAAGCTTGACCTTAAACAAACATAAAGGCCATAATAAAGCTACCTATTACATATGAAATATAAATACTTGAAATACTGTTTAGGAGTGATTCCAACAAGGGGTTTCATCGAACTTGCAATTTCTAGGGTGTATCGAACTTGACATTAGGGTTTTATCAAACTTGCTTATCGAACTTCAAGATATAAAAGTTTCTTCACGGATTCAAGATTACTCAGTACTTCTCTTGCTTGGATAAGCCTGTGGAATACTTCGACTAAGGGAAAATCTTTAACTTGGACAAGTTAGATAGATTCCATCAAACTTTAAGTTTTATTTATCAAATTTGATATCTAATTTGAATTATCAAATTTGATATCTAATTTGGCTATCACACTTGATTTTATCGAACTTAGACCCATTGAACTTTGACTTATCAAACTTTGCTTGGAACTTCAACTATTGAACTTGGACTTAGTCAACTTCATTGAACTTGGGTCAAAACCATCGAACTTGCACCTCAACACGCTTCTCAATTATCTACAAGATCCATCATAACTACACAAGTATCATGTCTCAACCACCATACTTCAACTATTTTCTTCAACAATACCCTCAACAACAACAATCTCCTCAGCAACAACAATTCCACCAACAAGAGCAATTCAATCAACATCAAAAACCTTCACCACAACATTTTTTACAACAACAATACACTCACCAACAATAATTTCCTGGTATCACTTTAATGCAACCACATTGGTTTGAAAAAATGTGTGAAGCTCTCACCAGTCAACAATCAATCCATGAAGCAGGTTCTCTTGACAGACCTCCCATGCTAACACTATAAAATTATGTTCAATGGGAAAGTAGATTCTTAAGGTTTATTGAACTAAGGAAGCCAAATGGCAGGCATCTCAAACGTGTCATCCTTGAAGGATGTTAGGTCACCATGTTTCTAACAAAAGCATCAGTGTATAAGAAATAAGATAAGAAAGATCGGATGAACACATAATACACATACACGAATGAATATGAAATGTTTAATCATAGGACATGTATTGAAATGAACAACCAACTCTCAAATGAGAGTTACAAGACTATTTATAGGGGAAGGGAGCTAGGGCAACACATCTAGTCCCTTCCTTTCCTTATTGGGCTTTTGCATAGGCTCATGGGCTTTCTACATGAGCCTTGCCTTAATTACTAACATAAAGGCCTTAATTAAGCTAACTATTACATATTGATTACTAACACTTGAGAAATGGTTTAGGAGTGATTCCAACAATCTCCCCCTAAGTGTTAGTAATTGATATCTTGTGTAATCTTAAACAGTTGTTGGTGCAGATGTAATAGTAGCTTTGACGTCTTCTGACATTCTTCTTTCTTGTGAGAAGAGGTGCCTTGATTCGAACAATCTTCCCAGTGTAGGGATCTTGTTTCTTTTGAAGTATTCTGCTTTGACGTCTTTGATTTCTTTGTTCTTTAATTCTTTGTTCTTTGTGGTGGTTGTGATAGTATGTTGTTGTCAGCTACAGGTCAGCTTCGTTGCTCCAGCGTCTCCACGTCTTTCTCCAACATGCTCACACTTCTTTTGACAGTGAATTTCATATGTGAAGTAGTTTTCGAGTCTTTATAACTTTGTAGATTCTTTGATTGAAGAAGAATCATTTTGACTTTGTGATGCCTTTGATAATGAGAGAACTTCTTTGATGATGTTGTTGGTATGAGCATGTGGAGAATCTGCACGATCTTTTCCTCCCGCGAGCATCCATCAACAACAGCATCTCTGGTACAGTCACGAACACCAATTGATCATTGTAATCTTTTCATAAAGAATTGATTACTTCAATTGTTCTACTGATGAATGTCTTGATTCCATTCACCTTGGTCGGGCGAATCAGCCATCTGAATCCCGTAAGGGACAGTTGGCATTACATTGAACAAGTTCAAGTTATGACCCACATATTCAGGACTCGATTCTTGAAAAGAATCTCCTTAGCGGATTTCAGCACTTACAAGTTCGAACTTCGAGTGACAGCGACATAATGTGAAGACACATCTCTAATTCTAGCAAAGGCTGTTCCTGAAATCGAATGCCCTCAAGAAGGCTAACACGATGTACCGAAGTACACCTACGGTTGATTTGGTGAGTAGCGAGGTACACCGAAGCATCACCTCATGACTATAGACCGTTTGAGACAACACTAAGCGTAACCCACAAGGAGTTACCGAAGTGACCTGCTGTCAGGGCTGTTTGATGTTGACCCTGGCAGGAGTTTCCATTCAATCACAGAGGATCACAGTTGTGAGCCCCTCATAAATGTTCTCGACAGATTGCTAAGATCTGTGTAGGACTCGATAATGTATCACTTGCGTCCTTATTGTTGAACGACAAGTGATGAAATGTTGAGTGTTCCTAAGAGATCTTTTGATGAATCTCGTGGCTCTAGACTCAATAGTGCACTTTGGTTTTCCTGAGCGGAGACTAGGGAGAGGGTCTCCTTCTTCAATACCAGCAATCTCTAAGAGAAAGCCGATAGTTTACGTAGGGTTCCCTATGAGAATGAAACAAGCTTCTATTGAGAGAAACTTGAGTGGCTAAGAAGGTTTACTGCATGCGTCACTGGGTCCATGACGACTTTATTCTTCAATACCGGTGTCATCTAGTGACAACCAGTAGCATATGAATTGAACCCGGTGTCTGCCCTAAGTTGAATAATTTGGAGGGTTATTTCTTTTCACCCTTTTCTTTACATTTCTTTTTAATTCTTCAACTCCTTCTTTCTCCGATTCTCATTTTCACCTTTTTATAATCATACCTAAGGACTTCTAGATTCTAACTATTGGTGATGACCTTGGGTAGATCCCTCCGGCTCTGGTGGATCATAGGACGGTTATTCCTTACCTTAGTCACCTTATAACTCCATGACTAACCTATGTTGCCATAAAACCATTTACATGAAAAAATATCTCAAAGTGGATATGAGTAAAAACATTTTGTACCACTGAAAGAGTTTTATATTATGCAGAAATACTCTCCCTCAACACGTGCTTAAGTATTTTGACAGAAATCTGCACGGTGAGAGAAGAGCGCACACTTTTGAATTGATCAACTCAAGATAGACAATTCCCTGCGAGACACAATTACATCACTGACTATGTCAGCTTGAAGTTGTAAACACTCCTTGGTGAGGAGGTTTGACCCGTCAAGGTTCATGTCTACCAAGAGTTTCTCGAATGGTACATTCTACTAGGACAAGTCCTTTGCGAGACACATTTACATCACTAGCGAACTAGATTGAAATTATTACCCATCCCGGACAAGTCTTTTCGAGTTACTAACATTTAAGAGCTCGTCAATTCATTGGTTAAGTCTTTATCATGAAGATTCAATAGCAATTCACAACATATTTCTTATCACATAATTTTTCTCCCCGTTAAAAATGGCATATAATTGTTATTTTTGACGAAATTTTGATATCAAATATGACCATTTCGAGTTTTGTGGGAAGATTACCACGAAGAACAATTTGTCGACAAAGTTTTAATCAAATACTCCCCCTCAATACGTAATAATAACTTTTGAGGTTTTGAAAACATAAGGGGAAGTACTTGTTCTTTTGACCAAAACTTTGAAAGTGAAAGTTTTGATTAGTTTTACTCAAAAGTAAGAAGCTTTCGCTCCTTTTATAAAGATTGTGGCACTGAAGCGTACCACATGGTCCTTTCATTACAAGTACGGGTTGTACACTGTTATGTGTGCACAAGCCATAGTTAATTATAGATCACACATCCAAGTATTTAAAGAAAGAAACAAATCAAGGAGTACCAGGAAGTCCGTCAATGACACCAGGAGTTCTGTCTAGACGTTGGTAGCCTGTTAGAGATATGATTTGACGTCCACCCACGAAACTCTCCAATGTCCTTATCTGATCTCGACAAAACAACCTTTCATCAATCCTGGTAATGATCTTCTTCGCATCCCTCTTTTCCCTAGAATTCCACCTTTTCTTCGACCCTATGCCTTGATGAATCTCCTTTAACCGATAAGCCATTCCATCCCAAACTTTCTTCAAAGTATGATCACAAAATTTGTGAAGCTCCTTGCACGCCATGAAGCAATTTCTGTGAAGTTTACTGCGGTAAACTACCCCAAATGGTTTCTTAATGATGGTGTACTGAGGAAGATGGTTGATATCGGGAAGGTCTAGTTGTGGTTTGGTGAGATTAACACGTTTCTGGTATGACTCGACGGTAAGTTGAATATCTTCAACACGTTCTTGGATAACGAAGCTTCTGATGAATATTAGCAATGACTTGTTGTACTGGAGCTGGATGTTTGTGGAGAAATGTCGCATTCGTCCTTGTACCTTGGGAAGGTACATATCTTCAATGTCATTGAGTGACAATCTCGCGAAATCTGCTTCAGAAAAGTCATATTCCTGTTCGTCTTGGCGTTTGACTACTATTTTCTTGAGGAATGAGTAGTCCCACTTAGAAGACAGGGTAACATGCATTATGGCAACGATCCGTTCATCACTTAACACCTCATTTTTCGATCTTAGTACCCGGCAGCTTCTGTAGTAGATTCTTCTTCGTTCTGGCCAATGATGAATCCCATACTGTGCATCGAGGTCATACTTTTCCACATTGTCAACAAACATATGTGTTGCTTCTTCCTCGATGGCTATGTTGTTTGAGTAGATTGCTGACGGGAATGGGAAGGTGAGTGAGGTAGCGTATTTTGTGCTAACATCGCTACCGTGCAGAAGATATTCCAGGTCATTGTTGAAGAAATAACGGTAGGGAATCTTCGGTTGATCAGGTCGGCCAATGGTAGGTAGTGGCTTAGTCCAGTCGGTGTAGTATGGAGCCTTGTCTGGTCTGGTGAAGTCGATATTAGATTCAGGGTTGAGCCAATCAATGTTGTTGGACATGGCTCGTGCAATGTTGTCGAGATGATATTCGACTTCAATTGCACTGTTTGAGCTGTCTTTTAGCAGTTGAAAAGCTTCGTTCTTGATTCATTTCAACTCTGCTTTTGTCATCTTCTTCACCTTAAACTTTTCCTGAATAATCTTGACATGCTCCATAGTTCGACCATCTACCGGTTCTTGACCTTCCGGTAACTGAGGGGTTGCATCAACAAGCTTTGAAAACCATTCATATCTGCAGATTCGTCGTCATCTAGCCATGACACAACTGAAGTTGACTTTTTCTTCTTCGGCTTTGATGATGATGCTTGTTTCTTAGTTGATGTAGAAGAAGGAGGTTGTTGTTGGGGCTCAGAAATCTCCTCATCGTCACCACCAGTGTATTCAAAGTGGTCACCAGTTTTTTGCGTTGGTGGTGGAGACTCAGAGTACTGAGTTTTGTCTTTACCCGGAGAACATTGTGGAGATCTTCTGGAGGTGGAGGTCCTTTGGGGTGGTGGAGGCATAGATGATGAATCGTCATTTTTCTTCTTACGTTTCGGCTCAGAATCCTTATCCTCATCATCATCGTCTCTTGACGCTTAGTCCTTCTGCTAAATACCGCTTGCAGGGAATTTTGAGTTGATATTCCAGCAATGCCTCAAATAGTTTAGCTTCGTTAGAAGTAAACGTTGCGGATCGTTTAGACATTTGTAACACAAGCTTGGAAATCAATTCTGCCATCGAGACAACCGTAGGCTCAATTGGATTGATTTTCCTTGCTACAGGAGTAGATTGCATTGTTTGCTTGACCAATTGCATGAGATTTGGATAAAGTTGTCTGGTGAATATCTCTCTTGTCACTCCAGGGACGTTGTCGAGAAGAAACTTGTGAGTATATTCTCGGATCGTCTTGTCCATTTCCCCTTGGATATCTCTATTTAGAAACTGTTGAATTTGTTCCCTTTCTTCAGAAAACTCGTTTATCACATCCTGAAGAATGTTTATTCTGTCGGCCAGTTGATTAAGTTTCTTGTTGACCACGTTCTTCTTCCTTACTTGCCTGACAGCATTAACAATCTTCGTTTTAGCCCGTGATGCCCAAGTGTTGCTCTGTTTCTTAACTGATTTGGATGGGGATCTGGTGGTGGTGTCTTTGGATGGTGGTGGTGATGAATGAGAAAATGAGTTAGACGAGGATGAGTCATGAGAAGGCTCTGGCTCATTTGGTGGCTCAGAAGTTTGTTCCTGGTTACGTACGGGACTATCTAGAAGATAATCATCGGCTTCTTTTTCAGCTTTAGCCTTTTCTTCAGCCTTAACCCTAGCCTCTTCTGCCGCTTTAGCTAGAGCTTCCTCTTCTTTTCTTTCCCTATCCGCTTCCTCAATATCTTCATCTGTAATCCTTTCATCCTTCTCCTTTTTCTCTTCTTTCTCAAAGTCGAAGATGATATTATCCTCTTGGTGCTTTTGTTCAGATTCATGAGTGGTGGTGCCAGTTCCTTTATCGGGTTGATTAACCGCATCAAGAACTGGTGTGGTTAGTGAACCACCACTTGAACCTCCAGGGCCACGAGTTTGATCGCGATTAAATTCCAAAGCAGCATGCTAAATCCTTAGATGCTTGAAATTTTTATGGTATTCTTTCTCTTCATCCTTCGGTTCTTCATCAGAACTATCTTCTTCTTCCTGCTCTTGAACTGGAGTTTTACCCTTGTCAGTTTTAGGACTAAGAGGTTTGTCAACTCTGTTGTCGTATCATCAGTAGGTTTCCGAGTAAAGAACCTCTTCATCCGATTCAGTATCCTCGGAGTCTTCGTCCATTAATTTAAGAGCCGTTTGAGGATTAGGAGTGGCTTTCTTTGTTGGAACTTTTCTTTTGCTGGGAGGATTTCTCTTTGGATACTTTAGGGTACTACCAGTGCTTGCTATACTTCCGATCTTCTCTCCTGGTCTTCTTTGATTTGGTATAGCGGAAGACTTTTCATTAATGAAGCCAACTTTTCCTGATGCTACTGCTTCTTGATATCTTGAGTATGATTGAAGTTGCTTGATATCATTAGTGAGAAGGAAGTCAGGCAAAACTACACCTTGTTTCTTTGTTGTTGAGTCTTTGAATCTGACAACATTTAGAGTAGGCTCAAACAACGTGGAGTGATGGTCGGGATCATCAAGTCTCAAGGGAATGTCCAGATGATTCCCGGGTATCCTTTGGATCAACAGCTTAGTATATTTGATGTAGGGGACCTTGGTGCCAGGATTCTTGAAGTAAGACATCATGTCCTCCCAAATCAGAGTTGCGAAGTCAATATGCATCATTTTGACCATGCCCCAGAATATCTGTAGTTCCATGAGCTTAGGATGCTCATGACCACTATCACGTCCAGAAACAGATTTGGCAATCATTATGTATAATGTTCTCTATGACTGAGGGATGTTCTTTAAGTCGACCGAGGAATGTTTTGTGATGATCCCAGCAGATTCAACATAGCCAATGTCGACCATGAATTGGAGAGTAGCCTCTTCCGATGGAGTAGCTACATAATCAGCTGGCTGGATGATGGGAAGAAGGAGAATTTCCCTTAAATCGACAACAGTGATGGTGACTTGTTTGTTGTTGAGTGTCACTGTAACAGCATCTTGACCATCGATCTTCTTCATGGTGTGCCAAAAATGATGAATATAGATCTTCGGTACTATTTCCGAGTTCGTGAGTATGTTTTTGTAGGGATGAGTCTTCAGAATATCCACAACAATTTGACACGAAGACTCAGAGAACGCGAAGTTATCAAAGTCGACCCTGAGGTTGTTCTTTCCAATCTTCATACTGTAACCGGTAGGGAAAATGTCTTCCATCATGAGAACATTTGGTGCATTAACATTTTCCATTGTGACGTCCATATTGTGATCTGAAAGAAATTGAGCCAAAAGAACCAACATATCGAAAGACATTACGTTAGTCAAAAGTTGATTTTATTGTCCAATTATTGAATATGTAATGTTGATGAATGTTACGAGTCCAACGTCACTTGTTTGTCCAAGAGTCCAAAGTAGTCGTGATAAGTTTCGTGAGTTTATAAATATTGAATAAAAGTCCAAATTTTCACTCATTTATACAACATATTAACCATTATAGCTTATTAGTGACATTTTGGTTTTGTGACGTTATGATTTATTTATTTACAAGTTTGTACGCGTAACAATTCATAATTATGGTTAAAAATAAGGCTTAAGCGTAAAGTTACAAGCTTATGCGTAAACAGTTGTGACCATACGCGTAAGCATAAGCTTATGCGTAGGAACTCCTCTTACGCGTAGGAAAAGAGGTCTTAGCATAAGGCTTATGCGTAAGCGTATGTTGGAGCTTATGCGTAAGGTTTACTCTTAAGAGTGAACCTTATGTGTAAGACTCAATTTTACGCATATCCTTCACAGGATACGCGTAGTCCCCATGTAGAACCTTACGCATAAGATTTCTCTTACGAGTAACCTCTACGCGTAAAGTGAACCTTATGCGTATAGATCCATTTTTAATCTTGATTCTGATTTTGCACGCGTAATAACCTGAAATAAATTCATCATAACACTTTCATTAACATATATTCAACTCCTTTTTCAGACACACATGGAATAACAATCATTCACAGTTACGCGTAGGATTTGCATATGCGTAAACTAAAACCCTAAGGTTTAATTCTTACGAGTAAGAAATCCAGCCATGGAAATGACACCAAATTGATTCTAGGATGACTTAGAGTCTATGTGAATGTGTTGCAATAAGTTTTAACATCCAAAACCTCAAGATTCAAAAGTCCCTAATTCATATGAACCTTAAACCCTAATTCTCAATTATGCACAATTCATATTTCTGGGTATGATTCAGAGGTGGTTTTGGACAATTAGGCATGTTACAAACATCATATAACCATCTAAATACATAGAAATACTCATAAATGAAAACCCTCAAAACCACGCATAAACCCTAATTTTGAGAAATGATTCAAAAACGTTTTCTGGGTAAGATTTCATGATGAAGGTGGTTTTAAAACATGATATACACTTTGAAAACACACCCCATTTCATCAAAAATCATCCCAACGTGATTATATGTTCTTATGCTTACGCGTAGAACACATAATCACTCTTAGATCAAAATCAAACCGTTAAAAATGCATACATTTAAAAACCATTGTTTGAAATCACTCAAGGATGCTTAAATCACTTACAAATTTGAAGATTATAACATGGATTAGAGGATTGATTCTTATGCATGGGATGAGGTGGTTGAGAAATAAATGATAGTAATAAATGTGAAGTATTTTTAGGTGGAGGTTTTTAGTATAAAAATAACTTTAGGCTTTTGACAACTTTAGTCCCTCCACCTTAACCATTCTCATCCATAGCCCATAATTTCCATTTTGGTTGAATATGAAGTGTAAGTTTGGAAAGAAACTTGACGACACTCCCCCGCGACTTTTAAAATAGAGAAATTTTACAAATGTGGGTCCGAGGAGTGTCAAGAAACAAGAAATGTGTCCACCATTATCAAAGATACAACCAATCTTGGTTAACATGCAAGTACAAGGTTTTATGAAATAGAAAATATTTACTTTCTCCCCCTCAACACTTGTTCGAGAAAATTATGAAAAGTTAGATAGAACAAAGTGTTGACTGAAGATTTGTACTTGCCATGTTTGAAAGAAATTAGATAGAAGAATATTTTTGAATTTATCAGATTTTATATTTTTGTATTTTGATTTTGAAAAATTTATTTATAAAAGAGGTTTTGGTGTTTGACTGGTTTTAAGATTGTGTCAAAAGTTCATCCAGTTCCTCTAGAGTCAAACACCTCATACCAATCCGGTGGACCAACTCAGTAAACCTAGCAGGAGCTAAGGCTTTGGTGAGAAGATCTGCCAGTTGATATTCAGTACCCACAAAATATAATTTAACGTTACCCTTTTCCACATGCTCCTTGATGAAATGATATTGAAGATCAACGTGCTTAGACTTCGAATGTTGAACAGAGTTGCACGAGATCACAATAGCACTTCGATTGTCGCAGTACATCGGGATTCTGTCAAATACGTAACCATAGTCTTTGAGTTGTGTTCTCATCCAAATGACTTGAGCACAACACGCCGACATGGCTACATATTCTAATTCTGTTGAGGACAGCGATGTACAATCCTGCTTCTTCGATTGCCATGACACCAGTTTATCACCAAGAAATTGTAGAGCTCCTGAAGTACTTTTTCGTGAATCTAAGCAACCTGCGTGATCAGCGTCTGAAAAAGCTATTAGTTCAAAACCAGAATCCTTCGGATACCAGATTCCTAAGTTAATGGTTCCCTTGATGTATCGGATGATTCTTTTAGCCTCAAAGAGGTGAGTTTTAGTTGGTCTCGACTGATAACGGGAGCAAAGATATACAGCAAATACAATGTCAGGCCAACTGGCTGTTAGATACATGAGAGACCCAATAATACTTCGGTATTTGGTAGGGTCAACCAATTACCCATGCAAATCAGCATCCAGTTTCTTGGTATGCGCCATTGGTGTGGCATAGGTATCACAGGTTTGCATTCCATGTTTGTTTAAAATTTCAAGAGCATATTTGGACTAACTCAGGAAAATACCACGGGGTGATTGATGAACTTGCAATCCAAGAAAGAATGTAAGTTCACCCATCATGGACATTTCAAAATGTTTTTTCATAAGTTTTGGAAAAGCGTTTGAGTACTTTAGATGTGTTGACCCAAAAATGATATCATCCACATAAATTTGAACGATTAAAATGTGTTCCCCGTGATATTGTATGAAAAGTGTTGGGTCGACCGATCCTTTAGTGAAATTATTGGCAATAAGAAAGGATGATAACTTATCACACCATGCCCGAGGGGCTTGTTTGAGACCGTAGAGAGCCTTGTTCAGTTTGTAGACGTGATTAGGGAACTCTGGATCAATAAATCCTTCTGTCTGACTAACATAGACCGTTTCCTTCAGTTTACCATTTAGAAAAGCGGTTTTGACATCCATCTGAAAGACCGTGATGTTCATGTAATCCGCAAATGCCAGAAAAATCCGTACAACCTCAAGTCTAGCAACCGGTGCGAATGATTCTTCGAAATCAATCCCCTCTTCTTGTCTATAACCCTTAGCCACCAGACGTGACTTATTTCTGATAACCGTACCTTCAGCATCCAAATTGTTTTTCCAAATCCATTTCAGACCAATAACATAGACTCCTGTTGGTTTTTCAACCAATTCCCATACTTCAAGACATTTAAACTGATTAAGTTCTTCTTGCATGGATTCAATCCAGTTGTCGTAAGTCATTGCTTCTTTAATGTTTTTGGGTTCAGATTGACAAACGGTAAGTGCATAAATGCAATGTTCACCGTCAGTCTGAAGGCGTTGTCTAGTTACGACTGGTTGATTTGGGTTTCCAATGATGTTCGCAAGAGGATGGTCTTTAGTCCAATGATGTGTGGAGGGTTGATGTTGATATACATTGTGCAGATTGGGAGGATTCAAATGGCTTGTAGATGATTCCGCAACATCAGAAGTGGCAGTTTCATTTGCAAAAGGATTGAAGAACGCATTTGGATCATAATCTGCAGGTGTAGGTACTTCTTGGTTCAGAAGATCATCAGCTGGTTCAGCGTCATTGGATGCAGTTTGTTCTGCTGTTGTTGTAGAATCAATTGGAGGTGCTTCTTCAACAGTTGTTGTTGTTGTTGTTTCAGGTGTATCAGGTAATGGATTATTATCAGGTTAAGCAGCGGAAACATTAGATACATCTGGAGCACGTTGATCAATATCATCACTAAACAGAGGAGCAAATAGCTGTTCCATTTGTTGACGAGTAAGCTGTAGGCTTGGTTCAGCTGATGATGGGGTTTGGGGGAAGTTTAGACGTTTATGTCCGGGTTCCAAGCTGTTATGCTCAGAAGCCATTTCTGTAAGCTCATCGAAATTAGCATGAATCGTTTCTATAATCTCCATTGTGCGACGATTCCAGATCCGGTAACCCTTAGAATTTTCATAGTATCCAACAAAGACTCCAATGTCAGCTTTAGCCTTGAGCTTTCCAAAGTCATCACGATCATTATTTGGATAGAAAAGAGATCCAAAGACATGAAAGTGTTTAAGATTCGGTTTGTGGTTGTGGATAAGCTCGTAAGGTGTTTTGTTGTGGCGTTTAGTAATCATTGAACGGTTTTGAGTGTAGCATGCAGTTGACACGGCTTCAGCCCATAAGTAATCTGGAAGTTTAGCATTAACTAACATTGTTCTTGCAGCTTCCACTAACGTACGGTTTCGTCTTTCAACAACTTCGTTTTGTTCAGGTGTACGTGCAATGGATGTTTGATGCTCAATTCCCACTTTCTCATAATAAGCACGAAGAGTTTGATTCATAAATTCATTTCCTTTGTCTGTTCGATTTGTCGACTGTGTTCGGAGCTGAACTTGAATTTTCGTGAGAAAGGTGATGATCATCTGTGGAGCTTGATCTTTACTTCGAAGAAAATAAACCCAAGTCCATCTTGAGTAGTCATCCACAATTACCAAAATGTAGCGTTTGCAATTAATCGTCTACACGCGCATCGGGCCACACAAATCCATGTG
Source organism: Chrysanthemum makinoi (assembly GCA_910596185.1). Taxonomy (NCBI): domain Eukaryota; kingdom Viridiplantae; phylum Streptophyta; class Magnoliopsida; order Asterales; family Asteraceae; genus Chrysanthemum; species Chrysanthemum makinoi. The sequence goes on along the minus strand of OU343216.1, from coordinate 102,570,610 downwards.
AAGTAGATGAAGCACATGCTGTGAGCTGTGTTTCACCTTTGAAGAAAAGTGAGCACGAGTGCTTTTCCCTTGTTCACAAGCTGAGCATAGGTGATCTTTAGAATACCAAAATCGTAGGAGACCTTCAACAAGTTTGAACCGTGCAAGGTTGGTTATGGTTTGAAAATTTAGATGTGAGAGACGACGGTGCCATAGCCAGGATTTTGTAGATGTTGCCTTAGAAAGTAGACAGATGGGAGATGAAGCAATCATATCTAGCATTGAGATTGTGTAAAGACTTGATGTGCGTTGACCAGACATAAGATCGTTTCCTTGTAGATCACGAATGAAACAAGTTTTCTCCCTAAAAGCAACTTCCAAATCTCCATCACAAAATTGACTGACTAAAAAGAGATTGTGACCGAGACCTTCCACATAATAAACTCTGCTAATTTCGATGTTCCCATTGATGTAATCTCCGAAGCCCGTGATAGCCGCGAAGTGATCATTCCCGAATCTGACAGTGCCAATGAATTTTGAAACAACGTTTGATAACAGTTTAAGATTGCCTGTCATGTGTCGGGAACATCCGCTATCAACAACCCAGAGGATGATCTGTATCACCTGCATTACACACAGATGAAACAGCTGGAATAGAAGTAGATGTGGAACCCAAAGAGTTAGAGGGTTCCGATGCAGTTATAGGTGAAACACACATGTTTATGATTTTAGGTATCCATGTAAAGCCAAGTGTATTATGTAACCATTTCTGCCATCTCCAACTAGTCTTAGCTTTGGTCTTAGTGAATGCACTAGGTGATAAGTTCTTCCTAGGAGGTGAAGTGGGTTCTATGGGTACATCAATGATTAAAGCATTAGTGGGCCTAGAGGTATTCTATTTTCTATTGTTTCGCTTACGAGATAAAATAGTCTTAGCAACACATTTGTCATGACATCCAGAAAACATACTTTTACAACAACCAATACAAGAATCTTCAAACATAACATTCAAAGTACTTAAAGGTTCAACATTCGTTACATCACTTTTTCTATTATATTTGTCTAACGCAATGTCTAAAGTGTCTTATTCAAAGTCCTAAAGTGTTCTTCTACTTCAGAGGTCTTTATTGTTCTTTTCTTATGTCGCAACTTCCTATTCTTCCTTGATGTGCTCTTAAGCTGTGAAGTGCTAGCGTTGAGAAAAGAGGCAACTATTCCTGTATCAGTGGAAGGAAGCACATTAGTATCTTATGTTTTGTCAGTAGGTGTTCTAGAGGCAAGTGTTTGCTTTTCAGATATAGGAACATTAGTGTTACTAAGCTTATCATGATCATACTTTCTTAGCTTTGCTTTCAACTCAACAATAGTGTGCAACAAACCTTGATTTTTAGAGCGAATTTGTGCATTTCTATGTACGACATCTTTGGTGTCCGCCAGATGATTATCAAGTTCTTGTGATGCTTTTTCACGAGCCTGTTTGAGCAAATCAAATATGACACCATATTATGTTTTGAATTTGGCAATTTCTTGTTCATATTTTGAAATTTGACACTTTAAAGACACGTTTTGATCATCCAGATGTTCTATTTTTGGATCAACAGATTTTGAACGCAACTGGTTGATTTTGTTTTGCAAAGCAAGTTCTCGATTTTGACAATCCTTTTGACACCATTGAAGACGATGTTTTGCATTTGAAAGTTCGTTGAACAAACGCTCATTTTTAGTTTTTAAAGATTTGATTTGCTGCACATTATCGTTATTCTCAATATTTTCAATAGAATCAACAGAATCAACATCAATATAATCAAATGCATATGCAACAGAATGAAGTAACACAACATTAATGGTGTCAGCACATATAACATCTTCCAAGAGTCGATCAACATCTTTTCTGAACATTTTCTTTTTACGTTTTGTATTTGAAATCGATGTTTCTGTTTGTTCAAAAACTCTTTTCATAAGTCCAAGTTCCTTGTGAAAATCCCTTTCCCAATATATTGCACACATTTTCAAATTTCGGACATGAGGTAAAATTCTTTTCTGAAAAATATCTCTTTGGGCTCGCGCTTGAGGCGATTGAAAATGTTCAACTTTTATTTCATAATTGATTTCAATTTCACGTTCCAAAAGTTTGATGTTCGATAAGAATGTTTCAAAATATTTTATAACTTGACATTGTTCAGTTAATGGCTTTATTTCATTGAGTGAAGGTAAATGACCATTAATTTGTGTAGTATTGGAAAGGGGACCATCATTAGAAGACTCAGAAGTAGGTGTGATAACCCAAGGTGTGTTAGAATGATCCTGTTGTGTGACGAAAGTAACGGCTTTTGAATAGTTAAATGATTTGTTATAAACAACATTTTCCAATTTTGACTGACTCTCGTCTTCTGCATCTAATTCCTCCATGCGATTATATTCAACAACACTCATAATGGAATCATCAATTCTGTGTTATGTGCTGTAAACTTGAGGATTTGGTTTGAATGCTCTATGTGAAAACTTAGGTTTGTAATCAGCAAGATTCGGTCCATATCCGTTTGGATTTGGTTTAAAAGTAAACTTTTGAATAGTTGTGATTGACTCACCATGTTTATTAACAACATTTCGAAACTCTTTGATTTTGTTTTGTAAGTCAACAATTTCTTCAAGATAGTCATCTATTTGTTTCTTTGAATGCTTTTTGTATTCACAGAACTTTTTTTGACAAGTTAACAACTCAGACTTGGCTTTTTGAGTTTCCGAAGTGAGAGCGTTAAGTTGTTGTTTATGATCATATTTCAGTTGTTCTATTTGAGACAACAAAGCATTCTTGGAAGCAACTAGATCACAAATCTGTTTTTCCAAAGATTTTTCATTTTGGTAAGATTTAGCAAATGCGACTTCAAAACCTTTTTCACGTTTCTCTTTTGTTTGAAAAATGTTGAGTTGGAACTTTAAGCATTCATTGTCCTTAGACAACAGTGCAATTTTATCGTTTAATTTCTGATTGATGTCATGGCACTTTTCTATTCGAGATTTTTGGTCCGTAATTAAGGTCATGAGCTCAATATCTGGATTAGACACTGGTTCAGCTTGTTCAACGTGAGTCTCAACATGATCATTATTTAGATCCTCAAATATAACCACGGAGTCAACTTGATTATCAGTGTTAACCATAAGGTCATCATGATCATCGAATATAACTACGAGATCTACTTGATTATCATCGGAATGAAATGTAGATGGCTCATGTTGAACACTCTGAGCCTTGTCGGATGCAGATGTTGGCGGAGATATCAGATCAGAAATAAATATAGTTTGATCCAGTACCTGAGACAAGCCGTCAGTATCATACACTGGGCCTGTGTCACTCATGTAGAATTCTTGCATGTTTGCCATTAACATCACAGCTACATTAACCTGCAAGTCCTCCATGTCATCATCCGAATTTGCATTTGCCATGAAGCTCTGTTCCTTGTTGGTAAGAGTTCCACCAGCTTCATCCTTGAGAGCCAAGAGTAAAGCCTCTTTGTGATAAGTGCTGCCTCTTGTCCTCAGCTTTGGGCATGCATTAGCCAGATGACCCTTCTCATTACAGTTATAACAACGAAGACCATTAACCCCATTCTAAGCATTTCCCTGTTCAACCACATGAGCTCGTTGTTGTGGAGCACCCATGTTATTCCTTCCATTACCATTAAACCCTTAACCACTACCCATCTGACGAACATTACTACGATTCTGAACTTCAACACATCCATTGTTAACAACAGCTTGATTCCTAGTGTTTGATGAGGTACGAATGCGATTGTTGGATTTGTTAGAGTATCGACCGAAGGCTCTAACAATCATGACAAACCCTTGTTGCAATGCATCGAAAGCTTCAGCATCCTCATTAGATTCACTGTATAGTGCTTGATCATTGTTGTTGTATGGAACCAATTGAGTTTCTTGAGATTGTTGCTGTGATGGATCATATGGGGTAATTGTTGCAGTTGGTTGTGGAGGATTTGTGAAGACTGATGAGTGTCTAAATACTCATCATTTTTATACTGTTAAAATGCCAAAAACATCTGAAAACACTCAGAAATGCTTCAAAATGATAAAAATATCACAAACAAGTGTTTTATATGTTTTAAATGCAAAAACATCAAAATCTGGTGAAAAACGTATTAAGTTTGCATAATTGGCAGTTTTAGTCCCCCAAGTTTCAAAAATTGTCAAAATTAGTCCCTGGTAAGTTAAAAAACTTGTAAAATATCATTTAAGGTCCATGAGATTCAAAAGTTGTCAAAATAAACCCTTTAAAGTTTAAAAATCACAAATTGACAACTTTAGTCCTTTAACTTTGAAAATTGTCAAATATAGTCCTTGGTTAATTTAAAAAGTGAAAATTATCAAATATTAACCTTGTACTATTAATAAATGACAAGAATGGTCCTTATGATTAACTTTGGAGAAATTACATTTTTGGTCCTTAGAGTTACAAAATTGGCAATTTTAGTCCTTGGACATCAAAAATGGAAAATAATCAACAATAGTCCTTGTACTATTCAAGTTTGGCAGTTTTGGTCCTTGTAATAACCTTTGGATGATTGGCAGGTTCAACCTTCAACTTTGGCAGATTTACATTTATGGTCCTTGTGATTATTAAAGCTACAAACCAAGCCGGATCCATTATTAACCCAACCCAGGCCCAAATCCAATGACCCGGCCCAACTTTTAAATCAAAATAAACCGCCTGCACTGTAGCTCGTCTCCTCCTCCACCTGTTACCAGTCATCCTCCTCCACCTGCACTACCACTTTCCACCTCACCAACCTTATCCCCCCAGCTGGTTAACATCCCCCCTCCACCTACACAAACAACCAAAGCTCAATTAATGATAAAACCTGCCCAAGACTTTTTTGGCGCCAAAAGCAAAATCAAAGGCTTAGATAAGTTTCAGAGATCCAATGGTGGTGGGATTTACTCAGAAGCAAGTGGGGAGACCTCAGAGTCTCTATAAAGAAGAAAAGGAGCTGAGAAGATAGAGTAAGAAAATTTTAGAGTAGTGTAGATTGTCGTTTTAGTGTAATTTCATTTTCTAGTGTAATTTTCAGCTTCCAAGTTGTATTATCAAAGTTTTTAATGTAATCTAAACCTATTCCAAGTATTAATTTCAGTTACTAAGTTTGATTTCAATTTTAGCAATTTTGAGTGAATTTGACAAATCCACTTAAAACTGTTAAATGTTGTAAATTCATGTTTCTTCAAGCTTATTTTGATTACTTATAATTTTTTACATTTTTTTAAAGTAGTAAAAACCAGTGTAAGTAAAAATATCAAAAATACAAATATAAAGATCATAAATAAATTCAAGAAAGGAAGAAGAAGTATGTTGTTGCAGAAATGGAGTTGGATTGAAGCTGAGCTAGATTCTGGATTGGATTTGGTCTTAAAATGATTGGTTTGATTCTGAGTTAAGCTCCTTTTAGCTGGACCTCATGTAAGTTTAGCTTAAAAACAGTCTCAATAAAGGTGTGTTTGGATTTGCTGATCTAGTGATGTTCTAGCTTATGCTTGATGTTCTTTATGGTTGTTTTATGTTTCATTAGTCCTAAATAAACCAGTCAAACCTTAAAATCCTGTGCTTAGTAGTAAAAAGTCAACATAGCTTCTAAACTTAAATTACCAGTTAACTGTTAGTAATTTAGATTGCTTAATTCATTTTATATGCTTAAAAGGTGTTTCCATAGCCATAGATAATATTATTTCAGCTTATTACACCATAATAAGTCCATAGATTAAGTTAAAAGTTCATAAAAGTCAACTGTTTCATTATTTAAAAAAGTCAAAATTTTCATAAGTGCAGTTTTTGATTAAACTCCATGATTTTATTGTGTGTTTAATATTAGGATTTAAGATTTGCCCTTTTGGGAAAACAATAATTAGCTGCTAAACAAAATTATAAAAATATTAGTTCATATCTTCTTAGCTTATTAATAGCTTATTTGCAGTTTTCTTTTAAGACCCATTTTCCAAAACATGCCCTGTGCACACAGATGAGCATCTAGTTTCATCAGCTCACCAAGAGCTTATTACTTGCTTTTAGCTTGTAAAATTTAGTTTTTTGAATAGTCCACCTAGCTTTGTCTCTAGTCCAATGCTTATTTTCCAATTTGGAGCTCATTTAATAAGTCTGCTTATGTCTTTTATTTATGTCCATTTTATTTAGTGAATCAGTATGTCAGAGTTCATAAGCTTTTTCAAAAGCTTCTACCAAGCTTATTAGAGTAAGCTAATCCCTGTAATTTAGCTTTTTGGCAAGCTCAGCTAGTGAACTTGCTTATCCCGATCTTTGTTTCAATTTACTAGCTTATTTAGGAGCTTAAAAAGTAGCTTATAAGTACCTATATTTCCATAAGTATCTGTACAAAGCAGATCTTTATGCTTATTTTGGTTTGTTGAATGCTTATTTATAAGTTCTGTTGCTTTTTCAGTCATCATTATAGCTTATTATCCTTAGTTGAACTTATTTCCAGTTACTTTTCTTATTTTTTAGCTTATTAGCACATTTACTTTAACCTTGTGCTTAGTTTAGTTCAAAACACCAACTGTTGGAAAAATAAGCTCTAAATCAACTTATTAGTCATTTTCAGATAAAGTTGTAGTTTTAATAATTGCTTATTTTCTTGTGCTTATTGAGTTTGTAAAATAAAAAATCACAAAAAAAATGGTTGGCAAAAAGGTGGGGAGGCAGGCTCGAACCTGAGACCTCCCACCTTATAAGAGTGATAGAGTGTACCTGCATGACCAGCGCCCTTGGGACTTGTCTTGGTTTTATTTTGCAACATCTAATATATAAGTACACTTTGTCATATTAGCTTATACGCTCCATTTAGCTTATTTGTAGCTTATTAAGACTAGCTTTTTCAGTTTTTGTATTTTTTATAAAATTGTATTAGTATTAAGTATTTTATAAAAAAGTTTCAGATTTTTCTCATTTGTTTTAGTATTTTTAAACATTTAATTAGTGGTTTTTAGTAATTAATTCATAATAAAAAATATAAAAGTCTAAAAAATATAAATCTTTTTCCTAAAATTTTCTATTGTCATATAGTACGTAATAAAATTAGTTTTACACTCGTAGGCCTTTTATTTCATAAATTTTACGTTTTGTCTTGCGCTCCAGCGTAATTTTCGTACATAACGCTCGTTTTAGTTTTAAGTAACGTTTTTAGATAATTTGAGTTTACGTTTTAGTTAATATAGTTTATTTAAGTTATTTTATTTTATAAAATCATAAACGTTCATCATTTTAAATATAGTGATAGCGTTTATTTAATATATTTTATCTTTTTAATCTTCTTAATTTGTATTTAAGTTGCTTTAATTTATAAACTTTTTCAGTAGTGTAATATTCAATCCAAATCCTTACTAATCACTATCCTTAGTGATCATTCTATCATCTGGAGTTGTTTTACACCAATTCATCCTCCGTGGGACTTAACGACCTGGGGAATACATTGTATTCCTCTGATCCTAAATTGCATTTGGTGTTTGAGCTGTTTTGAGTTTCTTACGGTTGGTCATTCACAAGTGGCCAGCTTGAGTGAGATAACTTGACGGTTTAGCACCGATCAAATTTTGGCGCCGCTGCCGGGGAGCTGTGCTGATTATCCTACGTTTAGCAGATTAGTAATTTGGATATTCACTCTTTGTTCATACCATCCATCTGTATATGTTTATGTTTTCTTATCCTAAAACCCCAAAAATACTCTTCTCATTCCTCTTATTCGTTGATTCTATTTCTCTTACCCTCTTTTGCCGTTTAATTCTATTCTTCGTATCCTCTCAACCATTTGATTCTCTTCTTAATCATCTATATGTTTAATTCTTATGTCGACATTCGTCAACTTCATCGTGAGAAATGTGTGTGAGCGGTGTGGAGGGCCTAGTTCAAGCGAATTTTGAAATTCATGCGAATTATCCATCAAAAATTCTTTTCAAAGTTATTTCGACCACCCGCCACAACCTGAAATACATTCTAATCTTGACAAACCAGTTCAAACGTCGGAGCTACCCCAAGCACCCACCGAGGATTACGAGGACACTTTCTTTGAAGATAGAGCCCATAATCTAATCGAACAAATTCAAGCCGATGAAAAATGGTCGAGAATTAGAATTGATTACGATGAACCCGTTCAAACACCGGTGACTAGCAAGAATGACTTGCCTAATCTTCACGTTTCTCAAGAACCAGAACCGGAGACCATAACGGAAGTGGTGGAAATTGCTAGCTCTCAGAGCACACCACTTATCCCACCTCCTGATTTTTCTGAATGTTCTTCGAGACTTGATAGTCATTCGGATCATCATGTTGGTTTTGTTGATCCTTTGAATAAACTGATTCCTCTTCATAACTATCAAATGCAATCGTTTATTCCTTGTGTCGGTTGTGGTCAGCCTCTTTATGGTTCACCCATCGTTGGTATGCGTGTGTACAATGTGGTAATGATATTCATAACGGAGTTGTTTGTTTTGTGGTTCGAGGAATTCATTTGATTATGATCCTAATCAAAACTCATTTAACGACTCCTCAAACTTTTCCAATTACCCACCACAGCCCGACTATTCTTCATATAATCAACATACCTGCTGTGAATTTTGTGGAGGTCCTCACCAAGGATTTGAGTGTCAATCCGGAAACACGTTTGTCTATGAACAGTTTTTCGGTGATGCTCGAACTTTGGATATGACCAAAATCCATATGATTCACTGTCCGGACTCAACATTTTCTTGTTGTGAGTACTGTGGAGGTCCCCATTTCAGCTCTGATTGTCAAATAGGGAACCCAATTCCTTGTAACAATCATGACTCTTACATGTTTGATAATTTCCAACCTCCACAGCACTATACGGTTCAAACTCCACCTGAGCCGTTATCTCAAGAAATCTCCCAGGATTTTGAAACCGCAATAAAAACACTTGAGGATATGATGAGTAACTTTAAGAATCAAGTGAGTGGTGAAAAGACCATAGGAGAATTGCTAGCCGAAGAGCGAGCGGCCCGCCAATCCAGGGAAGAATTATTAGCCCTAGAGCATGCAGCTCTAAGGCGTTCCCAATTTCTTAAGGCGGCTCTATATGATGATGACGAGGAGGGTTTTTATCCTTTTAAAGGTAATATTTCTCAACCCCCTCAGTCAGATGATATTCCAGCAGTTGAGATTTCATCTCAAACAACTGCTATCACACCCGAGATTCACACTCACTCTCTTATTATGGGGGACGAGCATCTCGACACTGTTCCTGAAAAGGAATCGGACGAATTCATAAAGTCTAGTGTTGAGAACCTTGTCCCAATCCCAAGAGAGTCACAGGGAAATCTTGATCATGTGTGTGATATCCCTCCTCCTCTTGTCTTCCAAACAGATCATGTTGAGATGCTCTCTGATTCTGATGATGAGGATTCGTTATCTTGTGGAGACATCGTTTATGTGGAAGATTCTCCTTCTGAGCTTGTTAGCTTAGAAGAAGAGAATGACGAAGATTCCGACACTGAAATCAAAGATGAAGCACTTCGTGCAACATTACTGAATGTCGGTCTTCTCATTTCTAAAATCGAGGCTTTCAATGAAAAACCTATTTCATCTCCTATCCCCATTAAGGATAGTGACATTCTTTCCGATGATTCTAATCCGGAAATGAAAGCCTCATGTTTTGATAATATGGGAGAGAAGATTAGTGGCAGTACCACTTTTCATTCTCACAATTCTCTCCCCGATTATGAATCATGTACATTGGAGGAGTTCACCGGTGAACCCACTCATATCAATTCTGAATATGATTCATTCACCTTCATGGAGTTCTCAGATGAACTCACTCATATCATATCTCCGCCGGAGTATGATAACTTCTACTTTGATCTAGACACACCCGAGATATGTCTAGACCAATTGAGCTTAACTGAGGAGATTCATGAAACTATGAATTCTCCTATTGAAGATGAAGAGTTAGTCATGATTTGTATCATGATTTTCTTTCTTTCTTCATATATTCTGTCACTTCTCCTGTTCTTCACTCCTTCGGGAATGAAGACATTATCTTTGATCCCGGTATTTTCATGTACCATTATCTTGAGCCGGTTCTATGTATATCTCATCGGTGTGGAACTTTCACGTACTTCAATGTTTATCCAAACATCTTGAATGAAAGTCCGATGGAGATTGTTTCTTCCACTTTGCTTCCCCATGAACCAATGAATTCGGGGATCGAGTCAAGCTAGCGACTCGGGAATCAAAAAATTAGCATGCAATATGGGTTCTCACCCATATTTCTGTCTTCTTACCTCTTTCTACCACTCTAGTGTGGGGGGGTTGCCCACATGTTTCAAAAAAAAAAAAATCTTTCTAAATAATGGCCGTAGTATTTCCCTTTTACGTTCTTTGTTTCGGCATAACCGCCGGTACTTTGAATATTGAGGGCAATATTCATTTCTAAGTGTGGGGGGAATTCTCACGAATTTTATCATATACTTATACCAATTCCCCCGTTTTTGGCCAAATTTTTTTTTGGAGTAAGTGTTTTACACTTTCTCATTTGGTTATCAGTCCGCCTTGTCTAAAAAACAAAAGGATTGGCTAATCCAGGAGCAAACGGCTCTTGGTAAAGATTTCTCAAATCCGTTTATATGGCTTGCAATTTGCCCAAAATTGTATGGTATTCAGCTCACCATATCCTAAAAGTGAAGAGTTGGCTAGCCCGCAAGGTTATGGCTTGTGGTAAAGGCAGTGGAAAAACCATAATTGGTAATCAGCTCACCAAAGATAATATTGATAATTTATCTAAGAGTTGGCTAGTCAAGAAGGGTACGGCTTACGGTAAAGACAAAATCAAATCCGTTGAAAGGCGGTGGTTTGCTCAAAATCATATGGTTATCGGTGTACCATGGTTCTTACTTGAACTGAAACATTTGGCTACTCCAGAAGTAATGGCTTTTGGTAAAGAGTTTCAAATCCATTAAGTTTTTCTCAAAAGATTGCTAGGGACTAGCAATAGTTTAGTGTGGGGGATTGATGAGTGTGTAAATACTCATCATTTTTAGTTAAATCTGAACTGCAAAACGGTTAAAAATGCTCAGAAATGCATCAAAACACTGAAAATATTCCAAAATTGCATTTTATATGTTTCAGATACAAAATGTTTAAAATCAGATGAAAAATGAGCAAAGTTTGCATAATTGGCAGTTTCAGTCCCCCAAGTTTCTAAAATTGTCAAAAATAGTCCCTGAGTCATAATTTCAAAAGAAAAGTCACCAAAGGTCCTTTCAAAATCATAACTTATCAAATTTAGTCCTTTGGTGAAAAATGTGAAAAGTTTGAGAAAATTACAAAAGTGGTCCTCCAACTTTGAAAATTGGCAGAATTGGTCCCTGGAAAATGTGAAAATGGCAACTTTGGCCCTTGTAATATTAACACTTGGCAATTTCAGTCCCTGAAACATCTTTGCAGAATTGGCAGTTCAAGCCCCTTGAAATTCAGAAATTACAATTGAGGTCCTTGTCATTTTAAACCCTTTCACTATCCTTTGGCCTAGTCAAATTGCAAATGACCCCCTGTCACTAATACTTTTGGACCCCCTGGTTATTTAATTCCCAGTCAAATGAATTTGACCCACTCCTTTCCCTCTCTCCCTCACGGGTTGCAATCTCCCATCATCACCATTCCTGCATCCTCCCTGATCACACTCCACCTCCACTCCATCATCACCTATTCCCCCCCTCCAAACACAAAGAGCCAAGGAAACATTAAATGCATCATACCAACCTCACTCAATCTCACAAACGGTTAAAACATGATTTGGCGCCAAAAAGGTTTAAACGGCCAAGATTGATTTTACACATCCAATGGTCATTTTTATTAGTGGGATATGTCCAATGAAGTGAGAGAAGACAGTTTGGTTGTATAAAAAGACCAAGGAAAGCATCAAGCAAGTAGTTAGCTTTATTTCTTTGCAATGTATGTCGTTTGTAGTTTAACTTTTCTTAAATAGTTTCAATCTGTATTTTCAAGCTTATTTTGTATCAAATAACAGTATTTAAGTGTGTACAACTCATTTCAAGTTTGAATTGAAAGTAATGATCTGTTTCCACAATTTAAGTCCACTGTTGAGATTTTGATTTTCAATCTCATTTGTTTAAGCTTTTAACAAATTAGTTTCAACATCAAACGAGCTTATATAAGCTTAAAATAGCTTTTTGTAAGCTTGTGAGCAAGTTTCAAGCATATTTGAATATTGGTCAACAAAAAGTCAACATGGATCAAAAGTAATGCAGGAAGGATTTGGGTTGGTTCAGACATGAGAATGGGTTGTTTTGGAAGCTATGGGTTGATCTATGTAGGTTAGTGGTACTGTAGTCCTGGTTTGATTAATAGCAAGCCATTGTGGCTAGGCAACATTGTAAGTGATTTACAAGTTCTATGCACAATCTGTATTTGTTGTTTAAATTTGTTAAAACCTGTTTTAACAGTGGTACTTAGGTTATTTTAGTTTAGTTTGATCATTGATTAATGTTTATTCAATCTTGAGTTTAGTTTTTGCTTGAAAATCAGTTAAACAAGGGTGTTTGGCTTTACTGTACTTTCTGTCTTAGGAGGTTTGTTCAGTGATAGCTTCTGTTAGTTCATGTCTCTTAAGCTCATTTGAGCTCATTTCAACCTTAGTTTGGGTCTGCAACATCATTAAAGTCAAAACTTCCTTTGTATCTGTCTCACCTGCTAACTGTTGTGACCAAGGATTGGCAAATCCTTGATTTGTGTTTAGAATCATCAAACATTGCTTGCATTACACTTTTTCCACCTTATTACATCATTATCAGTCATAAAATTGGATCTAAAGTTCATGTTAGTCAAAGTTTATCAGTATCTTCAAAAGTCAAATTGTGCTAAAACCTGTTTTGGGCTCAGTTACAAGGAATTTTCATAAGCTCAACTTTGGGTCTTATCAAATGAGGTTTAGCATTTCATAAACCTCAACTGGTCCTCTTTCTTATTAGCATTTTTTTGAATTTTTACAAATTTTATAAAAGCTCCAAATCAGCTCTTCTTTTAGGCAAAAATGCCCTGCACCACAGATCTCTTTATGAACTGAGTTTTCTCAGTTTTGTCTAAGAGTTGCACAGGGTTCAAAAGAGCTTCTCATAATCTGATTTTTGGTACAACTGATCTCACCCAGGTCCTTTCCTAGTTCCAATTCTTAGTTTTAAGTTTGAGCTTATTTATAAGTCTGTGCTTGTATTCAAAAGTGGCACCCCAGTTACTGTTTTGAGCCATAAGCTCAAACATTAAATCATTGCAATCTGTCAATCCAGTAGGTTTATCTTGTTGTAACTTGTTTCATTTTAGTTATCTTAGCTTATTATAGCTTGTGTTTCAGTTTGGTAGCCATTGGTGCTCTTTTGCCTAATCAAGTCCTTATTTCAATAAGCACTTCCATAGTAGATCCTTATTCCTCCTAACAACCTCCTGTTTTTCTATTTTTCCTTTATTCCTTATTTTATTTTAGACTTTTCCTGAAATTTTCAGATTTTTCTAAGTTGTTTTGCTATTTTTCTTAATTTAAATTAGTTTTTAAGTATTTTTAAATAGCTTTTAATACAAAAAATTAAGAAAAGGTTCAAAAAAATAATTTTTCATTTTTTTTATGTTAAGATAAATATAAAAAGAAAAAAAAATATTTTTCTAGATTTTTCTTAGTTAAATTTGTATTTTTAAATAATTTAATTAGTTTTAAATAGTTTTTAATTCCTAGAAAATAGAAAAATAATCAATAAAATACAAAAATAGTTTTGAAAATTCTAGTTTGATATTTTAGACTTTTCCATTTCATAATTTTATTTTTCTAGCTTTATTTCCTATTTTCTTGTATTTTAGGTAATTATTTAATAGTTAAAAATAGTTTTTAATTAATAATAATTAATTAATTAGTTATAAAAATAATTTTATTTTTCTAAAAAGTTTCTTTTATCATTAGGTTTGTAAAAATGTATTTTTCATATTTTTAGGCTTAATATTGTGTAAGTTTCACTTTTTATTTTGTGCGTTTACGTAATTTTATTTTAAACGTAAGTTTTTAGTTTTAAGTTTTAAACGTTCATCATTTTAAATATAGTGATAGCGTTTATTTAATAGATTTTATCTTTTTAATTTCCTTTAATTTGCATTTAAGCCGTTTTTATTTGTTGGCTTTTCCTGTAGTTATAATAATCATCAAATATCCTTTTCCGTTCAAATCTCGCGATCACTAAACGTTTGATAATCCATTGCATAGCTCGCTGGGACATAACGACCCGGGGAAACACTATACTCCCCTGATCTTCATTGCATTCGTGCTTAAGCAGTTTTAAGCTGGTTACGGTCCGTCATTCACAAGTGGCGGACTTGTGTGATTTAGCTTGACTGTTTGGCACGCATCAAAGACAGTTTGTAAGGTTGGAAATTAAGGATAACAAGCTTGAGCCCACAATGCAAGAGTTTGATTATCCGGGAGTGAAGGTGAAACACGAGCTCCACGGATGACTCTTTTTCTGTAAACTTCCTTTTGGTGTAGCTTCAAATAGTCATACAATAATTCGTATGTAGCATGATGAAGATTCTTCGCTTGACGGATGAAAATAACATACTTTTCCCAATCAGGACCAAGACTACTAAGGAACTTAGTGTTGACTGCAATTCTTGGCATAATGATGTTATGTTTTTCCAAGTCATTGATGATGTCTGAGAATCGATGATGATATGACTCTAATGTCTCCCCTGGTTCAATCATGAAGTGTTCATATGCTAAGTAGATTTTTGATTCCATGTCTTCTTGATTGAGTTCTGTGCCTTCCATGAGAAGATGAATATGCTCCCACATTGCTTTAGCAGTCTTTTGAGCATCAACGCTATGAAGTGTCGGATTGGGTAATCCTAAAAGGATATATTGCATAGCAAGTTCATTAGCTTCTAAGTGAAGAAGTTGATCAGTAGTAAGTTGATCAATACCGACAATGTTGGTGATATCATCTCTTGGTGGAACAGCATTCGGATCTCCGGGTACAGTGAGAGTAGGCATCTGAAATGGACCTTCAAGGATGACCTTCTTCAAAAATTTTCCATGTGGCTTCTTTAGATCACAAAACCTAAAGAACCTTATCACCCATTGATCGTAGTTTCCGGGAGTGAGCATTGGAGGTCTATCAAGTGATCCAGCTTCATGAATGGATTGTTGGCTACTTAAAGCTTCACACATCTTTGCAAACCAAGACGGTTCCTTCATAGCATACTTGGATGGATGCTGTAACATATTGGATTTCACAAACACATCATAGCATAACATAAATGGGGCGTATGGTTTAAGAGTTTAGAGAGAGAAAGTAGAATGGGAGCCTTTCTAGAGAGAGAAAGTAATCAAAAGAGAAAAGGTTATATTAGAAATGAAAGGTCCAACCCTCTACCTTGGGAGGTAGAGGGTATTTATAGTTACATACTACACGTCCTCCTTCGGACTGTGGATCAGGTATACAGTGGGTAAAGACCCGTCCTTCCTCCACGGTGTTGCACAAAACTAAACTACGCTAATAACTAACTAATAAACTAACAAATAACGTTATGTATACGAGCTAACTTGTGCTAGTCTATATTTTGGGTGACCGACACTTCACAATGGAATTTCCAATTCCTAACAATCTCCCCCTAAGGGAGGTCACCCCATGTTTTACATTTTGAATCCTAGCATTCTATTTAATCTTCAGTCTTGAGCTCGTAGACATTAATTCTTCACATCCGCAATCTTTGTGCTTTAGCAATGATTCTTTAAAGTTTGACTGCTTTGTACTTTAAGTGGAGGTCTTTGATCTGATCCACATCTTGATGATCTTTGAGCTTTCTTTGAGATCATCAGCCACAGTAAATCTCTGGATCACCCTTTATTGTATTGCCATCATGTGTTGTTGTGACTTTCGGACCGACATGCTCACACTTTTAGGATCATGACATCTTTCCATTAGAGTAGCAGAAGCTTTACTGGATCATGATATTTGCAGCAGCGTAGCAAGAGCATAGCATAAAAATATCAGATCCAAGTTATGTAGATATGCACCAGTCATGATTTCTTCAAATTAAGTGTGGATGATGTGAGCATGCGGCTTTGGATTGACTCCTCAATTCTGATCAGCTACAACCGTCCAAATGTACCTGCAAACAACAGTTAGCAATAAAGCAAACGAAAGTGTCTTTGATCACTTTCGTTGAATTGAGGTACACGGACCACAGTTCCCCGTTGATCAGTACAAGTACGCACTGTGATCAGGTATAATTCCGAAAAATCTCCTTGACAGGGTTTCGCAGCTATTCTAGCCGTTCTAAAACCGGAACGTCTCAAAGAAGACAACACGGAGTGAGTGAACCAGCGAATTGAGATTCACTGATTGATGAAAAATTGATTTGAAAACAATCGTGTATTGCTTGAAGAAAGAGTTTTGCAATACGACGAAGGTTTTATGAGAAAGATCAATTTTCAATCAAAAATACTTTTTGTATTAGAGAATGAGTACACATTCGACGTGCTAGTGAAAAGAAGAGATTCGCACATCGAATGGTTTTTCTAAAAGTATTTTTCAATCAGAGATACTTTTTGTGTTTGAAAATGAATACACATTCGACGTGCTAGAGAAAAGAAGGTTTGCACATCGAATGGTTTTTCCAAAAGTATTCGTCAATTCATTTCCTGGACCAAGGTTGATTCACGAATGAATCGCCCCATCGTTTCTATCTAGTTGTCACAAGCTTGATCTTTTGGAAAGATCTCACATGTCACCCACCAAGAGCTTGTTTGATGTTGGCTCTAGAGGGCTTTCCATCTTCATCGTGAATATTTTTACATATCACTTGGATGTTCTGGCAATACCACAAGGATAATGCGTAGGACTCTTAATATATTCTTAATTTCCACATTGTGTGAAACAGCAAGTCTTCATTAATTTTGTGTCCTAATGAGATATTGTGAATGATCTCTTGGCTCTAGACTTAATTGTGCACATTTGGTTCCTATGCCGGAGACTAGGGAGAGGGTCTCCTTCTTCAATATCAAAAATCTCTAAGAGAAAGTCGATAGATTATGTAGGTTCCCCGTGAGAATGAAACAAGCCCTTTTAAGAGGAACTTGAGTAGCTTAGGAAGTTTAGTGCAGTGCGTCACTGGGTCTATGACGTCTTGTCTTCAATACCAGTGTTACCTTGGTAATAACCAGTAGCATATGTATTGTTTCTGCCCTAAGGTTGAATTAATGGAGGGCTATTTCTTTTCACCCTTTTTCACATTCAATTCTTTTTCATTCTTCAACCCCTTCAGTGCTTACCGAGACTTCATTACTAGAACCTTGTTGGGTTTATTCCAGTTCTAGCTCTATCTCAGTCCGCACTCTTCCCATATTCTCATTTTTCTCCTTTTTTCATCATACCTAAGGACTCTACACTATCTAGTGGATTGTCCCTGGGTAGATCCCTCCGGTTCTGGCGGGATCGTGGGAACGAATACCTAACCAAACCATCCTTATAACACCATGCATAAAATAAATTGGTCGGTCTTTTGGTATTGTTCATTCCTTCTCGAAACCAATTGAAAAATCTTTTGGAAAATCAATCAAGGTACTTGTGATATAATATCAAAGCATTTTGTACCTTAATAGTTTTAATCATTTAGAAATGCTCCCCCTCAACATGTGCATATGATCTTGAAATTGTTTAGCACATGGAGGCAAGAGTACTTTGAAATATTTCTTTGATCACAATTTCTTATAGAAAAAGCCATTTGATTTTCTAGGTAAATTCTCCCCCTCAATATGTGCATAGGATATTTGAAAAATCATTTTATCACATAGAGGAAAAAGTTCATTTGAAGTACATCCACAATAACAAAAGCCATATGGAAAAGCATTAGAAACTCAATCAAGGTACTTTATGTTAAAACATAAAAGCTTTTGTACCTCGATAGTTTATTTTCTTTTGAATTGCTCCCCCTCAATATGTGCTTCGAGATTCGAAAGCGTTTAGCACATATGAGAGAGCAGCCTGCATAATTGAATCAAACAATCACCTTTTATCAAATTTCATATTAAACCACAAATTCTCCCCTAATAAAATATATCAAACCCTTTGAGATTTTGGATCCCAAGTGATTTAATAAAGTTTAGAAAACATGGGAGAATATGTGGCCTGGTTTTAAATGCTCATCTCGTTTTTGGATAAATGCTTCTCCTCAATCATGTGCATCATGTATATGAAATCGTTTGGCACATGGAGGCAGGAGTGCCTTTAAAGGAATAAAACAGATTTGAGAGTTAAATTACGATCTCTCCCCCGATCAAAAATTTCAAACCTTCTGAGATTTGTGATCCCAATTGATTTAAATCATTTAGAAAATTTTAGGGGAAAGACGTGGCAAGATTTAATTTTTGAAAAATGACAGATAAGGACAATTTAAGACAATAAAGATTGTTAGTGTCAGGCATGATTGTTTTAAGAGATCTTTAAGTAAAATAAAACAATTTCACAATCAAACAAGAACAGAAAAAATTTCATTTTGAAAGATCTTTGAGTTTTAACGAAAATCATACCATGACATAACATTAAATCTTTAGATCACCACATTGTTTTTGTACAAACCGGACTTTTATGAAGAAATATCGTTTGAAAATACTTTATTTTAAATCACTCTCCCCCTCAATCGATGACTGTAGTCGTTGATTGAGTGACTTAGGTTTGATAAAAATGAAGTCCGGTGATTTTCAAAATTTAGTCCAATTTATTTTCAAAACAATATTTTTCCATTTTTCAAAACAATATTATTTGAAAATTGTTTAAAAAATGTTATTATTCACTACTTGTCATGCACAAAGATACGTTAGGTGGTTGAGAAGCTCATGTTGTTGCTGTAGGGCTTGGAAGAAAAACCGTCTGCTGATGCAATGAGACTTCTTACGTTGCATTTTAATGCCAACTGAGGCCAAATTAAGCTCCGTTTCTTCATTTGATGTTGAAGAAAACCATCTGCTGATGCAGTGAGACCTCTTACGTTGCATTTTTTTCATGCCAACTTTCCATAGAAGTCAAATTAAGCTCCGTTTCTTCATTTATCAACCCAAGATATAGTTACCCTTTCCTTTCGGCATCCAATCATCTTCAATTGTGGGATCCGGATCGGGAACATTTTTTTAAACCATGATACCTGCATATGTTAGTAGACACACATACATATATATGGTGGTCGACATCACCCAAACAGAAATCGACTAATAAAAGTCAATTCAACATAACAATCAGTTCATATAAGGTATGGGATTTATGTGTTTATGAAACTCTAATCATCTAATCCTAACAATCATATCCTAAATTCCTAGGCCTTCGACATAGGCAAATATCATTTTTAATTAAGCAAGTAGGATAATTAAGAAAGTCCGTTAGATGATATAAGTTCGAAAACATTCTCGCCCTCAATCAATGACTCATTTTCTGAAAATTATAAAAGCGCTGAAGTCATTGATTGAGTTTTCAATTATTACGAAAACTTGATTCTGCTTGATTTTCAAGCAACTCATTTACCACCATTTTGTTAAAAACAACAAATATTTTTATGAAGAATTTTAGACGGAAAAAGATTTGTGTAGGAACAGCAGTCCTTTGACATACTTTCCTCAAATAGTTTTAGGATAAGTGCACGAAATTATAGAAAATTGGTTTAGCGCAGCACTTTCCTTTCTAGAAGAACGGGTTGTTATCTGAAATAATAGCAAGCCATGGTTTTAAGCACGGGGTTACAGTCTGAAGTAACTGCAAGCCATTTGATTTGTGACATGTTTTGAAAAGAAATATTTACACCTTCTGCTCGAACTTCATCTATGGTCCCGTGCCATTGTTGAATGAAATTTCTAAGACCGCAGATGTTATCGATAGCAGAAGACATGTCTTGAAAAACAATAATTTTTGGTATTTCAAATTATCTGATTTTTATGGGTTTTTGTTAATTTTATATTTTTCTATTTTCTTTTTGTTGGTTTTATATTTTTGTATTTTGCTTTTTGAAAATTATATACAAAGATAGAGAAATAGTTTAAGAAGATGATGATACGAGTACCGAGATAAGGAAATCGTCAAAGACTTTGTAGAAGATAGAAGTCATCATCTCTTAAACTTTCACCACCAAAGCATTCGAGGCTCTTGAATCATCGCAAGAACTTGAGCCTTCAAAAAGTGAATCTTTGGTAGCTTCCCCCCAAACCGACAATCCTCGAAAAAAGACAATTTCCCTCAAGAAGAAGAAGTGAAGCAAACAATCTCATTGAATGACGATCAACACCCCGAAGAAGACGAGAACACCTAAGTAACAAGATAACATGGATCATCTTTGCATTTATCAAACTCAGAATAAATGATTAAGCCCGATCGCATGATCCTGTTGTGCGTCCCTGATGTACACATTACTCTTCGAGTTTGAGCAGTTGTCAATTCTGGGGAACAATATATCAACATCTTCATTTTACCAAGTGCATTCCAGTTATCTTCCATATAACCAATCAGTCCATAATGTACACAAGTACCCAACCAGAGTAGAAACAACGACATCACAATAATTGGTTTGAATCACTGATCTTCTCTGCGGATGTCAACTCTGGAATAACAGATTAAGCTCAATCATGTGAACATGTTGTGCGACCCTGATATACACATATCTCTCCCCTGATGGTTGCGATCACATCGGAATCATCATTACATTGTGTACATGAAGCAATAGCCGGAAGCACTGCCATAAATCATATAGAAGATGTCGATAAGCAATATCATCTCACGCTCCAAATATTCTTCTCATAATTCATCCAACTGAACGCTGAAGTAACACAAACCAAAAGTCTCCAGAGACCATTTCCCCCAAATCGTTGGAATAATACATCCTTCCCTCAAATATTTGGAATAATATATCCTTCCCCCAAATAGTTGGAATAATACACCAAAGGCTACGAGTTAAACACTGAGTTTCTCTACTGTTATTGTTGGATTTTTATACTCATAACAATTATATATAAAACTAATAACATCATCAAAGCATGCAGCGGAAGACAATAGGAATAATATATGTAAATAATTAACCAAACAAGAAACGCGTACCTTTTAGCAATTCAAGAATCAAACGTTGATATAACAAGAACCAAAAACCCAAAACCCTAACTTTAGGGTTTATATAATTCGTCCCTAAGGTAATCGACCACCAAGGATTCACAACCTCAAACGTGCTTGCTCTTCATTCTTGTACACACGTACTAATAGCGATTTGATGTGGAAAAGCTAGTTCCTTGAATCACAAATAAACCAACACTTGTATCTTTGGGTTAAGCAAAATTGAAAAACCCTTGGGGTTGGGTGTTTCGACCGGCCACACAAAGAGGGAGAGAGAAGAAGAGAAATTAGGTTATTTGGTGATCCAAGATTAAGTTGTGAATGAATACAATGAATTGTATTTATAGTTAACTTAACTTGGTGACCAAGTTTGTGTGGGATTGGGTTTGGAATACCCAACCGATCGGCCTATTCAATCCCAAGGGGATTCTAGAACTTTCCCGACTTGTAATTTCATCTCTAGTCCTTATAGTTAATATTTAACGACCGTTAACCAAACCTCGTTAATTATTTAACTATCGTTATGTTTTATTTCGTGACTAATAATTAATAATAATAACGTTTTATTTATATTAATTATATACATCAATTCTCATACGTAATGTGTGCAATCCTGAAGTCTCGAGTTCGAATCCGGACATACTATTATTTAAATATCCATAAAACCTTTCAGTTATGACCATTGTCTTTCCGGGATAACTTCAATCAGGTAGAAGTGTTAAGTTCATCATGTGTACTCGTTGCGCTTTTAGATATATGTCTCCTTTCCCCTTGCTGGTTTTGATACCTCAGAATCAGCAAAACATAATATACCCATAAACTCGAAATCT
Organism: Chrysanthemum makinoi; assembly: GCA_910596185.1. Classification (NCBI taxonomy): domain Eukaryota; kingdom Viridiplantae; phylum Streptophyta; class Magnoliopsida; order Asterales; family Asteraceae; genus Chrysanthemum; species Chrysanthemum makinoi. Next base: position 102,548,630 of record OU343216.1, on the reverse strand, counting down.
TGTGAGAAGAACTCAAATAGCCCAAACGAATCCTGTGAGAGTCAACTGCAACGGAAACTCTCCCTGACTATCTTTACCAACCCATATGTAGACAAATTGAAGTGACTAGTGATGAAGCAAACCCGATATACCAAACTTGAAACTGAAGTAGAATTTTCCCGCACTTGTGACTTATGCTTGCACTAATGTTGGAAGAACGGTGTAGAGAATTCATGCTTCATGCAAATCTCTAAGTACTCAATACTCAAACAAAGTATGAGACATGAACACCTCTTGAGATTATCCACACCGTCATATGCGTGTGACACTTGAGTAAAACAACGTAACTCCTAATAGTGATAGTTAACCAGGTCTTCAACCATCCACCCCGACTGCTGGTAACTAGATAAACCAAGTCTTCAACTCAAATTCTTAAGCCCGAGCAAGTTATCAAATAAGAACACGCCTTTGTTGAAAGTCAACTTCAATCTCAAATAAGTGATAAATGATTAACTCCAAAGTCATCAACTTGTGTCAAATTCCCAAAGACGTGAATAAACATACAATCGGATGTACATTGACCCACTGAATGAACCGGAACAAATGATTCCTCAACATTAATGCATTCTTCCTAAAAGTATACATGTAGAGACTGATCTGGAAGATTCACTAATAACTTCGAGCGGATGAGGTAGTAATTTTTCTTGAAGTTCATGTGGTTGATTTATAGCGTGCACGTTGAGAGAAATAATAATCTGTGAAGATTTGGCAAAGGAATAACAAAGAGCGGATCATTATTCATGAGTGCAACAGCAATATTATGATAGTCATTATCAACGCCTTGAGGAATAACTGGAGATTAGGTTTCTTGAGTAGTCTGAGTTGTACTTCTTAGATGATCAACATTCGCTAGCGGTTGGAAATACTCAACAAACATATCTTGAAACAACAAAACCCAAACAATAAATCCCATTTATCCTTAGTGAGTGAGACATTAGGCGTTGGAGGAGAGTCATCAAACATTAAGTCGTATGACCATTATTCAAACCTCCATCATCATGTAGTATATTCACTCTTCTCCTCCTAAAAAATTGCATTCGAAGTTGCCATTTTTTTATTTAACAAGTGAATAAGAATATACACCAATGAACGTAGATCCACTTGATGACTGAATGAGCATGGGAGAAGCATAAAGCTTGTTGATGAAGAATGTCGATGATAATGGTCATAAATATGAATATTTCTCTTCTTATGAAGATAAAGCGCACTGATAAGGTTTTAAAATGTACCTTTTTGAGGGGTCATTTATGCCCTTATTTGATCACTTTTGTATCCGTTATTACTTAATATCGTTCCTTTTCACTTTTTAGGTCTCTTGAAGGAAAATTGTTGTAATGGTACTTATTTGGACGAAAAGGCGCGGATATACGAAGAAAATGGCCAAATTCAAGAATCGAGACACTCGTCTGCTGAAAACATAAGGTGACGGCCATGCTTATCTGCCGACGCCGTCGGAGGATTTTGTGACGGAGACGAAGCCAAAACTCTTATTTTCAAGTGACGACGTCAAGTTATAAAAGAGTAGGCCGTCGCAACTCAGACGGCCTAGATTCAATCGAGCGTCGAAGGCGAAGAGGACGACGTCACAAGCACAAGATGACGCCGTCGTAAGTCTAACGTGGCCAAGACGAAACCCTAATGACGGCGATCCGGACCGGTCACAAAACATAAGGTGACGCCGTCGCATGTGTAATCTTATATATAGAATCCGAATTTTTCAGTATTTGTGTGTAGTCTTTTTGGAGTAAAAACCTAAACCGAACCAAGGCTGTCTTGTACAGTATTTTAGGGTTCCAAACCCTATCTTACATCAAGATAAGTGCTTTACTTCATTAATACAATTATGTCTTTGATTATTTGTGTGTATGCTTGCATGTTCTCCATGTTCGGCTAATTTACTTTTGTGTTTGCTTAGGGAATATGAAACTTAATTATTGAATATTGATTAGTTGTCTTTTATCTTAGTTTGTTAATGATCTAGTAATGCGATAGGTCATTCATTGTGTACCTAATGCTTGATTAAATCTTTGTGAACCTTAGAATATAACTCCTTGAGTAGTTGTAAGCTAAACCATCCAAAGAGTGCCTTAGAGTAAGAGTTTATTATCCCTAGCGGGTTTTGTAGACGAGACCTTTTGGTAAGTTCAAAGAGTTAGGGAGAAACGCATACCCTACAACTTTAGACACACAACGCAACTAAGAATAAGGACGTGACAATTCAACCACCAATTGGAGATAATTAAGGAGTAGTAAAACCTAAGTAAACACATCTTTAAACTATCATACGAGCACACAATAATTAGACATAGACTACATACAACTTAGATTAGATAATTAGATAAGTAGAGTAATCGGTAGAAATACCAACCCCCAAATCCAAACCCCGAGATTCGTACCTTTCAATTTCCTAAAAAACATAAAAAGATAAAAAATAATCTTCCTCAACCCCAACCTTAGCGTAGTAACTTCTCACTAGGATTCCTATTCCCCTAGAGAACGATATCAATACCCGTGGCTTACCCTAATACTACACTACAACGATTAGGTTCACTGCCTAGGGTGTTATAAAACTTGCTCGAAGAAAAGGAAGTTCCTTTGACCCCGAACGACGCGTGTAGCGTTATCACGCACTGAAGCGTACACCTTTCTTTTCTTTGAGGAACGGGGCCTGAAGAGTTATCTACAGATGATTGGTCCCGAACCGTCAAGTTTAATCACTCAAGCCGGCCACTTGTGAATGGCCAACCGTAACAAACTTAAAACAGCTTAGAAGCAAATGCAATGAAGATCAGGAGAGTATAGTGTTTTCCCGGTCGTTAAGTCCCAACGAGCTGTGCGAGAATAGTCAAACGTGTAGTGATCGAGAGGATTTTAACGGAAAAGGATTGTGATTGATTTATACTAAAGAAAGAGTACATAAACTACAGGGGCTTAAATGCAAATTAAAGAAAATTTAAAAAGATAAACTATATTAAATAAACGCTATCACTATTTGCAAAATGATGTTTTAGATTTTTCTTTTATAAAACTTAAATTAAAAACTACGTGACGTACAAAAGAAAATGTGAAACTGGAACAATATAAAACCTAAAAATATGAAAATGACATTTTTACAAACCTAATGATAAAACAAAATTTATATAAAAAGAAAATTATTTTTATAACTATTTAATTAATTATTATTAATTAAAAACTAATTTTAACTATTAATAATAGCCTAAAATACAAGAAAATATGAAATAAAGCTAGAAAAATAAAATTATGACTTGGAAAAATCTAAAATAACAAAATAGAATTTTCAAAACTATTTTTGTATTTTTCTGATTATTTCTCTATTTTTTATGAATTTTAAACTATTTAAAACTAATTAAATTACTAAAAATTACAAATTAAACTATGAAAAATCTGGAAAAATAATCTTTTTTGCTTTTTATATTTAGCTTAACCTAAGAAAAATGAAAAATTATTTTTTTGAACTTTTTCTGATTTAATTGTAATAAAAGCTAATTAAAATGACTTAAAAACTGTTTTAAATCAAGAAAATTACCAAACTGATCTAGAAAAATATGAAAAATTCAGGAAAAGTCTAATTTAATATTCTAAATCTAAGAAAAATAGAAAAATAGTGGCTTATGTGGAGGAAATTGAAACTGCAGTTGTAAGTGCTTATAAATAAGCACTTTGAATAAGCCAAAGGGTCCAAATGAGCACCAAACTGAAACAGAAGCTATATTATGCTAAAATTACCCAAATGCAACAAGTATCCACAGGCTTTAACCTCTTAAATGCAATTTCAACAGATTTGAGGTTTTGAGCTTATGTGTTTTAAACAGTTTGAGGCTCCTACTTGCCCCAAGAATAAGCTCGCCAAATAAGTTTGAGACTTAAAAACCAGAGATGGGAACCTAAACTAGATCTGGCTAGGTACTTATAAACCAAAAACTAGACCTAAGTGAGCTAAGATGAGCTCTGTGCAAGCCCTGCAAGAAGTCAGTAAAACCCTTTTGAGCAACTATGCTCTGTCTCATGAAACTGAAGCTGTGTTGATGAGCTTATTTGAGGCTTAAGGAGCTTTTGTAAAATTTTGCAAAAATCAAATATAGAAACTAGACCAGCTAGACTAATAAATTCCAAAGTCTCAATAACTTTTGATCACTGTTGAGGGTATGAGAGATCCACAAAGATTGGTCCAAAACTGATTTGTGCCTTTTGACTTTTGTAACAGATTTTAAAACTTTGACTTTTGACTTTTGTATTAAGGTATGATAAAACCTCATTCAGCTAACTTATATGATCCTAAAGCAAAAAGCTATCAAATCCTACCACTAATCTCACTTATCCAACTGCTAAATGAGAATTGAACAGATATTGACTTTCCTTGATCTAATGTGCGCACCTTTGACAAAACTACCTATTCTAACCTGTCTTAGACTATAGTGTCAATACCTAACTCATATCTAATCCTTTAGCTCAGTGAAACTACTTGTGCCAAACACCATTTTAACAACTGATTTGTAAATTAAACTAACCAAATTCAGATTTAACCAATGATTCCCACACATTTAGTTCCTATTATCATTAAAACACTTAAATTATGCAAGTATATAAACTATAACTTATGATTTATACAAAGACACCGATTGTGCAGATTCAAGAAAAATATAAGAGGCAAAGAAATTTGAAACTCACAACATGTCCAAAATGCAACTTATACGAACCAAATAACTACTAATCTAATCAATATCAATCCCAATGCAGCTCTGCATCAACCCAACTCCATATCCAAACCTGTTTGAACCAAAATCTTCTCACAGTTGACTTTTGTTGACCACAAATGAAACTTGATTGAAACTGTTTTCCAAGCTTACAAAAAGCTATATAGAGCTTAAATAAACTTGCTTGAACTTAAAAATAAGCCATTGGAAGCTTGGACATAAGAGTTTGAGATTAAAATTTTCAACAGTAACCTTAAAACATGAAATGTTGTTTTACTTTGAATTGCTACTTGAATAATGATTATAATGATAAAATAACTTGAGTTGAGTACATGGGAACAGAAAATTAAAGCTTTTAAACTAAACTAAAACATTGAAATTAAAAAGGACATAAAAGAAATTATAAAACTAACTACTACTTTATTTCTTGCTTCTCTTCTTTCTTTTATACCCAAACAGCTTCCCACTTGATTTCTGAGTGTATCCCAGCTTTTTCCTCAACCATTGGATGTCTAGAATTAATATTAGCCGTTTGATCACTTTTGGCGGGAAAAGCTTTTTGACCTCTGTGGACTCTGAAACTGCAACTAGGGGGGTGGATAGGTGTGATGATGAGGGGGGTTGAGGGGATAAGGGTTGCAGGGATAAGGGTGATGGGAAAGGTGAGTGTTGCAGAGCAAGTGGAGAAGAAAAACAGTGGACAGGTGGGAGGGAAAAGGGGAAAGGTTTGTCTGGTTTTGACCAGGGGTCCAAAATAATAATGACAGGGGGGTCACAATGGTTGGCAGGGTTCAAAGGTGCAAAGGGGTCTTGGATAGGTTTAATATTAAAAGGACTTGTTTTGCAATTCTCCAATTCTTGAAGGACCATAGCTGCCAATTTATCAAAGTTGTCACAAGGACCAAAACTGACAAGTTCCAATAGTACAAGGACCAGTTTTGACATTTTCAAATTTCCAGGGACCAAACTTGACATTTTTGAAAGTTGAGGGACCTTTTCTGCCATTTGACAAAAGATTTATTCAAGGACCATTTTTGACAACTTAGAATATTTCAGGGACCTTGAATAACATTTTTCTTTATTTTGATTTACCAGGGACTGTTTTTGACAACTTTTGAAACTTGGGGGACTAAAACTGCCATTTATGCAAATTTGATAATCTTTTCACCGATTTTGATATTTTTGCATTTAAAACACATAAAACACTTATTTGTGATATTTTTATCATTTTGATGCATTTTTGTGTGTTTTCAGATGTTTTGCGCTTTAATTGGTACAAAATGATGAGTATTTAGACACTCATCAATCCCCCACACTAAGATATTGCTAGTCCCTAGCAATGTTTTGAGAAAAATTAATGGATTTCATCTCTTTACCAAAAGCCATTACTTCTCGAGTAGCCAAATGTTTCAGTTCAAGTAAGAACCTTGGTACACCGATAACCAAATGATTTTGAGCAAATCATCAGCTTTCAACGGTTTTGATTTGTCTTTACCGGCCGTTTGCTTACGGACTAGCCAACTCTTAGATAAATTATCAATATTATCTTTGGTGAGCTGATTACCAATTATGGTTTTTTCCACTGCCTTTACCACAAGCCATAAACTTACGGGTTAGCCAACTCTTCACTTTTAAGGATATGGTGAGCTGAATACCATACAATTTTGGGCAAATTGCAAGCCATCAACGGATTTGAGATATCTTTACCAAGAGCCGCTTGCTCTGGATTAGCCGTCCTTATGTGGGTTAGACATGGTGGACTGATTACCATTTGTTGTGTTTAGTACATAGTACTTCCACTAAAAAAAAATTTTAATTTGGCCATTTTGGGGAAAAAGGGACTAAAAGGATACATTTATGATCAAATTCGCCAGAATTTCCCCCCACACTTAGAAATGAATATTGTCCTCAATATTCAAAGTTCCGGCTATTATGCCGATTCCTTGAACATAAAAAGATAACATTACTAGCTAAGTGTAGAAACACAACAATTATTCTCTTTTTTTTTTAATATGTACAACAATTTTCATTCATTTTTTTTTTTTTTTTTTTAGATCTATATACAACATGTGGGGCATCTCCCCCACACTTAGGTGGTACACACAGGTGAAAACCCATGTTTAACTATTGTTTTTGATTACCGAGTCGCTAGCTTGACTCGACCCTAATTAATTTGTTCATGGGGAAGTAAGTGGAAGAGACAATCTCCATCGGACTTTCATTCAAGATGTTTGGATAAATATTGAAGTATGCGGAAAGTTCCACAACGATGAGATATACATAGAACCGGCTCAAAAATGATAAATGAAAATGCCTGGATCAAAAATAGTGTCCTCATTCCCGAAGGAGTGAAGAACAGGAGAAACCACACCATCTGTGAAAAATGGAATAAAGATGTGCATCACAATGCAATCCCATTCTTCATCTGTGAGGAGCAAATCACCATTTGTTAGATTTTTAAGCTTAGACTTGAAGCTTGTATGGTGACTGGCAACAAAATTTCCGGAGGAGAATCTGAAACGGTTCCTTAATCAACAGATTTTCAAGAAAGAGGATGTCTCCCTCCGAATCAAAGTAAGTATTGTCAATCCTTGTAGGAATTGACTCATCACTAAGAAAAGCATCGACCTCCTTCCAAAAGTTGTCATCTTCCTCAACTGGAGTGAGAGAAGGAATGGAAGAGTCGGAAATGGGACAAGAAATGAGTGGATGATCATTATATAGGAGATTTTCAGTTTCTCCAAGATCGGCTTCGAAATCAAAGAGATCATCGCCACTTCTCGATGAAAGTGGACTGATGTGAGTGAGTTCATTGGTGAACTACTCAAGAAGATGATCAAGATCGACGGGAGTGATGCCTCAACATACTCAATGTCTCCATAAGAAGCACAATCGTCGCTAAAATCGGAGAAAGTTTCAAAATGATCTTTTGAACACTCAAGAGGGAAAGGAGAATCACACATATGATCAGAAGTTCCCTGTGACTCTCTCGCGATTGGGACAAGGTTCTCAACACTAGACTTTATGAATTCGTCCGATTCCTTTTCGGGAACAGTGTCAAGATGCTCATCCCCTATGTTCAAAGAGTGAGTGGGAATATCAGTGTGATAACAACAGATTGAGGGAGTTTAGAAGGACTAGCATACATATGTTTTATACTTTCCATTTGTTCTTATGCTAGTAATTCCATCATAGTCTTTTCTCCATGATTTTTCATGGAAGGAATTTCAACTGATGAACTTGATGAACCTGTACAAAATTGATGAATATCAAGGGTAATTTCATCATCATCGCCATCGAGGAATGAAATGGAATCGAGAGCTAGATTTGGTCGCTTTTGCAATTGATTCCCTAATAGATTTTTCAAAGGCAATCTGGGAATCTAATTTAGCGATCCGCTCTTGACTAACAAAACTTCCATGAATTTCTCATTTGGATTATCTTGGGAATGTTTACATTCCTTCAAATCTTTCACTAAATCCAAAAGATCAAAGAGAAGATTTTGAGGAATGGGTCAGCCGGTGGTGCACGATTCATTTGATCTTGTGGAGGTTGGTCATGATACGAAGAGTCGTAATTGTTACAAGGAAATGGGTTCCCTTTTTGACAATCCGAGCTAGAGTGAGGACCTACACAATACTCACAACATGTAAAACCGATGGCCGTGAGTTATATGTGTTGTAGTCATAATTGTTATCGGGAACCCGCTCATAGACAAGCGTGTTTCCGATTGACAATCGAATCGTAGTGTGAACCACCACATTACTCACAACAAGTAAAAGCTGGCGAGTCTCACAAGTGTGGTAGCCGATGGAATAAATCAGTTGTGTTATGGTAGGAATAGGGATCCCGGTTTTAAACGAGACCGCTTCCCGACTCCACCATGCTACAACTGGGGCAATAGCCACCATTATAAGGACCACCACACCATTGACAACCAAGAGGGTGAGGATAAGACATAGAAAGAATCAAATGTTTTCAGAGGGGTAGGGATGAAAAATCAAAGATGTGAGAGGGTAAAGATGGATATTTTTGGATTTTTGGATACACATTTTGTAAAAATAAGAAAGAAAATCTTTTTGGGTTTTTGATTTTTAAAAGAAAATATAAATACATATAGATGGTATAAACAAGGAGTGAATATTCAAATCACTAATCTGCTAAACGTAAGACTATTAGCACTGCTCCCCGGCAGCGGCACCAAAAATTTGATTGGTCCCGAACCGTCAAGTTTAATCACTCAAGCCGGCCACTTGTGAATGGCCAACCGTAACAAACTTAAAACAGCTTAGAAGCAAATGCAATGAAGATCAGGAGAGTATAGTGTTTTCCCCAGGTCGTTAAGTCCCAACGAGCTGTGCGAGAATAGTCAAACGTGTAGTGATCGAGAGGATTTTAACGGAAAAGGATTGTGATTGATTTATACTAAAGAAAGAGTACATAAACTACAGGGGCTTAAATGCAAATTAAAGAAAATTTAAAAAGATAAACTATATTAAATAAACGCTATCACTATTTGCAAAATGATGTTTTAGATTTTTCTTTTATAAAACTTAAATTAAAACTACGTGACGTACAAAAGAAAATGTGAAACTGGAACAATATAAATCCTAAAAATATGAAAATGACATTTTTACAAACCTAATGATAAAACAAAATTTATAGAAAAATAAAATTATTTTTATAACTATTTAATTAATTATTATTAATTAAAAACTAATTTTAACTATTAATAATAGCCTAAAATACAAGAAAATATGAAATAAAGCTAGAAAAATAAAATTATGACTTGGAAAAATCTAAAATAACAAAAGAGAATTTTCAAAACTATTTTTGTATTTTTCTGATTATTTCTCTATTTTTTATGAATTTTAAACTATTTAAAACTAATTAAATTACTAAAAATTACAAATTAAACTATGAAAAATCTAGAAAAATAATCTTTTTTGCTTTTTATATTTAGCTTAACCTAAAAAAAATGAAAAATTATTTTTTGAACTTTTTCTGATTTAATTGTAATAAAAGCTAATTAAAATGACTTAAAAACTGTTTTAAATCAAGAAAATTACCAAAGCGATCTAGAAAAATATGAAAAATTCAGGAAAAGTCTAAATTAATATTCTGAATCTATGAAAAATAGAAAACAAAGTGGCTTATGTGGAGGAAATTGAAGCTGCAGGTTGTAAGTGCTTATAAATAAGCACTTTGAATAAAGCCAAAGGGTCCAAATGAGCACCAAACTAAAAAGAAGCTATATTATGCTAAAATTACCCAAATGCAACAAGTATCCACAGGCTTTAACCTCTGAAATGCAATTTCAACAGATTTGAGGTTTTGAGCTTATGTGCTTAAAACAGTTTGAGGTTCTACTTGCACCCAAGAATAAGCTGCCAAATAAGCGAGACTTAAAAACCGAGATGGGAACCTAAACTAGATCTGGCTAGGTGCTTATAAACCAAAAACTAGACCTAAGTGAGCTAAGATGAGCTCTGTGCAAGCCCCTCAAGAAGTCAGTAAAACCCTTTTTGAGCAACTATGCTCTGTCTCATGAAACTGAAGCTGTGTTGATGAGCTCATTTGAGGCTTAAGGAGCTTTTGTAAAATTTTGCAAAAATCAAATATAGAAACTAGACCAGCTAGACTAGTAAAGTCCAAAGTCTCAATAACTTTTGATCACTGTTGAGGGTATGAGAGATCCACAAAGATTGGTCCAAAACTGATTTGTGCCTTTTGACTTTTGTAACAGATTTTAAAACTTTGACTAAATTGAGATTTGAATCAATCCTACTAATGATAAATGATGTATTAAGGTATGATAAAACCTCATTCAGCTAACTTATATGATCCTAAAGCAAAAAGCTATCAAATCCTACCACTAATCTCACTTATCCAACTGCTAAATGAGAATTGAACATATATTGACTTTCCTTGATCTAATGCGCACCTGACGAAACTACCTATTCTAACCTGTCTTAGACTATAGTGTCAATACCTAACTCATATCTAATCCTTTAGCTCAGTGAAACTACTTGTGCCAAACACCATTTTAACAACTGATTTGTAAATTAAACTAACCAAATTCAGATTTAACCAATGATTCCCACACATTTAGTTCCTATTATCATTAAAACACTTAAATTATGCAAGTATATAAACTATAACTTATGATTTATACAAAGACAATCGATTGTGCGATTCAAGAAAAATATAAGAGGCAAAGAAATTTGAAACTCACAACATGTCCGCCAAAATGCAAATTTTATAGAACCAAATAACTACTAATCTAATCAATATCAATCCCAATGCACCAGCATCAACCCAACTCCATATCCAAACCTGTTTGAACCAAAATCTTCTCACAGTTGACTTTTGTTGACCACAAATGAAACTTGATTGAAACTGTTTTCCAAGCTTACAAAAAGCTATATAGAGCTTAAATAAACTTGCTTGAACTTAAAAATAAGCCATTGGAAGCTTGGACATAAGAGTTTGAGATTAAAATTTTCAACAGTAACCTTAAAACATGAAATGTTGTTTTACTTTGAATTGCTACTTGAATAATGATTATAATGATAAAATAACTTGAGTTGAGTACATGGGAACAGAAAATTAAAGCTTTTAAACTAAACTAAAACATTGAAATTAAAAACGACATACAAGAAATTATAAAACTAACTACTACTTTATTTCTTGCTTCTCTTCTTTCTTTTATACCCAAACAGCTTCCCACTTGATTTCTGAGTGTATCCCAGCTTTTTCCTCAACCATTGGATGTCTAGAATTAATATTAGCCGTTTGATCACTTTTGGCGGGAAAAGCTTTTTGACCTCTGTGGACTCAAAGCGCAACTAGGGGGTGGATAGGTGTGATGATGAGGGGGGTTGAGGGGATAAGGGTTGCAGGGATAAGGGTGATGGGAAAGGTGAGTGTTGCAGAGCAAGTGGAGAAGAAAAACAGTGGACAGGTGGGAGGGAAAAGGGGAAAGGTTTGACTGGTTTTGACCAGGGGTCCAAAATAATAATGACAGGGGGGTCACAATGGTTGGCAGGGTTCAAAGGTGCAAAGGGGTCTTGGATAGGTTTAATATTAAAAGGACTTGTTTTGCAATTCTCCAATTCTTGAAGGACCATAGCTGCCAATTTATCAAAGTTGTCACAAGGACCAAAACTGACAAGTTCCAATAGTACAAGGACCAGTTTTGACATTTTCAAATTTCCAGGGACCAAACTTGACATTTTTGAAAGTTGAGGGACCTTTTCTGACATTTGACAAAAGATTTATTCAAGGACCATTTTTGACAACTTATAATATTTCAGGGACCTTGAATAACATTTTTCTTTATTTTGATTTACCGGTGGACTGCTTTTGACAACTTTTGAAACTTGGGGACTAAAAGCGCCAATTATGCAAATTTGATACGTTTTTCACCGATTTTGATATTTTTGCATTTAAAACACATAAAACACTTATTTGTGATATTTTTATCATTTTGATGCATTTATGAGTGTTTTCAGATGTTTTTGCAGTTTAATTAGTACAAAAATGATGAGTATTTAGACACTCATCAACAGACGCCATAATGATGAAGTACGAGGCCGAATCGATGTGAACGAGCGTCATAGCCGAATGTATATCAAGATTGAGTTACTTGAACCCGTGAGTTATGAGATATCAATCCATTTGTAATCCATACTTTAAGCCAATCCATGTAGTGAAGGATCGAAGTATCTGCAACTGAGTAAGGACTACCTGCACTAATATTAAAAACTTGATTGCATATATTTTGGTTAGTGACATTAGTATCCAAACCCTTTGGGGTTTCACAGTCAACCTTGATTTTGTCATCGGTAAACAACTTTCTGGTAGGTATCCACCTAAGTCCGGCATCCTTAAACATTCTACCAGACGGTATCCACTTATGGCAAGGTCTAGGATTGTTAGGCTTCTTATGAATAGTGGAAGACTTATCCTTATTCCTAGTTTCCACAGATTTAGCAGTTGGTATCCATCTAGGTGAAGATTTTGGTTTGTTTTCCTTCGTATGCACACTAGATGACTTAGTGAAAATCCTAGACTTAACAGGTTGAACCTTTGTATGAGCATTTAATTTCTTTAGGGATTTCAAAAAACAATTATCATGATTTGCCTTAAAGATGCATTTCAGAAAATTTGAACAAACAGCTTGTTTGGATTCAGAAAATGATCTAGAGTTCTTAGAGTGATCTGCTATGGGAATAGCTTTATTCGAAATGCAAATACTCTTAGATACAAGCCAATCCCTAGTCTTTAGTTGAGTGTTCCTAGGTAATGGTTTAAAACTACTAGCAGTGCCTTGAAACCTCATAGAATTCATTACCCTAGGTCTTGTACCTAACATTCCATCTTTTCGAATCTGTGCCTTTTTCCTAGCTTCTTCTAGATAATAGCTCTTCCACAAGTCATTCATATCATATGAATTCTGAATTTTAATGCTTGGCTTAGACACATTTTTCGAACCAATCCTAGAGGTGCTGGGAGTAGAAGTAGTTGCTTGTTGAGGTTTAGAGGAACTAGAAGCATAATTCTTAGGCAACTCAGGTGAAGTGACTGGTTTTGACAAAACTTGTTTCTCATCAACTTGGGAGGCAAACCGTGTTTTTGAAAATTTTGGCCTTTCGGATATAAACGCGGTAGGCTGCCTAACAACGGACCGGTTTCTAATGGGATGAGAAACTGGTTTCCCCAAGGTTTATGATTTTGTAAACTTAATGTTCACACTTTTCCCTACAGTTTTCCAAAGCTCATTTTTTAAGGCAACAATAGCGAAACTCTTTTCCTGAAGTTGAGCTTTAAGTTCATCCATTTTTGCTATCAAAGAGTTTGTTTATTCCATTGTTGTAGTTCTAGCTTCTTTGACAGAGTCACTTAGTTCTATGTGATGCTTTCTCAAAGACTCATTTTCCTTTAGTAATTTGGCCACACAAACTGCTAATTTATCATTTCTCATTTGAATATCAACAATAGCATTAATATCAGAATTACTTGTAACCAAATTACTTTTCACATGCATACCAGAAATATGTTTCTTCAAATTGTTGATGGTTGGGGTCTTTGTCTTGAAGCTGAGCTTTCAAAGTGTTAATTTCAAAAGTTCACGGAATTCAGGAAGTTCCGGATTTTTACATGGTTTGTTAATTTGGAAACTTTCTTCTTTACTTTGTATCACAATTTCAAGAGAAATGCAATGTTTTTCAAGATTTGAGAATTTGTTTGAAAGTTCATCAAAAGCCTTTTTATCAACCATATTGTTTGTTTTGAAACTCTTAATCTCAGACTCACCTCGGGACATTTATCGAGTCATTTTCAACATCATGATCAGTTTGTTTAAGTACTTTAGCAGATGCACTATCTTGAACAAGAAAGGGTACCTCATTACATGATACCTGCTCAAATTGGTCCGATATCTGCATCCACATCATGTGTAACAAGAGTCACCGAACCTGGCCGTGTTAAGCTTATCTATTTCGATCCTCAGATTCGTTTCAACTAATCCATCATCCGATGCCTTACTGGTCTCAACACAACGATTTATTGATTGTACCCGACAATCATTCACCTTTCTGATCACAGCATCCACTTCTTGTGTGCCAGGAGTTACTGAGTAGCTAGTTACATCATTCTTTGTTGTCTCTCGATATTTTGCATTCAAAGAACACCCGATTCTTCAACTAATACATTACCCAACTCATCACAACTTTCTCTCAACCGCACTCTCTCATCCACTATTTCATCATTCTGAGTAACTTCCTTAATATACTTCTCCACATTATTCATAAGATGGATAAGTGTCTCTATGAACACGCTAATTTCCACTCCAGTGTGTCTTTTGAAAGACATTTCACCATGTCTTGATCATAATTAGATGTAAATTCCCTCTTGAAGAATGACTAAAATTGGTTGTGGATCACTTGAAGTGCAAAGAGGAAGTATCCTTTTGAACCTTTTCTTTATCAAGTTGTTGTTCCAATTGTTCTAAGTTCAATAGTAATGTTCCCGTTAATGTGGATAAATCTTGACGGAAAAGGGCATTGCATGTTCGTTCCATTCCTATCGATGTGAGTAACATAAGGTGTGAGTGAAGTTGTTGAAAGGGCACAATGCAACATTCCTTTTGCATGGCATTCTCGTAGCATGAGCGTGTGCAAGTCTTTCACATTGGACTCAGAGCATGAAGAACTCAAATTAACATTGATTGAATCCATCATCAGAACCGTTCAAGTATAGCTAATATTCTCATGGTTGTCTGACATCATACAATTTAAGTACTTCGAAATCAATCAATCGAGTGTAAGACATGATGTTTGTTTGTACACCGGGATTTTACAAATCTATGATTTAAACCGAGATATAGAATCTTTCGTAGGATTTTACAAAATCAAGAAGAAACCGTTAAGCAATGACCAATAGAACGTGTTAAGATGACTGATGGATCGACACAATGAAAGACAATTGTGTGTTAGGTCTTATGATTGTTTGTAGGATTAGCAGAGATGTTGTTTGATTGTGATCAGGGTTGGTTGTTGCACGATTTTACGGAGAAATTTAGGTCTAAAAACACAAAAACCTCAATAACTTCTGTTCGGAGCGGATTTAGGCCTCGAAGGTTGACCCGAATAAACTTTACTTTAGTTTATTCAGCGGGCCATACTCCTCATTCTCACGGTCGTTTTGATGGGTAGAACGCTGAAAACGGAGTTATGGTTCAAAAGTTATGGCCGTTTGAAGTTTTGTCGGGAAAAGTCAACAAGTCGCTAGTAAGACAAGTCGCTAGAGTCACCAAGTCGCTAAGTAACAACTCGCTAAAGGCACCAAATCGCTAAACAATCAAGTCGCTAAAGAGCAACTCACTAAGTATCCAAGTCGCTAATGTCAAGTCGCTGAGAACAATAAGTACAAGTCGCTAGAATAAATGAAAGCAAGTCGCTAACCCCACCAAGTCGCTAGCAAAGGTGGAGAATCCACTAACTTGTACTGTTTGTCGGCTTGTCTCAATAGACAAGTCGCTAAGATCAAGTCGCTACGACTAACACTACAACTCGCTAGAAATTATCAAGCAAGTCGCTAACGAAGAAATTCACAACGAGACTCAAGTCGCTACCTTGAAAAACTTCAAAAACACACTTTTCAATCGAAAACAAGCCCAACCACAGTGATTCAAGCTTTCCAAATCAAAACCCAAGCACTTAAAATGATTCTAAACACTAAAGTACACTCAAAATTCAAACTTTAACACAAGAAATGATCCAAATGATGCAAAAACCACTAAACTATTTCAAACTCAAAAACCATCAAAAACCACTAGAAATCCAAGGATATGTAAGAGAGATGATCAAACCATGGTTCTTGATACCATTTGTAACATATTGGATTTCACAAACACATCATATCATAACATAAATGGGGCGTATGGTTTAAGAGTTTAGAGAGAGAAAGTAGAATGGGAGCCTTTCTAGAGAGAGAAAGTAATCAAAAGAGAAAAGGTTAGATTAGAAATGAAAGGTCCAACCCTCTACCTTGGGAGGTAGAGGGTATTTATAGTTACATACTACACGTCCTCCTTCGGATTGTGGATCAGGCATACAATGGGTAAAGACCCGACCTTCCTCTACGGTGTTGCACTAAACTAAACTACGCTAATAACTAACTAATAAACTAACAAATAACGTTATGTCTACGAGCTAACTTGTGCTAGTCTATATTTGGGGTGACCGACACTTCACAATGGAATTTCCAATTCCTAACAGATGCTGATTTTGAAAGTTTGTGTAATGTTGTACTTGTAGACTAGGTGGTGGTTGAATCATTTGTTTTTGTTGGAGTTGTTGTTGTTGTTGAGGATACATATGAGGAAAGTAGCTAGAGTATGGTGGTTGAGACATCTTTGAAACTTGTGTTGATGATGGATCTTTGTAATCGAATGAAACTTTGTTGATGAAGTGTCCTTATGCGTAGAAAATAGCTTAAGCATAGAAAGCACCTTATGCGTAGAAACCAACTTACGCGTAAGAATAGAGCTTACGCGTAGGAATAGCTTATGCGTAAGATTTGAGGAAAAACTTAGCTTAGGCGTAAGACTACAGGCTTAGTAGTAGAATACTTATGCGTAAGATTTGCTTATGCGTAAGATAAACTTAGGCGTAAGGAAAAAGTTTAGGCGTAAAGAATTCTACGCGTAAGAACTAGCTTATGCTTAAAAACTAGGGTTTTGCCCAAAGATCCTTTACACTTATATCAGTGTAAAAGATATCCAAAGTCGGTAAGTTTTCGCTTATCCAAGCTAGAAGACCGAGTAAAACCAAGAGTAATCAAGATTAAACTTTGAGAAGCTTACGCGTAAAAGCTAGGGTTTAGCTATTCGTAGGATTAACCAAACTTTGCCAAAACTGAATTTTCTGCCCAAAAGTGTTTCTAAACCAGATTTTTATGATGAAAAAGCTTCAATATCACCAAAATAACACAAAAGTGTGAAACTTGATGATCCAAAACACTTAGTCACCTTACGTGTAGAAATGACTACACGAATGAAACCAAGCTCAAAACTAATGAAATACACGTAAAGTTTCAAACTTTTTGCCAAAAACTTAAACTTTATTACAAAATAACCTTTAAGGTACAAGAATCTTGAGTTTTAAAGTGTAAAAATTAAAGTTTTTAAGCGTTTGAATGTTTGTATACCGAAACTTACGCGTAGATACGAAGACTTCAAAAACAAAACCGTTTCACCCAACTATTTGGCGAATGATACCACTGTTAGGTCACCATGTTTGTAACACAAGCATCAATGTATAAGAAATAAGATAAGAAAGATCGGATGAACAAACAATACACACACATGAATTAATATGAAATGTTTAGGCTTAGGACATGTATTGAAATGAACAACCAACTATCAAATGAGAGTTACAAGACTATTTATATGGGAAGGGAGCTAGGGCAACACATCTTTGCTTATTGGGCTTTTGCATAGGCTCATGGGCTTTCTACATGAGCCTTGCCTTAATTACTAACATAAAAGCCTTAATTAAGCTAACTATTACATATTGATTACTAACACTTGAGAAATGGTTTAGGAGTGATTCCAACAAAGGACCATACCCCTGGCCTACTACCATAGTTCCAGGGGATCCTACTGCTGTTCCACCACGTGCTGCAACCTCAACTCCTGTAGCAGAGAGTCATCTCACCCAGATCAAATAGTCTAGGTGGAAGCAGACCAACTTGCCATGGAATACATTTGTCTAGGAATACCGAACCCAATTTTCCAAAGCATTGACTCTAAAAAGACAAAGACAAGCAATGTGGGAAAACATCAATCTCTTGATGGAAGTAACATAATTGAATCAAGAGGACATGGAATCTAAGATGTATCACTCTTGACATGTACACAGTTACACCTAGAGAATCATTAGAATCATAATATCATCAGTTTACAGAAATTATCAATGACTTGGACAGACATAATGTGAACATGCCTAAGATTGCCATAAACACCAAGTTTCTGAATTCCTTATATCCTGATTAGGAAAAATACATCACGTTTTTTCGTCAAACCAAGAATCTCCATGAAGTCAAACACAGGTTGTTGTACGATTATCTGAAGCATCATGAAAAAGAAGTTGCAAAAGACTGTGCTATGCGTGCAATGTTTCAACCGTCTACACCTCCGAATTCACTTGCACGCATGGCTCAATCTTAACAATTTTCAATGACAAATCATGCTTATGTCCAGCAACAACAAAGTTTTACTCATTCTCAATCATCCTCTAGCAACCAACTCATTCCACAACAATCAACTCATCATCAAATTGTTCAATACAACCACTCTGACACCATGTACTATGCATAAGCAAACGATCCAAATGAAGATGCATTCCAAGAGTTTACTGATGGATTTGAACTTATTGATAAAGCTTTTGGGAGATATGTTAATCCATACAACAATCATCTTCAAAGCTCATCCAACACTAGGAATAAGGATGTGATACAGGGTAGAAAGGTTGAAGTTCAGAACAGGAATTATGGATGTCAAGGGGTTACTGGTGGTTATACCGGGAATATAGGCTCTAGGCAAGCGTTTATTGGAAATGTTAACTACTCGGGTGCTCCTTAGAGAAAGTAAGAAGGATTTAAAACATACGCTTTTAGGGGGTCATTTAATCCCTAAATCGACCAATTTTATATCCGTTACTGATTAATTTTGTTCCTTTTCACTTTTTAGGTCTTTTGGAAGCAAAATGCTGGAATGGAGCACATTTGGACGAAAAGGAGCAAAGACATGAAGAAAATGGAATAGTCAAGATCGAAGCCACCAAAGTCAACCAACAAGCACCGATGGCGCCCCAACCAAAGCGGCGCTTACTCTCCCTCTATGATGACTTGATCAAAACATGCACGCCACGCTCAAGTGGAAATTTTGGCACATAACCCAACGGGTCACGGCTAATAATGGAGGGCGTCACTCACAGTTTTCAACTTAGACGGCCCAGATCAAGAATCAAGACGACGTCCCAACTGAAGACTGATGACGTCACAACTGAAGACTGACGACGTCACAACTCTAAGGTGACGTCGTCCCATCGATGACTTGGCCAAGAGGAAACCCTAATGACGACGTAGCCGACGCGCCCCATGCAAAAGGTGACGCCGTCGCAGTTGTAAATCTATATATAGAATTCAATTTTTCTGTATTTAAAGAGGTAGACTTTTGGTGAAAAAACCCTAAATCATTTGTAGCCCAAATTGGACCGTATCTTAGGGTCCCATACCCTATTTTACACATCAAGATAAGTATTTTAATCCAAAGTATCATTATGTCTATCTCGTATTCGATTGATTGTGTGTATGCTTGCTTGTTTATCATGTCTAGCTAAATTTCTTGTGTGTTTGCTTAGATCTATGAAACCTAGTTATTAATTATTGTTAGGTTGTTTCTTATCTTAATTGAAAATTGGCTTAGGAGTGAAACTAGGCATCATTCGTTGTATTTAATACTTGAGTATGCTTTATTATGAAATGGTCTATGGATGAAATAGCTTAGGCTTGCCGACTTCGTAGGTCATATATGAGAGATAGCCTCAAAGAACTAGGGGGCACGCATACCTTACGACCTTAGGAATACAATGCGTTAAGATAAGGCGTGACAACTCAACCGACCAACAAAAGATAACTAGGGAGTAATAGTATCTAGGTAAACACATTTTTAATCATCATACGAACACACCTCAATTAGACATAAGCTACCCGTAGTAATTAGATAATTAGATAATTAGAGTAATCGGTAGAAGTACCACGCCAAACTAATTGCCCCGAGATATTACCTTAGCTTTCTAAAAAAACCATAAAAAGATAAAAAAGAATCATCCTCAACCCCCACCTTCTCGTCATACATTTCTTACTAGCATTCCTATTCCCCTAGAGAACGATATCAATCCCCGAGGCTTACCCAATACTACACTACAATGATTAGGTTCACTGCCTAGGAGGTTGAAAAACTTGCTTGACGAAAAGGAAGTTTCCTTCACCCCGAACGCGCCTTTCGCGCGCATCAAGTTTTTGCCAGGGAATAGAATAGCTAGTTAGATTTCTATCTCATTTAGGTTCCCTTGCTTGATTCCTATCAAGTAATATTTTTTTCTCATTTTCATTAGCTTCCTTGTAGTATATCCCTCTTCTTCGTGTTTTTGTTCATAACCTCTTTACTTTCATCATGGAAGGTGATAACCCACCAAATCAACCACTTCCCATCAACCCACCACCAAACGACCCGCCAAGAGGTTGTACTCTTGGTGAATACTCTAGACCAAGCCATCAAGGCTATAGGAACACCATTGAGCTCCCACTTCAAGCTCAAACTACGTACCCTATGATCCGAAACCATCTGGTTGGTGAAAAATGGATGTGCATTCCATGGACTTCGTTCCGAAGATCCTAATAAGCATCTCAAGGACTTCCTTAAAATCGTTGACTCCATCGACCTTGATGCTACCACACGGGAGACCACGCGCTTGCGTCTCTTCCTATTTTTTCTACGAGACCAAGCTAGTAATTGGCTTGAGCGACTTCCCGCCGGATCCATCTCAAGTTGGGATGATCTCGCCACTCGTTTCCTCTCCTAATTTTTCCCACCAGGGAGAACTACCAAACTAAGGAATGACATCTTGATGTTCCAACAACGTCAAGGAGAAACTCTCTACGAGGCATGGAATCGATTCAAGGACTTGCTCCATAAAGTCCCTCATCACGACATCGATCTTTGGCTTCAATTCCAAATCTTTTACAATCATGTCAACTTCTCAACTAGGCAAACCCTCGAACAAGTGGCCGGTGGAAAACTTAGTGAACTCACCGTGGAAGAATCGTGGGGTACAATAGAGGACCTTTCCCTCTATGACAACGAATGTTGGAACGACCCCCGTGAGTTGCCCAAAACCGTCAAGGCAATCTCCTTGCCTCCTATTGACTCACAACCTTCCAATCGTAGGATGCTCGAACTTGAAGATCAAGTCAAATTCCTAATGAGCTCCTATGAGAATCCTAAGCCTTCGCACCAAGCAAACAAAATCACTCTACCTTGTGAATTATGTAGTGGTTCTCATGACACTCGTGATTGCACAAGACTCCCCGAACAAGCTTTTGCAGACTACGCCTCCCCGCGTACCAACGGAGCTGGAGATAAGTGGTACACTTTCAAGCCCGAGCAAAACAACTTAGGAAATTCCTACAACCCCTCAGGGAGAAATCACCCTAACCTTAGGTGGAGCCAAAACTCAAACCCGTCCCAAAATAACACATCTAGTCCACCCAATAAGTCCTAACCAAACCAAACCTCCTACAACAACCCCCCAAACACCAGCAATTCTACTAGTCTCGAGGCAATGGTGTCCAAATTCATGTCATCTCAAAAAGCTCGATTGACTAAGCTTGAAGACGATTTCAAGCAACGACAAAGCGAGATGACAACCAAGCTCGAAACCCTTTTAAAAGCCTTCAATGACCGGGATATTGGAGCACTCCCAAGTGACACTATAAAGAACCCAAAAGTGAATTCGATTTCATCGACTTCATGTTCTTGCTCACTTTGGGAGAGTGCATATCCATGCCCTTCTCACGCAAAAGTCCACTCGGTCAACGCCATCAACACGGGTTCCAAACGATCTCTCATGAAGTACCAAGGACCCGAGCCAACGGTCCATCCAACTCTTGAGAAACCTATCAACCAAGAACCCAAACCTACTCTAGAAGAGGAGTATAAGGAGCTCCACCAAGAAAAACCGATTCTTGAAGTCTTGAATCATGCACCCTATTATAATGCTTTAAAAGAAAAATATGAGCAAGAACTAAAGTTAGGAGAACGTGGGTCTGCATTTGTGCAAAATAAGTTACCTAAGAAGTTAGATAATCTCGGGCTATTCATTCTTCTGTGTAGCATTGGAAATTCCAAATCTTTTGATTAGCTGACTTAGGGTCAAGCATCAAACTTCTTCCGTTGTCCCTCCATAAAATCCTTAACTTAGGAAAAATAAAACCAATGGAAACCATCTTAGGTTTAGCGGACGGTAGTGTTTGAAACGCTCCTAAACAGTATTATCAAGTGTTAGTCATTTCTATGTAATAGGTTGCATTAATATGGATTTTATGTTAGTAATTTAGGCTAGGCTTATGTAGAAAGCCCATGAGCCTATGCAAAGGTTCAAAAGGCCAAGGAAGGGACTAGATGTGTTTTCCTAGCTCCCTTCCCCTATAAATACCTTGTTACCTCTCATTTGAGAGGTGTTTTTCACCTTATCAATATTACGCATAACATTCCTTATTCATTCGTGTGATTTTGTATTCAACCTTCTCTCTTCATCTCATTTCTATCATCTACATACTTGTGTTAACTTATGGTGACCTAACAAAGGGTATCAATCACCATTTAGTTTGGTGAAACACTTTTGTTTTTGAAGTTGGTACACGTACGCTTAAGGTTATCACGTTTCACGTTTTTCATTTGCTTAAATCTTTCATTTTTTTCACTTGTAAACTCAAGATTCTTATGGGTTAAGGTTTATTTAGTGTTAAGGTGTCTAGTTCTTGCAAAAAGTTACAAACTTTACATGTTTGGATTGTTTTTTAAACTTGGTTTTTTTTCATGTACTTGGTTTACGCGTAAGATAAAATTTCATCTTGGTTCATCGAGTTTCAAACTTTCTTGTTATTTTGGTGATTTTGAAGTTGTTTTATCATTCAAAACAAGTTTACGAAACATTTTAGTACATAAAAGTCAGTTTGGTGAAATCTGTCAAAGTTACGCATAACAAACCCTAGTTTTACGCCTAAGTTCTACGCCTAAGTTAGAAAGTTACGCCTAACAGTTTTACGCGTAAGGAATTTTCGTTACAGATCTTCAAAGCTGTTGGTTAACTCACTGTTTTCTTGCTTGGATAAGCCTGAAAACACTTCGACTTGTGGATATCTTTTACACTTGGACAAGTGTAAAGTATTTTGGGTAAAACCCCAAGTTTATGCTGATCCGTTTCAAATAGTATATATAAGAAATATCAAATTATGAATACCCGCGAGAGAATTACAAACCAACCTCTTAGGAAAAAGGTCGACACGCAAAACCCGCGAATACTCGATAAGTGATACCGGACAAGTGATTACCCGGGTCGTGTCCCGACGAGGTGTGAATTGATGGTGACGTTTGAGGTTTGTTATTAAAGTGCTTGAATGTATCGGGAATTTACGATTTGGATTACGTTTTCTACAAATTAAGGAACGGGAAAGTAATTAAGGCAAGGGGAACAAATTAAATAACAAATTAACTACTACTAAGCATAAGAAATGATAAAACAAAGCTAAACTAAGTTCTAGGGTGCTAAAACTAAAAAAATATAAAAAACCGGGAACAACCTGAGCCATAAACGTAAAACTTTTGCAATTTAAGGGCTACGGGTGTGAAATCAATTTTCCTACGTCCTAATTGACTAAAAATAATTTTAGAAAAAGACCAGGTATTTTTTTTTACTTTTAAATTATTTTCTATGAATTAATTAAAATAAAAAGTAAATTAAATTATAAAAAATACTTAATGATTTTACAAACTTCTGAGAAAAGTACTAAAAACTACTTAAATACTACTGATCCTATTAAAATTATAAAAAGTTGGGGTTACTGTTGAGAATAAGTAAGAAATAAGCTAAAGATAACTTATAAGCTAAACTGCCAAGGTGTAGTTTAGTAATTAATTGTGCAGGAAAATGATGAGACAAGTCCTAATGGCAAACGGGAAGTAGGGCTGAGCGTTGGTCATAAACCGACCCGAACCGAACCGAACCGACAAAACCGAGGACCGAACCATGAAAACACGACCGAAACCCAACCGAACGGGCCGGTTCTGCCGCTTTTGCCTGCTCGGTTCGGTTTGTTTGCCTAGGTGTATTTTGGCATGTTTTTGTCGGTTTTGGGCGAACCGATCAACCGAACCGACCAAACCGAAGCATGGGACTCGAATCGAAACCGAACCGACGGCCGCCGGTCCTGCTCGTTTTTGCCTGCTCTGGTCGGTTTCTTCGCCCGCTCGGTTTTAACCTTCGTGCTCAAATTCTAACGGTAAGTGTGCTGTGTGTGAGCTGGGTGGCGTGGGTTCTAGTCCCACAATGCCAGTTTTTTTTGAAACATTTTTGTTTTGTTTTTGCTTATTGGAATTTGAAGACAGGCTCAAATTAAGAAAAATTTGTGAAAACTTTTTTAATGAAACCTTACGAATAAGTTGTTGGAACAGCTTATTTGAATCGATATGGACGTAACTAAAACAAACACACCATTTACAAACCGATGGGATCATGTAAACAAAAAGCGCTTGGAAAGGGAATAATGAGCAAGTTAACTTAAAGATAAGTCGGTCCTAAATGAAATAAGCTATAAGTTCAAGGAGAAGCAGCTGGCAAAAAACTAACTAGGTGATCCTAAGCCTAAAATGCCAAAATAAGCTCTAAAACTATGAATAAGCACCAATCACTATCAAATAGCACTAAGGAGACTTAAATAAGTCAGAATTGTACTAAACCTATGCTATCTAAACTACTAAGCCAAAATTAACCTAACTAAGTCGGGTTAACTACCGATAAGTCAAGAGTAAAACAATGTGACCTCGCGGATCGCAGGCCGAGACACAGCTTTTAAGGTGGCCTTTTCGCTTTGTGCTTAATTTGAGCCGCAATGTGACTTCAAACAATGTAAGTCGCACAAGATCAAGGTTAGCCTAGCAAAGATTCCAAAACCGGTTTTGTGGGTGGAAAAGGGTATAAAAAAAGCTTTAAAATGAGTCGATATCGCCTTATTTTTCAGCAGGTTGCTCGAAAAATGCAAAGAAATTAGTTGGCAAACGATTTTTTGACCACTTTTAACCACCTACGTGATTTTTCAAAGCATATAAAGCGTATAGATACACTAGGCTATGTAGGGTGTTGAGAAAAACAATTACTAGAAAGATTAGACTAAAATCCACCATTCAAGCTCAATGCAGCCAAGCCAAGTCAGCCGTTTCTGGATTCTTTTTTTCTTTTTCAAACCAACTTCTTCAAAAATTTTTAGAACATACTCTAGACTTTAAATTTGATCGATAAACCAAAAGGAAGATTGACTTCAAAAGTCAAACGGTAAAATCCATTTTTTGACCAAGAACTTTCGAAAACACACAAACACCCCTTTACTTAAGCTATTTGCTTAACAACTAATTTGAAGAACTGAATTGAGCTTCTTACTTTTGTGAATCAGAGCTAAAAATGTAAAAGAAAACTTAAAACATAACAAGCATTTAAGTAAACTGTAAATCGCTATTTATAAGACAGAATTGGTAAAAAAATTTTCATTGATGAAATAAAAAAGAACTACAACTGGATTTAAAAAAAAACTGAATTGAGACTAAAACTAGGGGTGCCTTTGAAGGCTACAATGATAAGCTATTTATACTAAGCCTAAGATTAGGTCTTCAATCTCTTCTTGTGTTTCTTCAGTGAGGCAAAATAACCAAGACTCTGTCTTTGTGCTTTCTTGAGATGATCCAAGTCGTCCATAAGGTAGGTACACATGAGCATGAATCTGAGCCCTCCATTGAGTCATTTTGACATGGATTTCCACAAAGGGCATTTGGGGAAGAGGGATAGTGGGTTTGGGATTTGGGGGTAACTGGGTAATAGCGAAGGTTGAGGGATTGAGTGTTTTGGGTGAAGGGATTTTGGGTAAAAGGTTGGTTTCCTGGGTTGGAGAGAAAGGAAGGAGAAAGGAGGGAAAAAAGGCATGGGTCGGGTTATAATAATGCTGGGTTGGGTTTTTGGGTAAAATTAAAAAGGATTTGTTTTATTTAAAATGTTTTAAATGCATTTTTTGGTTTTTACAAGGCAATTTGGTCATTTGGGTGTCAGGAATTGGTAAAATGGTGATTATGTTATCGGGTTAGGTTTTAAGGTTGTTTCCCCCTCATCACTCTCAAAAACGCGCCCTGCTCAAAATGTAGAAAATCCATTGCCGGCCTCGTCTGTTTCAAAGACTTTTTCCAGCCACCATTTCATCCGCTGCCTGCTTTTCAATCCTTTATAACCGAAAGACATAAAACACACGAGGATATTTTTGACGATTTTGATCATATTTGGGTGTTTTAGTCATTTTTGTGGTCTTAGATGGGTAAAACGATGAGTGAATAAGCACTCATCAAATTCCTCACATCTAGGCAATTGCTAGTCCCTAGCAATCAATCATGTGAAGTAATGAATGAAACATGAAAGCATACCCCATTTTGACCTTTTTATTCGATAGAAATTTGAACTAAACTTGAAAGTAAATAACATGCTTGATTAACAAAAAATGGTATCATGGAACGGGATTCACACAAAATGGGTGTCTCCAGGAAATGTAATCGCTATCCTTCTTTTTATACTCTCATACTAAGTCTAAAATTATTGTGCAAATGTTTTGGCAAAATGCTAACACTACTTATACCAATAATCTATGTAAGTCGAGACCTAACTTTTTACTCCCACGCTTATAGAATTTAAGTTCGGTGCTCATTTTCAAAAGTTTGACCATTGAAACCTAACTTGTTATGGTTGTTATCCACTTAACTCAAATCTTAACTTCCTAAACTACGAAAGTCTAAGGATCGAAAGGGCCTCTTCCATGTAGCGGCTTTCTTCTTGGCACATCCCAAAACATAAGTTTTAAGTGACAAGGCTTTTGACACCCCACAGAGAATAGTACCTAATTAGCGGAATTCGATTCCAAAGATTTACGAGGCTACCGTTAAGTTAAAACTAAACCAAAATGGACAACAACCGATCTATAATTTAGAAATTCGAGATTCAAAGGTGAGATCACTCCATGTTGCGACTTTCTTCTCAACTTGTCCTTTTAAGGAGGCTAGGTTTTCATCCTCGAGAATAGTATCTGAGCTTCGGTCTTTGACTTCAAGCATTTCAAATCACGCCAAATTTTTAGACAACTTTGACGAATCCTAGTTCAACTTCCGATTTAAATTTAAGAAAAAGCAAGTTTCGCACATTTATTCATAAGCAACAATACTTTTATTCGAGGAACTCATATTTTTTCATTTTTCATTTTTCAACTTTTTTCATTTTTTTTCACTTTCTTTTTTTCACACCTTTTCACTTTTTTTTTTTCACTTTGACTTGCGATTTATTTTTGCATCATTAAAGCACTTTTAATTATACTTTCATTTTGCAAATTTATTCCATTTTAAGAAAGTATGCTTTTCCCAAAATTTAAATAAAAAGTTGAACTTGAGCTCTATATCAATTTTGCTTAAAAACTTTTGTTGTAACAAGACGATTTGAATGTTCAAAAGTTTGACAACGAGCACGTATTTTAGGTTCAATTAGGAGCTACTGGGAGAAAAAGCCATAGATTACTTATATAAGCTCTAAAGAGAACCAACTACTCCACGCTTAGCATTTTTATTTGCACAACTCGTAAAAACTTAGCCTAATTGTTAAGAGAGCAGCTAGATCAACACTCTAGCAGAGTCGGGATTCCCTTTGTTCTAACTTAATCAAGATTAAACTACCATTAACACCGAAGCATTAACACTTCTTTTTTATGCAAAATTTTTAAATTTTGGTCAAAACGGGGTACTAGGGACTAAAGGGTACAAATGTGACAAAATTTGACGAATTCCCCCACACTTAGAATTGAATATTGCCCTCAATATTCAAAGTCCTGGCCAAAGCCGATACTATCGAACGGAAAAAGGTAATACCACTAACAAAGTGTGTGGACTAAATCAGTATTTAACACAAAAGGATTTTGAAAATATATCCCCGTGATAAACGTTAGTAAAATGATCTGATATTGGGGCCGGATTGAAAACAAAGCATCAATCATCACGATCAAAGGGATTCCTGAAAACATGAGCAAACACACAAGAAGCAAACACCGTGGAGGTTTCCCCCCACACTTAGTTGTTAGAAAGAAGAAAGAAGTCAGAAACATGGGTGAAAACCCATGTGATGCTAACGCTTTTGTTAACCGAAGTCGCTAGCTTGACTCGACCCCAAATTCATTGGTCCATGGGGAGTAAGTGGAAGAGAAAAATCGCCATCGGACTTTCATTCAAATAGTTTGGATAAACATTGAATGTGCTCCTCCTCAATCATGTGCATCATGTATATGAAATCGTTTGGCACATGGAGGTAGGAGTGCCTTTGAAGGACTAAAACCAATTCCATTTAAACAGATAAGCCATTTAAATCATGATCTCTCCCCCGATCAAAAATTTCAAACCAATTGAGATTTGTGATCCCAATTGACTTAAATCATTTAGAAAAATTTGGGGAGAGACGTGGCATGATTTAATTTAGAAATAGACTTATAAGGATCAATTTAAGACATTAAAGATTGTTAGTATTAGGTATGATAGTTTTAAGAAATCTTTAAGTAAAATAAAAAAATTTCACAATCAAACAAGACCAGAAAAAAAGTTTCATTTTGAAAGATCTTTGAGTTTTAAAAAAAATCATACCATGACATAACATTAAATCTTTAGATCACCACTTTATATTGTACAAAATGGACTTTTATGAAAAAAAAAATATCGTTTGAAAATATTTAATTTGAAATCACTCTCCCCCTCAATCGATGACCATAGTCGTTTATTGAGTGACTTAAGATTTGACAAAGTTAAAGTCCGGTTGATTTCCAAAATTTAAGTCCAATTTATTTTCAAAACAATATTTTTCTACCATACGAACATGGTATCATCACTATTTATCTTGCACAAAGATAATGCTAGGTGGTTGAGTCGCTCGTTGTTGCCGAAGGTCGAAGAAAACCATCTGCAAATGCAGTGAGACCTCTGAAGTTGCATATCATGCCAACTATCCATTGAGATCCAATTAAGTTCCGTTTCTTCTTTTGTCGACCCAAGATATAGTTGCTCTTTCTTTACGGCATCCAATCATATTATTTAGTGGATCCAAATCGGGAACATTCTTATCAACCATGCTATCTGCATACGTTAGTGAACATACATACAGATATATGGTGGTCGACAACACCCAATACAACAATCGACTAATACAAGTCAATCCAACATATCAAACAGATCATGTAAGGCATGGGAATAATATGTTCATCAAACTCTAATCATCTAATCCTAACAATCATATCCTAGGCTCCTAGTCCTTCGACGTAGGCAAATATCTTTTACATTTAAGTATATAGGATAATTATATAAGCCCGTTAGATGATATAAATTTGAGAACATTCTCCCCCTCAATCAATGACTAATTTTCTGAAAAGTTTAAAAGGGCTGAATTCATTGATTGAGTTTCAAAATTTATGAAAACGCTGATTCTGATTGATTTTCAAGAAACTCATTTTACATCATTAAGAAAACAAATATTTTTCTGAAGAATCATAGAAAGAAAAACATTTGAGTAGGAACACCCGTCCTTCGACATGCTTTCCTCATTTTGATTTTGGAAAAGAGCACAAATTTATGAAAATCGTTTAAGCGTAGCACTTTCCCTTTTTTGAAGAACGGGTTGCTATCTGAAATAGTAGCAAACCATGGTTTAAGCACGGGTTGCAGTCTGAGGTAACTGCAAGCCATAGTTTAAGACATGTTTTGAAAAAGAATATTTACACCTCCTGCTCCAACTTCATCTATGGTCCCGTGCCATTATTGAATGACTTTTCTAAGACCGTATATGTTATCGATACCAGAAGACATGTCTTTAGAAAACAATATTTTTGGTCTTTTTCAAATTTTCTGATTTTTATGGATTTTTGAAAATTTTAAATTTTTCTATTTTCTGTTTGTTGGTTTTATATTTTTGTATTTTGGTTTTGCTGGTTTTATATTTTTGTATTTTATTTTTGATAAGTCTTTACACAGATAGAGTAAATGATATAGTTTAAGAAGATGAAAATACGAGTACCGAGATAAGGATATCGAACAGCCCCGTTGTAGGAGATAGAAATCGTCATCTCTTAAAAATTCACCACCAAGGCTTTCGAGGCTCTTGAACAGAAGAAATTGAGCCTTTAAGAATGCGAGACTTTGGCAGCTTCCCCCCAAACCGAAAATCCTTCTTTGTAGAGCAGATTCAAAGCTTTCTTTCAAGCTTGCCTTAGCCAGGTGCACAAAGAAGCACACAATTATCATCGATCTTGCTGCTCCTTTTAAGAATGATCATCGTGATTCTCCATTTGGGGTTATATCATCAGATAGAACATCAACGTATCATCCCACGCTTAAATAATCTTCTCAGATTTCTTTACTATTGAAGTTTGAAACGATGCATACCAAAAGGTGTCACAAGACCATTTCCCCCAAATCGTTGAATTGATGTAGCCAGTCTCTTAATAGAGCTCAAGAACCCGAATACACAAATACCCAGAGAAAGAGAAACTCATAACATCGAAGTAGCAGATTAAGTCCGATAAGCAAAGAATAACCCCGAAGTATACTTTTCTCTCCCCTGAAGAAAGTGTATGAAGCTCAAGAACCCGAAGTACCCGAATGTCCTCGTAAGCAATACCGTACAAAAATCCCGTAATCATTTTTCTTCAAATTTATGTTCGAGCCGTGAATTTGTATCCTTCGTGAAATTTTACCATACCAAAAATACCATTCATAAAATCAACCTTAAATAATTGTATCCAAAAATTCTTGTTAATGAGAAATTTCAGATAGAAAAATTGTTAACTCAATATCATTCCAAACTGATGTTAATACAGTCCAATCTATCATAACTCGGCCCATCACACGAGATCTATCAGCTCACATGACCAATTGAGAAGCCAAAGCCCAAATTTCAAAGAGAAGCCCAAGCTCACATTTGGAATACCCGATCCATTAGCCACAACTTCTTATAAGACAATATATATCACATACCCTAAAAAAAAACTAACCCTACAAATAGACATCTCAAATATGTCGCCTCCCACTTAACCTTTTTCTCACCAACGAATCTGAGAAAACAATATATGCTCCCCTTTCACCTCATCAAAGCAGATCTCAGTCATCATCACATCACATATCCTTTTCGAAACTGAGAAAACACAAGAGAAACACAACCTTTAACCTAGTTTCTTTCTTTCTTGCATGATTTCAATCGATACAGGTTTAAAAGATAGCAACTTCAAGATCATTTATATGGTCTCGGGTAAGGTTGATATGTTGTTTTTATAATTCGATTTTGGTAGAGGAACGAAACCATAAAAAAGATTTTAACATATTTGTAAACAATCTTTTTATACAAGTTTCGAATATTAATAACTTATAAATTTGTGATGATCAGGTCCAATTAGAAATTTTTTAACATATTCAAAAAAATTGTTCCTAATCTGAGATCTTTTATATTTAATTACGTTTTGAGTCTTGGTTAAAGTGAGAGTGGAGGAGAGATTGTAAGGGTATGAAGGTTGAGTTTAGGTCAGGGATTTGTGAGGTGATAGACATGGTCTCGTGGCTGGTGTGAATTTCATTTGAGCATCAGTTGATTCATTCGAGTCATTTGATTTAATCATATTGGTATGTAACTTGTGATGGTTAAACCTGAAGTCGTATGATTTGGTATATTGGTTGGTCGTGGTCAATTATAGTTTACGCATAAACTTTTGTTTTCAGTTCTTGCTCATAAAAGGTTTCTTACGCGTAACCAGTTTGAGTCCCTTACTCGTAACTTCTTTCTTTTCCATATGCGTAAGCCAAGATTCTTATGCGTAAAACAGTGCCTTACGCGTAAGCATAGTCTTATGCGTAAAAAATCTTACGCATAAATTGCCTTACGCGTAACGTTTTCTTAGGCGTAAGAATTTTCTTGCTCGTAAGCTCTTACATGTATTCCATACGCATAAGAATGTCCTTAGGCGTAAAAAACTAGGGTTTTGACCCTTTGACCTTTTTTAGACGAGTATTCTGACCACTTTTTCCGTTCAGCTTCAAAAACCCAGAAAAAGCATAGAAGCTTTTCATTTTTTACCCATGTTTGACCATAGAAACTGACCGTTTGACCACGAATATTTCACGGTTTGGTACCAAAAATGTCATAAATGTAGAAAGTTACCAAAAAACTTAAACTGATGATAAAATGACCACAAGAAGCAGTTAGGTGAAACTGGAAATCAAGTATTTAGACTGTTTTGACCAAATAGATACAAAAGGATGTATAAGAAACTGTTACCACGAATGATAATGAAAAATAAATTTCAGATCCGAAAACAAGAGTAAAAACAGCTTCAAAACATGATACGAAAACCACAATAAATCATCAAACAATAACCTGTCTCTGATACCACTTGTTTGATCCTAGATATTATGTTGTTTGATGATTCGGGTGGTATAGGATGGTGGAAATACATGTTAGCCATTAGAGAGAAAAAGAGTAGAGAGGGTGTTCTTGAGGGAGAAAGTAAACAAAAAGGAAACGGTTAGATTGAAAGAGAAGCACCACCCCTTCTAAGGATGGAAGGGGTATTTATAGTTACAACTAATATGTCCTCCTGTCGGACTGTAGATCAGGCATACAGTGGGTAAAGACACGTCCTTCCTCCATGGTTTTACTCTAAACTAATAACTAAACTAATAAACACGTAAATAACGATATGTATACGAGCTAACTTATGCTAGACAATAGTTGGGGTGACCGACACTTCACTATGGATTTTCTAAATCCTAACAGGTTCCTAACAACAACAACAACACTGATTCAAAGACTATACAGTGAGACACCAAATGAGGATGCCGAAGCTTTCGATACGTTGAATCAAGGATTTTCGTTAATTGCTAGAGCCTTCGGGAGATTTTCTAACAAATCCAACAACCGTATTCGTACCTCATCTAACACAAGCAATCAAGCAGTTGTTAACAATGGAAGGGTTGAGGTTCAGAAACAAGGAAATGGTTGTCCGATAGGTAGTGGTCAAGGATTTAATGCTAATGGAAGGAATAACATGGGTGCTCCATAACAACGGGTTCAAATGGTTGATCAGGGAAATGTTCAGACTGGGATTAATGGTCTTCGATGCTACAATTGCAGTGAAAAGGGTCATTTGGCGAATACTTGCCCAAAGCCGAGAACAAGAGACAACACTTATCACAAGGAGGCTTTACTCTTGGCTCTCAAGGTTGAAGCTGGTGGAACACTTAACAACAAGGAACAGAGCTTCATGGCTAATGAAGATTCTAATGATGACATGTAGGACTTGCAAGCTAACGCAGCTGTAATGTTGATGGCCAACATGCAAGAGCTCCACATGAGTGACACAGGCCTAGTGTATGACACTGATGGCTTGTCTCAGGTACCGGATCCTAACATATGTCTTATACATAATCTGGTATCTCCGCCTGCATCTGCATCCGACGAGGCATAGAGTGTTCAACATGAGCCTTTTACATCTCATCACGAAGAAAATCAAATTGATCCCGTAGTTACATTTGACGATAAAGATGACCTTATGGTTACCATTGATAATCAAGTTGACCCTGTGATTACATTCGAGGATCAAAATGATGAATAAGTTGCGACTCAAGTTGAACAAAATAAGCCTTTGTCTAATCCAGATCCAGAGCTCATGACCTTATTTCAGACCACCCCATCTCAATTAGAGAAAGGCAATGAGATTAATAAGAATCTTCATGATAAAGTTGCACTATTGACTAAGGACATTGAATGCTATAAGTTACAACTCAAAAATTTTGAAACTAAAGAGAAACGTGAATATAGTTTTGAAGTCGCTTTTTCAAAGTTATACCAAAATGAAAAATCTTTAGAAATACAGATACATGATCTAGTTGCATCCAAGAATGAATTGCTTTCTCAAATAGAACAACAAAAATTTGATCATAAACAACAAGTTAACGCTCTCACTTCGGAAACTCAAAAAGCCAAGTCTGAGTTGTTAACGTGTCAAAAACAGTTTTTTGAGTACAAAAAACATTCAAGGATGCGAATTGATCAGTATCTTGATGAAATTGTCGATTTAGAAAACAAAATCAAAGAGTTTTGAAATGTTGTTTATAAACATGGTGAGTCAATCACAACAATTCAAAAGTTCACATTTAAGCCAAATCCATATGGATATGGGCCAATTCTTGCTGATTACAAACCACGTTTTTCACATAGAGCATTCAAACCAAATCCTCAAGTATATAGTGCAGAACATCGGATTGATGATTCTATTATGAGTGTTCTTGAATATAATCGTGAAGAGGAATTAGATGCAGCAGATGAGAGTCGATTGAAAATGGAAAATGTTGAATATAACAAACCATATGATTATTCGAAAGGACCTCTCATAACTTTTGTTAAACAACATGATAATACAAACACACCTTGGGTTATCACACCAATTCCTGAGTCCTCTTCTAATGTTGGTCCCGTCCAACAAGTTGCACAAATTAATGGTCCTTTACCATCCTTAAGTGAAATCACACCATTACCCGAAAGATGTCAAATTCTTAAATATTTTGATACATTTATGTCTGACATTAATCTTTTGGAACAAGAAATTGAACTTAATTCGGAAATAAAAGTTGAAACTTTTCAGTCGCCTTATGCGCGAAAACAAAGGGATATGTTTCAAAAATAACTTTTACCCCATGTTCAAAATCTTCGTATTTGTACAAAATATTGGGAACGGGATCTTCAGAAAGAGATTGGACTCATGAAAACAGTTTTCAACAAAACCAAAACATCGATTTCAAACACCAAAAAGAAAAAGAAAATTTTGAGAAATCATGTTGATCGACTCTTGGAAGATGTTATCTGTGCTGATACCATATCAATTGTGTTATATTATACTGATGTTTCTGCTTCTGATAATATTGTTGTTAATTCTGTTGATATTGTTGATAATGTTGAGATTTTTGATAATGTGTCTCAAATCGAATATTTGAAAGTTGAAAATGAACGTTTGTTAAATGAACATTCAATTGTAAAATGTTGTCTTCAATGGTGTAAAAAAGATTGTAATGATCGAGAACTTTCTTTACAAAACAAACTCAAACAGTCGAGTGCTAAAACTTTTGAACCAAAACTCGAAAGACTAGATGAGGAAAACGTGTCTTTAAAGTGTCAAAATTTTAAATATGAACAAGAAATTGCAAAAGTCAAAACTTAATATGGTGTCATATTTAATTTTCTCAAAAAGACTCATGCTAAAGCGTCAAAAGATCTTGATGATCATCTTGCATACACTAAAGAAGTATTAAATCGTAATGGCAAAACACGCTCTGAAAACCAAGATTTGTTATACACTATCATAGAGTTAAAAGCGGAGTTGGTGAAACTTAGGAAAGATAAGTCTAGTAACAAAAATATCCTTGCACCTGGAATGTTTAAAATTGACATTAGGAAGCCCACTGACACAACACAAGGTACTAATGTGATTCCTTCCTGTTGGAATCGCTCCTAACTCGTAAATAGAACGACATTGACGGGATAACATTTTTTATCTTTGTTAGCTTAAACACATGGGCTTGTTATGACAATTTGCCATCGTTGTATGTGTTTAGGTATAAATACCCTCCTAGACTTTCCTAGGAGGGTGAGACTCTTAGTGTAAGTTTCATATTTCAATAATAATACACCTCCTAATTTTCCTTCTCTATCTAGTTTCTCTCACTAACTTGAAGATGGTGTTCTTCCATCTTCCAAGACCTCCCGATTCACCAAATCATCCATAAATTCGATCCTAACATTGGTATCAATAGCAAGGTCTGTTTTGTATCATTTGTTGATTTTGGTGATGTTTTTCTTGTAAAAACAATCGATTATTGTATAATCTGTTTTTTAATAAAGTTTTATCCTTTCTTATTTACTTTTATGTTCAACAGATTTTTACAAGTTTTGAATGTATCTTTTATGGTCAAAAGTTGTATTGGTGAACAAAAATTGTCATAAACCTGTTTGCTTGGTCTCAACAGTTTTTTATGCATTTCTTTTTACTCGTATAATTTTTTATTTGTACCATATTATGTGATAAGTATTCTGGTCAAATGGTCAAATTATTCATAGTCTAAAATGGGTAAAAAAAGGATGATGCCTTTATGTTTGCTTTTTCTGGGTTACTATGAATCTGGACAGATGTTTGGTTGGAATACATCACCGGAGCCATCTTCAGATATATTTACGCATAACTTGGAAAGTTATGCGTAAGGACTGTTACGCGTAAGGTTTTTACACATAAGCCTATGCTTACGCATAAGCTTTACGCGTAAGACCGAGTTTACGCATAAGGGCGTTTATGCATAAGCTTGGTTACGCATAAGAGTGTATAAGTTTGTTTACGCATAAGACATGAGAAGGAGATGAAGCAGAAGACTGTTTGACCGCGACAACATCACTTGCCAAATACCATAACCCTTATGTTTGACTTCAGTTTAAACTTCATTAGTCAAAAGACTCGAGCAAAGATTGATTCACGACTGCCTATATTGTCCAATCCAATTAAATCACAACCAACTCCAAAAATCTATCCTACACCCTTCAAAATCCACATATCTCTTCAAAAAAAAAAAAAAAAAAAAAAAAAAGAAAAAACCAATCTCACTTTAATTAAACACGACTCGGACTGAAAATTAAAAACAATTTCTAGATCTCAGTTTTGATTCTTATTTCGTGTCATTCAAAATTCAACAAAACTTTTGGTTGTCAATAAACACGAAAAGAATAAAGGACATCATCGATCTCTTGTTGAAGCCTAAGCTTCAAATCATATCCGACACATAAACATTCGCTTAATAACAATTTTTTTTTGTTACAAACGCATCTTTGTTTGTTCAACAACACAACAATACGGAAAAACAATTCAAGTGACGAACCTACCTTGACTCTCCAAAGGATCTTGAAGTCATAATTCTTTGCTTCATGCCTTCTTGATTCGTGCTTAACTGACAGAAAAAGGGTGATAATTTGTTTGCGATAAAAGGATCTTGATGAGATGTAATCGGTTTAGATGATGATGGTGAGATCTTTAATTATGTTTGATTGAAGTGGTGTGATTTCCCTGATGATAGTTGATCTAGATCTGAGAATGGAGGGATGAGCGTTTGGTGAGAATTATTAGTTGTGATAGAGGCGTATTTTATGGTGCGTGTTTATTTTTTTAGGGTTAGGTCTAATTACATCTGATTGAAATATTGCATTCATATAAGACCGTGTATGTGTTGGGCTGGTACAAGAGTACCGTTTACTTTGGTTTGGACTCATATGGGCCGGAAGTTATCTCTAATTTGGATTGGTATTTGTGATTGGACCATGATTTGATGGGCTACTATATTATTTGCTGCTTGGGCCCGTGTTTAGTGTATCATGGACTTTATATTTATGATTCATGGACCGGGCCTAGGTGGTTTATATCTGAAAATTATACCAACATTTTTGAGTTGAAATTTAATCATTCAAATGTATTTTAGTACATTGAGATACTTGTTGGTATAATTCTTTGGTTAACGAGTGGTATTTTGGTATGATAAACTTTCACGAGGATACAATTTTTTGTCAAGATCGGGAAACCATTATCGAAGTTCATTTTAACCGTTAATGAAGGCTAGTTTTGAGCGTTTAACCGCAAGATGTGATTACGGAGTTAATTCTTTATTATTTATTTGAGGATGAAGTGGGATATCACGGATGCGTGTACTTAGTATCTGAAGATATCGGGGTTGGTTGGATGCATGATTCTTCGAGATCCTTGTTCGATTTTAACCGTTACGAATGACAAAGACTTGAGTTATCTGTTGAACCTGATGTAAGGAGTTATGTTGTTGTGCTCACAGCTTATAACTATCACTTTTAAGGAGTTACATTGTTGTACTCAAGTGTCACACTAAGGTGTGGATAATTTGAGAAACTTTAAGTTTACCCTTTTTTGATGGTGATAAGAAAAAGGGGTTCTTTGTCTGACAATAGTGCAAGTTTAAGTCACAAGTTCGGGTTATTTTACTTCAGTCTCAAGTTCATCATATTGGTTTTTCTCCATCAGTAGTCACTACAAAACTCCGTCAAAATGATAATGGGGTCGGTAAAAGAGTTAGCTGAGAAGAGTATAAACGAGCAGAGAAGTCTTATCAGCAGTTGATTCTCACGAGATATTTATGGTACTTCATAATTGTTCGATTAATTGGACATACATGGTTTCGCTGTCTCCAATTCATCATCAACATACGTGGTGTATGATTCTGATTCATTGAAAACATCGGGGGGAAGAGAGTTGTATGGGGTCTTGTTTCTTTGATGACTTTTGCGAAAACCCTCTCCTTTCATGAATTTCTTCAATTAGGGGGAAGAAATGAGACGATATGTGGTTCAAATTTCTCAAGTTGGTGTTATCGTCTCACTTTCACAGAGTTATCGTGTGTGAAGTTTATCTAAATATGATGTTATGATGCCTTACACACGGTTATTTTATTGAGTAATTGCATATTCACAAGTAACTATTATTCCGATAGACCGCAACATTTAGGGTGAAGTCGTTTCGTCTCGTCTTTCGCAGATTTTTTGGTGTGAAGCATCTACATATGTGAGAAGATCTTGCTGAATTCTTGCATGTTACCCCCGAACGGATTTTTCGCAATATGTCGATTTACCTTGTGTGGTTTACTACTCATCTACAAATTCGCTGCATCGAAAACTTCAAAAGTTAGAAGAAATGTCTACTACATCAAAGTTTCGAATTTGTTGAAGACGGTTGTCAGTTTGAGGGAAGCTGATTCAGAAACTTCACCAAAAAAAAGTGTACGAAGAAGTTGCTAAAGACATGCAACATGATTTGGGGGGAAGTTAATCCAATTCATGCATATTACATCATTTGCCTACAAGTGAAGAAAACGGTTCTCAAGTCGAGGTACAAGAAGAAGACAAAGAGCGTAAACTTTGATCATCCTCAAAGACTTGAAGAGCTTATGAAGACCTTTCTTTATTTGTTTTCTATATTTGTAGTAAATGTTGTAAGTAATCCCTTATGTCGTCCCATTGGGGGAAGATTGTTGGAATCGCTCCTAACTCGTAAATGGAACAACATTGATGGGATTACATTTTCTATCTTTGTTAGCTTAAACACATGGGCTTGTTATGTCAATTTTCCATAGCTGTATGTGTTTAGGTATAAATACCCTCCTAGACTTTCCTAGGAGGGTGAGACTCTTAGTGTAACTTTGATATTTCAATAATAAAACACCTACTAGTTTCCCTTCTCTCTATAGTTTCTCTCACTAACTTAAAGATGGTGTTCTTCCATCTTCCAAGACCTCCCAATTCACCAAATCATCCATAAATTCGATCCTAACATTTTTTTTAGATAAAGCTTATGCGTAGATTATGTAGAGTGATCAACCAACCCTCAAATGAGGGTTTACAAGACTATTTATAGGAGAAGGGAGCTAGGGCAACACATCTATTCCATTCCTTTCTTATTGGGCTTTTGCATAGGCTCATGGGCTTTCTACATGAGCCTAGCCTTAATTACTAACATAAAAGCCTAATTAAATAACCTATTATGACTAACGCTTGAAATACAAGTTAGGAGTGATTCCAACAATCTCCCCCTAAGTGTTAGTGATGAATCCAAAGAATCTTGAATAAGTTGTTGGTGATAATGTAATAGCGGTTGCTTGACGTCTTCTAGCATTCTTCTTTCTTGTGAGAAGAAGTGATTTGATTCCAACAATCTCCCCATAATAAGGATCTTGTTGGGTGAAACGACTTGTTTTTGAAGTTGTCTTGTCCACGCGTAAGGTTTCACGTTATTCACCTTTTATCACGCTCAGAACTTTGATTTTTTCACTTGTAAACTTAAGATTCTTATAGGTTAAGGTTTATTTTGTGTCAAAGTTTATGTTTTTTGAAAAAAGTTACAAACTTTACGTGTTTAGATTAGTTTTTAAGCTTGTTTTTGAATCGTGTACCTCGTTTACGCGTAAGGTGAAAATTTGCTTTGGATCATCAAGTTTCAAACTTTGTTGTTATTTTGGTGTTTTTGAAGCTATTTCATCATTAGAATCAGGTTTACAAAACATTTTAGTGCATAAAAATCAAGCTTGGTAAAAAATGTCCTTTTTACGCATAGCAAAACCCTAGTTTTACTTGCTAAGCCAGCTACGTAACGCTCACGCGTAAGAATTTTCTTCAATGATCTTCAAAGCTATTGGTAACCTCAGTGTTTTCTTGCTTGGATAAGCCTGAAAACACTTTGACTTGTGGATATCTTTTACACTTGGACAAAACCCTAAGTTTACGCAAAAGCTTAAACACTTACGAGTAAACAATTTACGCCTAATATTATCTTATGCCTAAGGTTCTTACATCTAAGCATTTATCTTACGCCTAAGCTTACGTTTAACCTAAAGCTTACGTGTAAGAAGGGTTTACGCCTAAGCATTTGTTTACGCGTAAGTGGAAGTTACGCGTAACATACTCAGTCTACGCCTAAGCTTGTTTACGCCTAAGAGTACTTCATCAACAACATCAAGTTTCATTCGACTACAAAGATCCATCAACAACACAAGTTTAAAAAAAAAAAAAAAAAAAAAAGTCAAAACTGGATGAGGAAAACGTGTCTTGAAAGTGTCAAAAATTTAAATATGAACAAGAAATTGCAAAAGTCAAAACTGAATATGGTGTCATATTTAATTTTCTCAAAAAGACTCTTGCTAAAGCGTCAAAAGATCTTGATGATCATCTTGCATACACTAAAGAAGTATTAAATCGTAATGGCAAAACACGCTCTAAATACCAAGATTTGTTACATACTATCATAGAGTTGAAAGCGGAGTTTGTGAAACTTAGGAAAGATAAGTCTAGTTACACAAATATCCTTACACCTGGAATGTTTAAAATTGACATTAGGAAGCCCACTGACACAACACAAGGTACTAATGTGATTCCTTCCTGTTGGAATCACTCCTAACTCGTAAATGGAACGACATTGACGGGATTACATTTTCTATCTTTGTTAGCTTAAACACATGGGCTTGCTATGTCAATTTGTCATAGTTGTTTGTGTTTAGGTATAAATACCCTCCTAGACTTTCCTAGGAGGGTGAGACTCTTAGTGTAACTTTCATATTTCAATAATAAAACACCTACTAGTTTCCCTTCTCTCTCTCTTTTCCCTCACTAACTTGAAGATGGTGTTCTTCCATCTTCCAAGACCTCTCGATTCACCAAATCATCCATAAGTTCGATCCTAACATTGGTATCAAGAGCAAGGTCGGTTTTGTATCATTGGTTGATTTTGGTGATGTTTTTCTTGTCAAAAAAAAAATCGATTCTTGTAAAATCTGTTGTTTAATAAAGTTTTAACCTTTCTCATATACTTTTATGTTCAACAGATTTTTACAAGTTTTGAATGTATCTTTTATGGTCAAAAGTTGTATCCGTGAACAAAAATTGTCATAAACCTATTTGCTTGGTCTCAACAGTTTTTTATGCATTTCTTTTTACTCGTCTAATTTTTTCTTTGTACCATATTCTTTGATAAGTGTTCTGGTCAAATGGTCAAATTATTCATAGTCTAAAATGGGTCAAAAAAGGATGATGACTTTATGTTTGCTTTTTCTTGGTTACTATGAATCTGGACAGATTTTTGGTCGGAATACATCGCCGGAAAAACATGTTTTTTTGCGGGAAAATTTGAGTAAAATTTAATTTTTAGGGGAGACTAAATGTTCAATTTTTACGCGAGATTCAAATTTTGGTTTAACAGTGAAAATTTTGGTCAAAAATTCAAATTTTTGGGCCCAAATTCAAATTCTTACGATCAAAATTGTCAAATCTCAAATATTTCTTGCAACCTTAGAATTGACTTTTATAGTGAATTTCAAATTTTGGAGAGAAAATTTCTCAAAAATTTTTTTGGTGGGAAATTAGAAATTCTCTATATCGACCTTGAGGGTGCTATATTGCTTTACACATTTCTGCTTGATTCTTCTGATTACATCACAACAATCAAGGGGGAGTGAAAATGTATCAATCAATGTCGGAAATGATTGAGAAAGAGACTCATTTGGTGAAAAGATACATGGAACAGTTTAGATCACTTCATTCACACCTTAAGGTCCTCTCAAACAAAGACTTAGCAGGAACTCATTCCGATTATGGATTCAAACGGGCTTTTACATCACTCTTTGGAGAAGACTTTGACATCTTCACTGATACAATGTTTCACAACGTGAATGCCATCTCAACAAAGAAGAAATTAATGAGAATGAGTCCACAACCGCCTTTAGAGTCATCAAGGATCAGTTTCTGCAGTACACTGATTCGCGATTCTCTTTGGATTATGACACCGAAATGACAAATAAGTATTTCTTAGCATACACTCAAATGGCGACTCAAAAGTTCAAAGATATATTGCTCCAACACATGGAAGCTATCGAGAAGACAATCGCTAAAAGAGCACTTCACAGAAAAGAGCATACCAAAATAATAAATGAACAGAAGTCGCGGATTCAAGAAGAGCAGGTTGAAATGGTTAAAGTATTGGATGATAATTTGGTAGTCACGATAAGCAGTGGGACAGAATCAGAAATGCAGGATGACATCAGCAGATCTGGGGAAGCTATCATACCCACCTATGACACAGAGCCCAACTTTAACAAAGAACAAATGGATGAGGAAGATATCATACCCACCTATGACACAGAGCCCAACTTTGACAAAGAACAGATGGTTGAGGTACAATCTATTGTTGATCATATTATGCCTGCAAATGAGAAAAAACAAACTGAGCAACCTGAATTCAGTAATGAAGGAGTGGTTGACCAGTATGTTGCACAATGTCTAGACAACTGTCTTATGTCTGAGCCCTTACTTGTAAACAATACAACTGAAACGTTAAACCAAACTCTTGAATCTGAAAACATTCTTCTCAAAAAGACCATTGCTCAGTTTCAAAAATATTTTTCAAAACTAAAGGCTCATTGCATCTCTCTTGAACTTAAAATTCACAAAATAATCGTGTGGATACATTAGTAAAAGAAAATGAGCATTTAAAGACTAAAATTCAAGCAAAGGGGCTTGCACATGTTGCTTTACTAAACAAACTGAGAAGATTAACTGGCAAGAGTGTGGATACTAAGTTTGCAAAACCAACAATCTTGGGGAAATCGTCTCTACAACCTATCAGAAACCACTCTGTAGTTAGACAACCAACTGCATTTAAATTTGAACGATCAAAATCTTCAAAACCACGGTTTGCTTCCCAAGTTGTTGAGAATAATCATTTGACAAAACCAGTCACTCCACATTCTTTTCCTAAGAATAATGCTTATGTTTCTATTAAACCTGTTTCTGTTAAACCTCAACAAGTAGTTTCACCTGGCCCGTCTAAGATTAGTTCGAAAACAATGTCTAAACCAAGCATTAAAATTAAAAATTCATATGATACAAATGACTTGCACAAGAACTATGATCTAGAAAAGGCTAGGAAAAGGGCACTACTACAAAAGGATGAAATCTTAGGTTCAAGACCTCGTGTGATTCCTTCTGGTGTATTACTTAACAATGCTAGTAGTAGCAAACCAAAACCTAAGTGTACTAAACAAACAATTAGAAATAAACCCGTTGAACTAAAAGACAAATTTCAACAACCTAATAGGTGGATCAATATAGGACATAGACTCTTTCTAATAGAAGTTTCAACATCTCCTAGATCTAACCTTAGATGGATACCCACGGGTAGAGTTTTCAAAACTGTTGGTTTTAGGTGGATTCCTACGGGCAAGATATTAAGTAGTTGCACCAAAACATCCATCCCTGAGGCAGAAAAGGTGTTGGATCGATGTACTCTAACCAAACTAACTTAAATAGCTTGTTAAGGGTTTAATAACCTCGGATAAATCCTAAGCTATTAACAATGAAACACTGAGTAATCTTTATAAAGTATGCGGAATTTACTTAATAAAGCTAAGAAAAATATAACTTTATTAATAACTCTAAAACACTAAATATCGAACTCTCTAAAACTCTAAATATTGATCGTACTTTATGATTCTAAACACATATAAAACTAATAACTCTAATACCAATCTAGGGATCCTTTTA
The DNA here is from genome assembly GCA_910596185.1 of Chrysanthemum makinoi. Classification (NCBI taxonomy): domain Eukaryota; kingdom Viridiplantae; phylum Streptophyta; class Magnoliopsida; order Asterales; family Asteraceae; genus Chrysanthemum; species Chrysanthemum makinoi. The sequence continues at coordinate 102,504,289 of OU343216.1, read as the reverse complement.
TAGGCTCAAGGATAACCCTAAACGGTTTACAATTCTTATCCTTGTACGTCATGTAAACAATACTTAGAAAGTTCTAGATAAACATTACTTTCTATCTTTAATCAAATACAACCGACTTTAACTTTATAGTACTTTAATGAATAAGCAAGACTTTGACTTTTACTTAGCAAGACTTTGACTTCTTGCAAGACTTTGTCATTCTCAAGACTTTGTTAATCTTCAAAGACTTTAATCTTCTCAGATCCCAACAATCCTCCCCTAACTTGAATTCTACTTGTTTGATTTCAAGTTCCTTTGTAGATTTAGCTTTAACATCTTTGTCTTCAAAGAGGAATTGTGACCTTATCTTCAAATTTTATCTTTGTAGATTCTCTGCTTATATCATCATCAAAGTAGTCTTGATTTGTATAATTCTTTTCAACATCAATCAACAATCTTATTTCTTTTCAAAGAACATTCACAAGCTCCATCTTTTCAAAGCAACATAAGACAATTTGTATATTTAATTCAGCTTAAGTTTCAGCTTCTCTCTCATCACTTCCGGTGTGTAAACTCCCTGTAAGAGGTGAATCATTAAAATTTAATGGATTTAATGTCTCTTTACCAAAGCCATTAACTCTGGAGTAGCCAAATGTTTTGATGTGTAAGATCATGGTACACTGATAACCATATGATTTTGGGCAAATCATCAGCTATCAACAGATTTGATTTGTCTTTACCAAAAGACGTACCCTTTTGGACTAGTTAGTTCTTTCATCATGGTGAACTAATTACCATATAATGGTTTTTCCACCGCCTTTACCACAAGCCATTTTCTTGTGGGCTAGCCAACTCTTCACATTAATGATATGGTGAGTTGATTACCATACAACTTATTAGCAAGTTGTCAACTAAAAACGGATTTGAAATATCTTTACCAGAGCCGCTTGCTCATGGATTAGCCAATCCTTTTGTAACCATGGTGGATTGATAACCTATTTGTGTTACCATCTCAAAAACCATTTATTTCATTCAACCTTTGTTTCAAAACATTTATTACCTAACAAAAGTTTTTCAAAATCGAGAATCGGTTTAAAATCATAGCGATACTTTGATTAAAGTACTGTTTGATCGCCAGCACTTTGAATAAAGTACGATATATCAAAAATTTAATCAATTAAGATTCATACCGTTATTCATCATCATCGAATTGTAGTCCATCCGATAAACAAAGCTTGATGAACAGACGTGCTATTTCATTATCTTCTTCTACATCCATTCCATACTCCAAAGATCCTCCTCATAAGATCTGGTGTAAGAGGATATCTTCTATCAGCTAACATGTGAATCATTGTCCCATCTTCTAGCTCTAGAACATGTACTTCAGATTCTTCAAAGAATCTCCAAGAAGTAATCTCCCAATCTTCTTGGTTTTCCGATCTCAGCATACTTGTTTCTTCGCTTCCCAAACAGCTATGAGATCTCCAAGTAAGACTAAACCAAATCCTTCTGATGGATTGTGTTCAAAATATTCTTTTACCACATGATATAAATGGAATAAATCCACTCTATCAATTATATGCAATAAATCCCATAGCATATTAAACACCTTGAAACTTTCATCCTCTTTGTGAAACATCAGATAATTCTCTTCTTTTGACTCTATTACTTCAAAAGTAGTTATTGGAGATTTGTTCATCTTCAATTCAGCATCATCTTTAGAATACTTAAAATTTATTACTCTTAAGTAATTCCTTAGCTCATCATCAGTATCAGACCTTAACTCAACTTTCTTTGATGACTGTTGATCTTTAACTCCAGTTCTTCTTTTTAAGCTTCCTTTTCTTTCTTCTTCTTTGTAAGCATCATCATCTTTAAAATCTTTAATACTATCAACTTGTCTCTTATATTCTTCTCTGACAAAGATCATATAACTCTTTCATATTAACATAATTCAGCTTTTTCAATCCAACATATCCTTTCTTCTTTAGATATGCCATCATTGCATCCCTTTCCTTAGCAAATCGGTCTTCTTGGTAGAGAAGAAATAGGAAGTGGTGATGGTATAGCAGCTTCAAAGATTCAATTCTTCTTGTAATTTCCTAGCCGCTTCTTCATTCATAGCTTCTTCTTCTTTAGCAACCTCACCATTCAGCCAATTTTGTACCTTTCTAGTCGCTTCCTCATTCATAGCATTTTGAGTGTACTCTTATCTGCTAAAGTAGGGTTCTTTTTCTTCTTTACTTCTACCAATATACCTTTTCCTTTATCCTTAGGATCAATAATGTGTTGAGAAGCTCTTGGTCATTCTTCTTCTTGCACTCCTGGAATGCTAACACCCCTTGGTCTTGATAAATCATGCAAGATCTCAAAGAATGGTTTCATTGCCACTTGCGTATGTATAGGTTTTGTGTATCGCCTTCCTTTTCGTATGACAGCTTGAAGGACCAACTTCTTCTTCAAAATCTAACAACCTTGAGTAATCAATTTTGTCTCAGAAGTTCCGAGAAAAGCAAGATTTCTGATTAGTAGTACCTTGATAAGCAATACTTTGAACTTGAACATCAATAACTTGCTCCTCAGTACCTTGTGTTTGAATATTTGTACTTTGAACTTCAGTCCTTTCTTTCTTAGTACTTTCAATATTAACATGTTCTTCAGTACCTTGAGGTTCATTCTCCTTAACAACATCTTCTTTCAAATTCTTTTCTTCTAAATTCCTCCCCAATTGGAATGAAGATTGTTTTTGAACCTTTTGGCATTTGGTCTTCTTAAAGTTCCTTTGCTCCTTATTTTTAGATTTGACCCATAGACGATGATGTTGAACCAATGGCCAGACAAAATTCTTGAGTCTTCTAAACTTGAGCTTCAACTTCTTAATTTTTTTAGCTTGAGCCTCGCTTTTTCTTCAATTTGACTAACTCCCTTGTCGAACATAATTATCCAATGTCAAACCTTCGTGGGTTATGGTATGTGGATCATCTCCTCTAATGGGTGAATGTTCTTCCGGTTGAGAATCGAACATATATTTGTGGAGATGGTGAAGGTGAAACCTGCAAAGATCGCCTTGAACTTCAAGATTTTCTATGGCAAGCATTACCTTGTGATGCAGCATCTTCTAGAGATGCATCACTATGAGAAGTACCTTGAGTATCAGCACCTTCGAAGCGCATCTTCTCTATCTTCATCCTCTCGCAAAGATCCTCGACACCTGAACAACTTCCATCATAGAAGTAGTCAATGGAGTGTCCCTTCCAAAGGAATAAATCACTCTTCCTCGCCATGAAAGTAAAAATCTTGGCTTGTTGTACCACAACAGGTAAAAGACTTGTAGGCTTTGGCACATCAGAAAGTTGTTTATTGAGTAACACTTGAATAAACCTTCGATACATCAACGATTTTGAACCATGAGTGATGTATAAAAGCATTCCATCTAGAATTAGCCTTGAAAAATTGAAAACACGATCAGTAGCTAATCCCACTATAGCAGATGCTATGTTAGATCCAAATTGCTCCCATGATGTACTTTTAGCACTAATACTGTAAAACCCTAAAAATCTAAAACGAGTGAAAAGACTATTTTGCCCCTGAAATTTAAAATTTATAAAATACGTAAAATATAAATTTAACCTAACTTATAAATGATTGAAAAACCTAATATACGACATCGATTTACGTTTAAAATGCATCACACGTTTTCTTTTGCATGGGCCGATCTCTTAGTACACAATGCATTGCAACTAAATTATTAAGCCCATAAATGTAGCATGGAAAGTCAATATTTTCTGTTGTGAAATTCCCTATTTCTCGTCCATAATCCCACGCCCATATCTTCCCATATAATCTCACATTAATCTCATTAATTTACTTACCTATTTACACATTCAAAATTACACAAACCCTAGCACATAAATAAAAAGAGACGGCAAAGAATATCCCTCTCCTTCCATTCGACTTCAAGCAAGCAACAAGGTGTCTTGGTATCGCGGATTCAAGGGTCGTGATAAGGTGATCGTGGTTGTGGAGTTCACGCTTCGGGTTGGTTGCGTGTTGGTGTGATCTTGTCGTGGGTTTAGGCAAGGGATTGGTGGTCGTGGGTTTTGTTCCTCCTAGCTCTCACTCTTCTTTAGTTCACGCTACAAGGGTAACACCTAATATCATCATCTCATCCCATTTTCTTTCTTATGGTTTTCTTGAAAGTGGTCGTGGGATATTTCCTCCATATGAATGCATATATACGATTCATACAACACATGAATTGATAAATCTCTTGGTCAAATAAAATCATGATATGGTCGATATATAGGTCGAATGAAAATTGGACACGTGAACCCTTGGCTTTGAATCTGATTTAACCATCATACACTCCACATGTGCACGTTTTTATTTATTTGCGGTTTCGAGCCAAAAGAGTCTTTTACGTATGTATATATATTTGGTTTATTGAAGTAACAAGAAAATGAAATAATTAAAAGGGGTCTTGAATCACTCTTGGTTGTGTAGACCCACTTTTCTTTTGAATCTGTGTTAGAATGCATTTCATTTGGTCATATATAGGCATGTCTCATCTAAAGATCATGCATGCATAAATAACAAAACCTCACGTGAGGTGATAAGAGGCTACACCTAAAGATGATGCATGTAATTACATAAGGTAGCAAATGGAGCAGTAATATTCGACCCATATGAAACTAATTATTTTGAATCAGTTCAACACCCAATCACCCAACATGTACACGTTTCTTATTTATTTTATGTCGAACTAGATGGGTCGTATACTTTGGTTAGGAATTGGATTCGTATGAAATGGGTAATCGAAAATTAATTAAGGTTTCGAAAAGATTTCTTTGCTAATATATATAAACATAAGGATTGATTTACAAAACTTAAATAGTTATTTGTTAAAAGGGTTAAGAAAGAGACGGAATGAGTAAAACAAGTAAACTTATGATATTTACACTTTTTACCCTACACTTTCTAATAATGACAGTTTTGACTCTAAAATCTTACAACTTGTCATAAATGACCCTTAAACTATGATAATACCCACTTTCATGATTTTTTAACCTAGTTTGACATTAATTACATCATAAATGACTAAACCTGCTATTTTTGGAAAGTTACTTAATATGGAAACCTGCATGAAATAGAAAGTTACCTAAAATAGAAAGTTACTTAAAATGGGAAGATTACTAAAAGTGAAAACCTGCTAAAAATGGAAAGCCGCTCAAAACGAGTAATCCGATTCATATTAAGCTGCTATCTAATTTATATAGGTTCCGGGCACGGAGTGATCTCATTTCTTGACCTTACTATCATTGTTGATTGCTTCAATAAGGTACGATATTCTATCCCTTTTCAAGTAGGGGTTTCTCATGACTTTCTAATCCTCGACTTTTATTTTGCTTGTGATATTTCATTGCTATGATCCTGCTATTGACTCTCTGATATTGAATCTTTGATATCGATCCCTTTGCTATTTGACCCTTGCTATTGAACCATTGCTATTGAATCTTTGCTTTACTATTGACCCTTCTGTTATTGAACCACTATTACCAAACTCCCGTTATTGAACCTTTGCTACTGAACCTTTGCTACTGAATTGTTGTTATTGACCTGTGCTATTGAATTTGTGCTATTGAACCTTTGATATTGAAATATTGATATTGGACCGTTGCTACTGAATCTTTGATATTGAACTATTGCTATGAACCTCTGAATTGTGAACCATTGAATATGAACCTTTAATTGTGAAGACTTATATATTGCTACACTTTGAACCTTTGTTTGACCCTCAGTCTTGATACCGAGCCATTAACTAGGCATGGGGGTTCCATGTCCGTGTCATTGATGCACCAATGGCATGACTCCGCAGTGCACGAGTGATGTTGCACCCGCCCCATATTGGTATTGATTATGCGCGCTTCAGATATATTGTATGGCCACTATTTGTTTTGCAGGGGGCGTATGGATGCATCCTAGATTTGTATTTGTATTGTATTGATATATATTGTTTTGGTGATGTGGTTGGTGTGTGCAATACACCCCCTCACATTTTGGGAGTTGATCACTCCATTGGCTACTCGAGGACTCCCCTCATATTGGTTTGGTATTCCGAGGTCACCCTCCGAATACAATGGTTACTATTGGTTACTTGGCTGCTATTGCCACTATTGATATGGTTTTGTTGGCTCTGGATAGATTCGACAACCCTTACACTTTTGATATACATATATTGCACCTTCTCGACTCCCAACCGCACCATATTATGAATTGACCGCCCTTTACCCAATACCCTTATATGACTCACTCTACTACCAAGATATATATGTTCCATTGCTTTGACCTGTTACACTCTCATTCCTACTTCGCACTATCGCCCATTCACGCACGTTATTATATGTTTATTTGATTTGATTATGATATTCATGTTTATATGACTATTGATTACTCGTTATGTATGTATGTATATAAGATTTACATGTTGTCATCGATGATATGCTATCTTACCGTTATGTGATCCTTTTGATTTGTCCGCAACCATGCTTGTGTGCAATCGATTGTTGATATGTTTATCTTTTGTACCTCGTTCGATTTAATCTCGTGGACTATGACTATTCGTGGTATCCTTATTCGCTTGTTTTGACCCGCCATGTTTGCATTTCGCTGTTTATGTTACGGTTTGATTGGGTAGGTGGTTCAACTTATGACGTCTAGCTTGTTAACTTGTTTAATTGCCCTGCTATGTATTTAATTCATTTAATTATAGTGTTCATACTGTGTTCCTACTTGTTGCGTGTGACTGCCATGTTTTGACTACCGTTATGATAATCGATCATGTCTTCAACTAAGAGTTTTGACCTGTGCGAATTGCCATGCTCACTTATTAATTAATTGCTTCTGCTTTCCTGTAGACATCTGTTTGGCTTGTATGTCTCATGTTTTCCTGAATTGATTGTATGACATATATGTTGTATAGATGTGACGCCTGCTATGTTTGCTTATGTTTCAGTCTTTGTATGCCTGGTTTGTATGTGCTTGTTTTTATTTCGTCGATGCTTTGCTTTGCTTCATTCTCCTTGTTATCCGCTCGCTTTTGGATATCTCGTATATTTGTGTTCTCGCAGATCCTCTTTGACCAAGATATCTTTCCGCGACTTTGTTATCCGCTTCCCTTTGTTTCATTTTATTTCGATTTTATTTAGCTTTCGCTTCGCTTATATCTGCTCACTGGGCTTTTAAGCTCATCCGCATTTCTTTCCCGCCAAGCAGTTTTAGGTTTGAAGATGGGCTTTGATTGGCCGAGAGGTGGATTATCTCGAGTGGACTAACCCTAGTTACCTTATTATTTGGACTTATTTTGGCGGGCTTTTGAGATTTCATTTTATCTTAGACATTTTGGGTTTTGTAATTTTCCTTGTAATCATTGTTTAAATGACTTGATACTTTATTCTTAAGACTTCCGTTTTTAATTGTATGTTCGATATGACACCGTATGTGACACTTCTACCCTTGTCGGGTTGGGTGTTACAATTATGGTATCGAGCCCGTGTTTCGCCTTGTTGACCTTAGGATTGACCTCGTGAGGACCTGGGTAGACATTAGGCTTCCGCCTGCTCGATATTTTTCGATTCCTTTTGATTGTCATTCGATTTGACTTGATATTCTTTTGTCTTCACTAATTTGGCCTCCTTCTTTTCGCATCGAATTTTGCTATTTTAATTTCGCACATCCGTTTGTCGATCGTTGGATGGAGACTAACCGTGGAGCCGAAGATGATGGTGCCAAACCCGTGTTGCCGCAATGCCTCGAAATGGAGAGGTTCGTAGCGTAAGCCACATCGGACGCCGCCGGAGGCATCGATGTCACTTGGGAAGTCGACGACCAACCAAAGATGCAAAAGACGGAGACAAGATTCAACCGGTGGTCGAGAGGGTTCATCTACCTCATATGATTGGGCGCACTTGTGTTACTCCTATTCGCTTGTCATGCTTATACTTTACATGATTTGAAGGCTTGATATCTTGTTAAGTGATTTTGATCGGTATTGCTTTTGATTCGCTCGTAACTCGGCTTTGAATCGTGAAGTTTTATCGCTTAGCATTTTGGTGATATCTCGCTTTTCCTTTGAATCGACAAGAATGAGTCATGAGGAAACGTTTTATGCAAGTTGGTGGCCTTCTTCTTTGGTGACATGGTAAGTTGTTTGATGTAGTATATGTTGTATGTATGTGATCTGGCCTGCTTTGGTATGTTACTTGTTATCTATATGTGATATGTTTTGTGTGATATTGATTATGTGGTTTGTCATGACCCGAGGCAAAATATGATGACAATAAGGACTTGTTATGTGATGCAAGTATTATGACGCCTGATCAACGTGATAATACCGAGATCATATAATTTAAGCTTATTGAAGTCATACGACGCCTTGGGAAATGCCCTGGGTTGGTACGTGAATGGACAAAGACTTATAACCGCTATTTGTCACTCCTCATGTTCGACAATTGAATCGACGCTTTAGATTCTCACCGCATATCTATTACTTATAAGTTTTGTTCATTGGTACCAAATCGCTTTGATCTGGTATGCGAAACTATGGATTGCTACGTCGCCCTAAATTTGTAATGCCTGTACCTTCAGGACTTCAATTTTCGAGGACTAAAAATTTTCTTTTAGAGGGGAAGATTTGTAAAACCCTAAAATCTAAAACGAAAGTGAAAAGACTATTTTGCCCCGAAATTTAAAATTTATAAAATAATGAAATATAAATTTAACCTAACTTATAAATGATTGAAAACCTAATATATGACATCGATTTACGTTTAAAATGCATCACACGTTTTCTTTTGCATGGGCCGATCTCTTAGTACACAATGCATTGCAACTAAATTATTAAGCCCATAAATGTAGCATGGAAAGTCAATATTTTCTGTTGTGAAATTCCCTATTTCTCGTCCATAATCCCACGCCCATATCTTCCCATATAATCTCACATTAATCTCATTAATTTACTTACCTATTTACACATTCAAAATTACACAAACCCTAGCACATAAATAAAAAGAGACGGCAAAGAATATCCCTCTCCTTCCATTCGACTTCAAGCAAGCAACAAGGTGTCTTGGTATCGTGATTCAAGGGCTGTGATAAGGTGATCGTGGTTGTGGAGTTCACGTTTCGAAGGTTGGCTGTGTTGGTGTGATCTTGTCGTGGGTTTAGGCAAGGGATTGGTGGTCGTGGGTTTTGTTCCTCCTAGCTCTCACTCTTCTTTAGTTCACGCTACAAGGGTAACACCTAATATCATCATCTCATCCCATTTTCTTTCTTATGGTTTTCTTGAAAGTGGTCGTGGGATATTTCCTCCATATGAATGCATATATACGATTCATACAACACATGAATTGATAAATCTCTTGGTCAAATAAAATCATGATATGGCTGATATATAGGTCGAATGAAAATTGGACACGCGGAACCCTTGGCTTTGAATCGATTTAACCATCATACACCCACATGTGCACGCTTTATTTATTTCGTCGAGCCAAAAGAGTCTTTTACGTATGTATATATATTTGGTTTATTGAAGTAACAAGAAAATGAAATAATTAAAAGGGGTCTTGAATCACTCTTGGTTGTGTAGACCCACTTTTCTTTTGAATCTGTGTTAGAATGCATTTCATTTGGTCATATATAGGCATGTCTCATCTAAAGATCATGCATGCATAAATAACAAAACCTCACGTGAGGTGATAAGAGGCTACACCTAAAGATGATGCATGTAATTACATAAGGTAGCAAATGGAGCAGTAATATTCGACCCATATGAAACTAATTATTTTGAATCAGTTCAACACCCAATCACCCAACATGTACACGCTCTTATTTATTTTATGTCGAACTAGATGGGTCGATACTTTGGTTAGGAATTGATTCTGTATGAAATGGGTAATCGAAAATTAATTAAGGTTTCGAAAAGATTTCTTTGCTAATATATATAAACATAAGGATTGATTTACAAAACTTAAATAGTTATTTGTTAAAAGGGTTAAGAAAGAGACGGAATGAGTAAAACAAGTAAACTTATGATATTTACACTTTTACCCTACGCTTCTAATAATGACAGCTTTTGACTCTAAAATCTTACAACTTGTCATAAATGATCCTTAAACTATGATAATACCCACTTTCATGATTTTTTAACCTAGTTTGACATTAATTACATCATAAATGACTAAACCTGCTATTTTTGGAAAGTTACTTAATATGGAAACCTGCATGAAATAGAAAGTTACCTAAAATAGAAAGTTACTTAAAATGGGAAGATTACTAAAAGTGGAAACCTGCTAAAAATGGAAAGCCGTCTAAAACGAGTAATCCGATTCTTATTAAGCGTTATCTAATTTATATAGGTTCCGCCATGAGTGATCTCATTTCTTGACCTTACTATCATTGTTGATTGCTTCAATAAGGTACGATATTCTATCCCTTTCAGGGTTTCTCATGACTTTCTAATCCTCGATTTTATTTTGCTTGTGATATTTCATTGCTATGATCCCGCTATTGACTCTCTCGATATTGAATCTTTGATATCGATCCCTTTGCTATTTGACCCTTGCTATTGAACCATTGCTATTGAATCTTTGCTTTGCTATTGACCCTTCTGTTATTGAACCACTATTACTAAACTCCCGTTATTGAACCTTTGCTAACAACCTTTGCTACTGAATTGTTGTTATTGACCTGTGCTATTGAATTTGTGCTATTGAACCTTTGATATTGAAATATTGATATTGGACCGTTGCTACTGAATCTTTGATATTGAACTATTGCTATGAACCTCTGAATTGTGAACCATTGAATATGAACCTTTAATTGTGAAGACTTATATATTGCTACACTTTGAACCTTTGTTTGACCCTCGCCGCTTGATACCGGAGCCATTAACTAGGCATGGGGGTTCCATGTCCGTGTCATTGATGCACCAATGGCATGACTCCGCAGTGTGCACGCAGTGATGTTGCACACCGCCCCCATATTGGTATTGATTATGCGCTGGATATATTGTATGGCCACTATTTGTTTTGCGGGGCTTATGGATGCATCCTAGATTTGTATTTGTATTGTATTGATATATATTGTTTTGGTGATGTGGTTGGTGTGTGCAATACATCCCCTCACATTTTGGGAGCCGACACCCATTGGCTACCGAGGACTCCCTCATATTGGTTTGGTATTCCAGGTCACCCTCCAATACAATGGTTACTATTGGTTATTTGGCTGCTATTGCCACTATTGATATTGGTTTGTTTTGTTGGCTCGATAGATTTCACAACCCTTACACTTTTGATATACATATATTGCACCTTCGACTCCCCACCGCACCATATTATGAATTGACTGTCCTTTACCCAATACCCTTATATGACTCACTCTACTACCAAGATATATATGTTCCATTGCTTTGACCTGTTACACTCTCATTCCGCTACTTCGCACTATCGCTCCATTCACGCACGGGTTATTATATGTTTATTTGATTTGATTATGATATTCATGTTTATATGACTATTGATTACTCACATTATGTATGTATGCTATATAAGATTTACCCGTTGTCATCCGATGATATGCTATTCATCGTTATGTGATCCTTTTGATTTGTCTGGCAACCATGCTTGTGTGCAATCGATTGTTGATATGTTTATCTTTTGTACCTCGCTCGATTTAATCTCGCGGACTATGACTATTCGTGGTATCCTTATCCGCTTGTTGTTGACCGCCATGTTTGCATTCGCTTATGTTACGGTTTGATTGGGTAAGTGGTTCAACTTATGACGTCTAGCTTGTCAACTTGTTTAATTGCCCCCGCTATGTATTTAATTCATTTAATTATAGTGTTCATATCGTGTTCCTACTTGTGCGTGCGGATCGCCATGTTTTGACTACCGTTATGATAATCGATCATGTCTTCAACTAAGAGTTTTGACCTGCAGCGAATTGCCATGCTCACTTATTAATTAATTGCTTCTCGCTTCCCAGACATCTGCTTGGCTTGTATGTCTCATGTTTTCCTGAATTGATTGTATGACATATATGTTGTATAGATGTGACGCCTGCTATGTTTGCTTATGTTTCAGCTTTGTATGCCCGGTTTGTATGTGCTTGTTTTATTTCGCCGATGCTTTGCTTTTGCTTCATTCTCCTTGTTATCTGCTCGCTTTGGATATCTCGTATATTTGTGTTCTCGCAGATCCTCTTTGACTCAAGATATCTTTCCGCTACGACTTTGTTATCCGCTTCCTTGTTTCATTTTGCATTTCGGATTTTATTTAGCTTTCGCTTTATATCTGCTCACCGGGCTTTTAAGCTCAACCGCATTTCTTTTCCTCGCCAAGCGTGTTTTAGGTTTGAAGATGGGCTTTGATTGGGCTGAGAGGTGGATTATCCGAGTGGACTAACCCTAGTTACCTTATTATTTGGACTTATTTTGGCGGGCTTTTGAGATTTCATTTTATCTTAGACATTTTGGGTTTTGTAATTTTCCTTGTAATCATTGTTTAAATGACTTGATACTTTATTCTTAAGACTTCCGTTTTTAATTGTATGTTCTGATATGACACCAGAATGTGACACTTCTACCCTTGTCGGGTTGGGGTGTTACAAATACAATGAAGAAAGACATGCACTAAAAACTTCCAGTGAGGATAAAATAAGGATTTCCTGAATGTTTGTTCAGTTAAGGACCCTTCATAACCAATGTCCCTAAACGAATCCCAAATCGCATTGCTTATCAAAACTAATAGCCCCATCTTCATCATCAAACAATAAGTCTTCACTAATAGAGGTTTTAGTAACCTTTACAGCTTCTTCCAAAGAACTATAGCCCTAATATATTCTTCATCATTCTCCATATGAACCTTAGCGCTTTCCAAAATTGTTGAATCCAGGGCTCAATGATATCTGGTTCTACTAATAGTGCATAACTAATTGGCGACCCAAAGAAGAAAATCGATGATATCATGAAAAATTACATTTGCTTCAGTCTTGTCTAAATTCGCCACCATGTTGTATTTGGAAACAAGATATTTACGCCATTGATGATTATATGATCACAGGAAGAAATAGAACGAATAATATAGGTGACAGTGAGAGAAATATGGAAAAGATTATGAGTTATCAATATGAGAGGGAAATTCGGAGAGTAGTTATTTATAGGTGAGATTTAAAAATCACACCATTAATAACAAAGTTACCGTTGGTAGTACTTACCCCTCAATATTACCGTTGGAACAATACTTTAATAAGACAAACAACACTTTTCCACGCTGTGCAGACTTTCCCCTTCAAGCAAGACTTCTTTCTAAGCAAGACTTTCACTAAAATAAAAAGCAAGATTTTCCATTCTCTTCCCGACAATCGAAATTACATGAATATCCTCCCCTCAAGCAATGCATGACTATACTTACTAAATAGTCCTCCCTTAAATGTAGCTCAGTAATTAATCATGCCAATACTCACCACCAAGTGAGTAAATCTAGAAACATCAACTCCTTTGGTGAGTAAATCGCCTACATTATCATCCGATGCATCTTGACAACATTAAAGCCTATGCTCATAACAATCTCTCGGCGAAGTGCTCTAACTGAATATGCTTGGTCTTGGAATGATAAACCGGATTCTTCACAATGCACATGGTACTCTTCTATCAATATTGATAGGAGTATTCTTGAAATTGAACCCATAATCCAAGAGTTGATTGATCCACAACACTTGTCCACTGCAAAGCAGCAATATTCCCTCAAGCTTCGCTTGATGATGTTGTCGCAATTGTTTGCTTTTACAACGCCATGAAACTAATCTTCGCCAATAGCATCCACCGTGGTTGATCTTCTATCATAGTTATCACCGTAATCACTATCTCGAAAAAGCTTCCAAGTGAAAAGGTAAATCCTTTGGATACCACAACCCCAACTTAGGTTGTTGTTTCAAATAACAAAAATTTCTTCATGCATTCATGTGAGAGATCTTGGGTGTTCTTGATATCGCACATATAACGCTAAAACATGATATCGCCTTGATGCAAGAAGATACATAAGACGCCCAATCATGATCTATATAACTTGACTTCTACTGGTTGTCCATCTTCATCCTTGCCTAATGAGTTGATAGATTTAATAGTGTAGTAAATGTGCTTCATGCCATCAAAATTGAACTTAAGTATGTCGTACATACTTGTCTTGACTTATGAAAATTCCTTCTTTAGACTGCTTAACTTGAAGTCCCAAAAGAAAGTTAACCCATTGAACTCATTTGAAATTTATTCATCGCCTTCTCAAACTCTTGACCATAGATTGTTTGGTAGTCCAAAGATGATATCATCTACATACACTGAAGTAGCATGATATCCTTTTATCTCTTGATAAACAAGGTCTTATCTATAGCTCCTCTCCTATAACCATTTTGCAATAAAAAGGTAGAGAGCCTTTCATACCAAGCTATAGGTGCCTGATGTAAGCCATACAGAGCTTTGACAACTTTGTAGACTTTGTTTGGATGTTTAGGATCTTCAAAACCGAGAGGTTATTTGACATAAACTTCCTCGTAATCTTGCCATATAAAAGGCACTCTTGACATCCATCCGATAAACCCGAAATCCCATATAGGAAGAAAGATTCAATTTCTTTCAACTACAGAGCAAACACTTCATCATAATCAACTCCTCTTTCTTGTCTCAGATCCTTGTGCAACTAACCTTGCTTTGTTTTTGATAACATTCCCTCTTTCATCTCCCCTTGACTCAACACCGATCTTGTACCAATGACCTTCTTACCATCAGGAAGATCACATAATACCCAAACTTCTTGAAGTTCAATTGTATGCTTCTTCTTGCATAGCTTCAACCCAACTCTCTTTAGTCAATGCTTGAGCAATATTCTTGGGTTCCTCTTGAGAGATAAAGCAAGTAAACAAACATGTTTGATGGTCCTTTTGATTCAGCCTGCTTTTGTTTATAGCAAAGCATTGAGGTTTAGTAAAACTCTTAGCTCGTGTCTAGTCATCACCTTAAGTAGAAGGACCAATGATTTGATCAAGAGGATGATTCTTATGAATTCTTAAGTTTGGAGACCGTGGAACTCCATAAGTATCATCCAAATTAGTGAAATCAACATCTTCATTGGAATATGAGAAAATACCTTCATCTTCAAACTCATCATCAAGATTCTAATCCGTGCATGGTAGGATCATCCAAATCATCCAAAGTGTCAGAATCGCAAAGAAGACATTGTTCAAAAGTATCATTCCAAAGTACCGTGAGAGTACTCTACGATGTGTTCTTTTCTTTGCTTCTTCATAAGCTCTTCTTTGATCATCAATATAAGAATGTGCTAAGACATCTTGAAGAAGCATCTGATTAAGTTCATCTTTAATAGATTGATCCTCGCCAATCAATGAGGATTTTGGCTCATCAAGCATTTCTTTTCTGCCTCTGCAGGTTTAGGTTCTTCATCATAAATAGCATCTGGTCTAATATGGACTCCATGAACAACATACTCTACCTCTTCTTCAATGTGTACAAGTTGATTCTCTTCTCTAACAGGAACATAATTCATTGAAGGAGTCAAAACTTCAAGATCAAACTTCCAATCGTGACCTTTACCCTTCAATTTCTTGATCTCCTAAAACTCAACATGAAGACAATCTTGAACCTTCTTAGTAACTCGTTGTACACTCTAAATCCCCGTTGGTGCAATAGCCCAATAAATAACCTTCTTTTGACTTGCCATCAAATTTACCTAGATTATCAATTGTATTAAGAATATGAGTAGGCATCCAAAAGGCTTCATAAATCAATTTTAGGTTTGTTTCCCATCAGAACTCATAAGGTGTCTTCATTCGTGGTTTGGTAATCGATATCTAAGTACATAGCAAGTGCACTCTTTCAGCCTCCGTAATTGAATAGGTAGTGTGAGTCCCGCAAGCATTGTTCGATGCTTCAATCAAAGTCTTATTCTTTCTCTCAACACCATTCTCATTGTGGTGTTCCGCAATATCAACTCCTCTGATTCCTTTATTAGCACAAAATTCATCCATAAGCTTGTTCTTGAATTCGCCCATTGTCATCTAATAACTAACTTCCCTCGCTATCTTCAAGTGCTATAATAAGATCATGAATAGCATCAAAAGTATCATCCTTAAAACCTAAGAAAAATACCCAACTCAATCTACTCTGAATCATCTCGTTACTACTAAGCGATTTCTTCTTGTTCAAACTTAGAATGTATACGTGACCAAATAGATCCATATGTACAGCTCCAATGGTTCTCTAACGCCCTTTCCTCAAGCTTGCAAGAAGGTTTGTGTTGTTTACCCTTCCTACATGCCAAACAGAGTGATCATTCTTGTAAGTCTTTGAAGGTAAACCTCTAACTAAATTTCCCTTTGACCGCTTTGTTGATATTCTTGTAATTCACATGGCCCAATCTTCTATGCCAATCGATGTGTTCTTCAAGGGATGCCTTTGCTAATCAATGTAGCTCTTTCCAGAGTGAAGACTCTTTATATCCAAACCTGTACACACATCATTGGTTCTTGGTACTTTTGAGTATCACCAAATTATCATCATCAAGCTTGAATTCAGTGAAATTATGAGACATCAGGTCGCTGAATAACACAGATGCTTTTGTCACATATTTGAGAGACTAAAAAAGGTTGAACTTAAGCTCCTTCACATATCTAACATTCTCAAAATCTATGCTCCCTGCCTTGATAGTTCCTTTCCACTAATTCTTCCTCCACTAGCATCATTCCCAAATGCAACTCTTCCTCCACTATATGGCCTAAAATCATGCACTCTCCTCACATGCTTCCAAATAAGAACCACTATCCACAATAAGTTGATCTTTAAGTCCTCTTCTGTTGCCCTACACAAAGATAAAAAAAGTTAGGTTCAAACCCAAGCCATTAACACTTTTGTTCCCTTGAGTGAGTAAAGCATACTCAAATTGAAGTATGCAATCTTCACAATTTTGTAGATTTAATCAACATTATCCTTTGTTTCAAAACTTGTGGTGGATTTTCAAGAAAGTTTCTTTTTCAACACAAATCTCTTTTTCTTGTATCACAAAAACATCAGATTCACTTTTGGTTGAAAGTACTGTTTGTCCCTCTGCAGTACTTTCCCTCTTAACCCATTCTGTTTTAACACTTGTTTCCTGGGATCTACATCGCCTATGTGAATTGTAATACCTTCTAGGTTGATAGTGAGATCTCCTAGGATTCCTATTCCAAGTAGTATGTTCAGTACCTTGTTTTGTCTGAGTAGTACTTTGAGAAAGTACTGGTCCAGAATTAACAGTACTTTGGAAAGTACTATGAGATACTAAAGGTTTTGAAAAAGGTTTTCTCTGATGTGGGTATCTATGATCTGGTGAGAAATTTCTGTGATTGACCCTATTTGAATTATTCCAAACTGGTTTGTGCTCTCTAGGTTTCTGGTTGGCAGTCATGTTCTTTGGAAATTTGCTAAGGTATTCTGAGTGATGTTCACAATCCTTAATTAGATGAGTAGGACTAAAACACACAAAACACAGTTTCTGACCCATACTTCCAAAGTGACATCTTCTATGTCTATGCCCAAAATTATTTTGCCTTCTTGGTGAATGATTAAACCTGTTTTGACCAAAATTATCCCAAAAGGTTTAGCAGTACTGTTTTGAAAAGGTTTTGAAGAAGGTACTGCTTGTGGAGCAGTACTTTGATTTAAAGGTACTGCTGGATTTTGAACATCGTTTTCAACAGTTCTTTGGGTTTTTCAGACCTAGATTGAGCAACTAGCTTTTTCCTAAACTCTAGACTGTCTATTCCAAAATGAGAAACATCAGGCCTAGGGGGTTGATGAATGCCAGTGGGATGAGGAACAGCATGATAATCATTAGCTTTCTTATTTTCAGGAGGTGAATCACTTATGGAACCCTCATTACTAGATATATCTACATAATTAATGAGTTCTTCATCACTAGTAATTATATCCTCAAAATCACCTTCATCCTGATCACTAGATTGGTTTTCTTCTAATTTACTAAAATCCATTCCAAAACCTAATCCAGTTTTAAGGTAGGCTCTATGTTGTTTTTGAACATAAGAAACATGTGACAATACCCAGACTCTCCCCATGCCCAAACTTGGCTAATAATCATCTCTTTCCTTAGTTATTTCTCAATTTCACAAATTTTACATTTTATTTCTATTCACTAAGTTTTAACTAGTAATCCTGTTGTTCATATTTTTTCACCCAAGCTACTTCATTAGTTTCATGTGCTAAGATTTTGGCTTCCATAGATTCTAAGGTTATTTGATAACCTGCTACCTCAGACCTAGCCCTAACACAATTATCTCTCTCAATCACATAACTGCTAAGTAATTTATGATAAAAATCAGAGCAATTTGAGCATACATCGAGATAGAGATTGATTTGGTGAAGTAGCCACCAATGCTAGTTGAATAGGATCATCTTCACTTTCCTTGCTCCAATCAAATCTTCCAAAGCCATCATCATATTCCAAAACAGCATGTTCAGGTTCTTCAGCAAAAACAGTGCTCCAATCCAATGCTTCTACTATCACACCCCCAAATTACCTGTTTTGCAGCGGAATGGAATTCTTGGGGATTGACTGTCATAGCATCACAGTTACAGATATATTGAACGACCTAAAGTGTCGTTGGGAAAATACATCGTTTGATTTAATAAAATAATCGATTTACAAAGTGTAGGTCCCAAATAAAAATCAATTTGTGCGGAAATAATTTGTTACAAGCCAAACGATGTTTTAAAATGCATAAATCCCATGTGTGACGCATCGTCACCACGACTCTATGATAGGTCCACATGCATGCCATGAAGTGAATGCCTTTGATACCTGAGATAAAACATGCTAAAAGTGTCAACACAAAGGTTGAGTGAGTTCATAGAGTTTGCGTTGAAATGTAAAGCCTTTCAAAATCGTTTATGCAGCAAAGGTATTGAAAAATTCACTCAGTTCCAAGTTCCGCCCATACAAAACTTGCAACCTGTGTGTTTACAACCCATTGCCAAAATATGTATAATTTATGTTCAAATGCATGATGTCAAATGAATTCACATAACAGTACATTACTTAATCTATCAATTGATATAACACATATGAGTGTTGTTTCAAATAATTCCAAGACCTTTAGCTCAATAAAAATCCCAAGACCTTTAGCTCTATAATCCCAAGACCTTAGTTCCAAGATTTATGATATAGAATATGACCAAACATTCAATTCAGATAAACATATAGTTGCAAATAATCATGAATGTCATAAAAATAGTTGATGAGCATGTATCTCCCCCAAAGAGTTTAATAAAAACAATTGAAAATGGGGCTATGGAAACTCACGATAATCCGTAAAAGTTTAAAGTACTTGTGTAAATAAAAGAAAGTAGTTGAGCATGTATCTCCCCGAAAAATAGTACAAAACAATTGAAAATGGGGCTATGAAAACTCACGACAATCCGTAAAAGTTTAAAGTACTTGTGTAAATAAAAGAAAGTAGTTGAGCATGTATCTCCCCCAAAAATAGTACAAAACAATTGAAAATGGGGCTATGAAAACTCACATGGACAATGATGCGATGGCAAAAGTGAGTACACCGAAATGTAGCATGAATCACTAAACTTGACCTATTTGATGATATGATACATAATAGTTATGATGTAATGTTATGCATGCAATTCGGATGATATCTATACCACTTGTGAATTTGTGAAAATAATATTTCTCGTCGAGAAATAATCTCTTAACGTCTTGACCATTTTAAAATTACTCCAAATGTATTTTTATTGAATGATATCCGACGATAATCATTTAGTGATTTATTATGAAATTATAACTTTTCGTCGTAAAATAATGTCGTTGAAATATTCATGAAAGTGACTAAACGGCCTCGAAAAGCTAGTCATAAAATGGTGTACGTCGAGTGTTAAGAAACGAACTCAACGGTTTTGGGAAGCTTGTATCATTATCTCCATTTTAGTGTTTAAGTTTACGTCCTAGAGGTCTCGATCACGGAGAAAAATATAGGTAAAGTATGGTTTTCGGCAAAGTTTAAATGACCATATCTTACTCGTTACAACTCCGCTTGACAAATGGTATGACATTTTGAAAAATATGCTAGGCGAACTTACTTTTACTAGAAGACATCACTTTATAAAAAGTACTTCGTCATTGTTAAAAACGACCCTCAACATGGTCCTTGGTGGCCGTAGTATGTGTTTAATAGAAAATATGTTAATTTTTTCTAATAGAATAAAGTTACGGCAACTTTTTAAAATGTGAATAACTTTGTCGTTATAAGTCCGTTTTCTACGTTCTTTATATCCACGGAATTGTGATAACATATACTAATATATTTTTGATAAGTAGACACATTTAGCAACGCTTAAGGCTCATTTTTGACTCGTAAAAGTCAGACAACTTGCTGAATTTTCTGGAATAATTAGTTTTCGTCGTCAAACTTCAAAAATTCATAACTTCTTCGGTATAGCTCCGTTTTAACCCGTTCAAGCGGCCACGTTTTTGTTTTAAAGTATATTTTCCAAATATCTAGCCCAAAATATTTTGCTTACTGTCGGATTTTCCAGATTTTCAAAATAAGGACAGACCCTTAATTAGACTTGTCGAAATGAGTTTTTCACGCGCAAAACCAATTCAAAACAACTCCGAAGCTATTCTAATCCTACCATACACCTTCTTAGGGTGTCATGGGTTCCTAGACATCACCAAGTGTGATTTATAACAAGGAGTAATTATAGGATGACTTATATATACATAACTCTTAAAATCAATGAAAAAGTGGTATAAACCTCATGAGACTTGCATGTTTTCGCATGTAAAATGAAATGACCATAACAATGAATATGAAATAAACACATGAATATGAATGCTTACTAGTAACTTGATGAGGTTTATGGACAATGGATTTTTCCTAATCACTCAAGGTTTTTATTGCAAAACCTTAACAACAAGTGATACTAGAGTGTTAAAAACTTGTCTTGAAAATTTTGATGAAATCCTCTTGGTCCTATGTGGTTGCCGGTTTTGGAGAGAAAGAGGAAGCAAAATATGTTTTTGATCTTTTTACTTGAATGAATGTGTTTGATTAAGTGAAATGCATTTACTAGTCAAGATATTTAGGCAAGTCACTTGTGACTCATCATTTTGGTCGACAACCATAAAGAAAGAAAAAGGTAGATGCATTTTAAGTAGTTTAATACATATGTAAAATAAAGTGTAGTTATTTAAGAATGATTAGTAACTTGTGTATTTATTTTAACATTTAGGGTGGCGTTAGCTAAAATAAATTTTACAACGGATCACAATAAAATATATTGAAAAATTATAAAAATACATTTCTTACATGAGTTAGTGAAGAAATATTTATCGGGTTGAATTTACGAAAACCGTCGTAATTATATAAACATAACAATTTATATACGAAATAAATTGAAAACATCCGGTAAATTAATAATATAATTTTTATAGTCTTAAAATGAGTATAAAAATATATTAGGAATATTTTGGAAGTGTCGGATTAAATGTTTAAATATTAATTACTCGATAGCGTTATTTAATATAAAATAAACGTTTAATGAAAAATGCAAAACCATGCATAAATTGATATGATGACAATGATGCCAATGAAATGTAGACTAAACCTAGCCTATATGAAATGCCCTTGATGATATGTTCATGAATTCACAGCTAAACCATTACGGTTACGTGAATTTGATGCTCGTAAACTTAATTTACAATAAATGATAAATGATGAAGCATGAATAATGTTTTGAAATATGACCTAAAAATACGAGTTGTCACATCTACTGAATCTTCAATTTCTTCTTCCACTGCTACCATACAGTAAGTCACTGGTTCATCATCAAATTATTCACTCCAGTCAACTTCTGATAACTTCTCTTGAGCAACCAAAGCCTTTGTTTCAGTAATTGGAATTTCCTTAAGCTCAAGTTTTGGCTTTTTAGATGTCCTGTTTGTTTGATACTTAGCAAACCTGCACTCCCTTGCAAAGTGACCAGTCTTTGACAATTGAAGCATTCAATTTTAGATTTGTCAAAAGTTATGCCCTGTTTTGGTTTGAAATCAATGCTTTTGCCTGTCTTCTTCATGTACTTTTTGATCCTTGTAGTGATCATAGCAACTTGCCACCTGATATCAATTTCTTCAAGTGCATCTTCTACAATTTGTGCTAGATCTTCTTCATAAGTGATAGGTAAACTAGCTTGTTTTGCAAAGAAGGAGCACACAACTTCATCTGAGGCCATAGTGGTAGTTGGGGG
>OU343216.1:102415933-102481832 GCA_910596185.1 Chrysanthemum makinoi | reverse complement strand
CACTTTTCCTTTGTCCCCAGCCTATGTCTTATCTTCTTCCATAGAAACTGTAACATGGCTTGAAGTAATATCATACAATGCGCGCGTTATAAACAACTATACAATAATCTACTTAATCATGCTACAAGCGGAACATAAAACATGCTCGGGGATACTTGTTCTCATAGCATCCCTATATATATGTTATCACGGTAGGAAATACACACCTAAATGGCGTTCGCTTCCAAGTAATATGACCAAAACACAACTCATCATGATTAGCGTAACACCACCATTGCTATCCAAATAAGAAATAAGCCTGACATGGAACTTCTTTAAATTCTACACAAACAAAAGTAAATAATTATTAAAACATGGAACTTCCTTAAATCCAGATTGTATATTCAACATCTTCTTCTATATTGAATATCTTTATTTCAATGTTATCTTTTTCACTAACATGCGAGAACACAAACATTATTCTATTGATTTAAAATGTTCACACATATCTTAGTATTTGTATTCGGTTAGGAAGTACTTTCATGTTACAATTAGTAAAAGAATCATACGAGAAGTTTTGATTGTTGTCATAATTTATTCATTAGGATTTCTTTTCTTTGATCCAAATAGTTACATTACACTATAACAAAAATATAAATTAAGGTGATACAAAGAGAGTCTTTAAATACCTTTCAATAACATCATATTTAGAGATAAAGCCGACTTAATCAAAAGACACAGTAATGCGTCGTGCAACAGGACCACCTCTGGGAATTCAAAGATAGTTTAGTTAATAGACATATATTGCATAATTTTATTACGCGTAAAATCTTGTATTAATGCATGGAGGTTGGCTTGATTGTAAACATATTAACATACTCTGAAATAGGCAGTGGAGTGTCTTCAACTTGTGTGAAGGAGTATATATAGCTCAAAGAAGAAGTTGAAGGAGTTAAACAATGAATATGGTTTGTCATACTTTAACCCTTTTGTTTTTCATAACTGCATGATTGTGGACATGTGTGCTTGAATTGAAGAGACCTTTTCTATTATGTAAGATACGAAAAGGTTCACATTAAAGATTAACTAATAATTGTGAACAAACTAAAAGGCATAAACTAATTACAGCAACCCCTTTGCCTTCTGAGAATTGAAGGCTCGATTGTATTGAAAAGAGCTCTAAGAGATGGCTTCAAGTATGTTGTACCGTACATGATTTTGTGCACAACCCCCCTTGCACATTAAATTAAGGGGGATAAGCTTTAAGTAGTATAGATATGCTTGAAATTAATGTTTGAAGGACATACTTGGAGATTAACTTGTTTTGGAAGATGAATATAACTAAAAAAATGTTTTGTCGTCCTTCAAATTTTATTATTTGTTTTGAAGATGACCTTAGCTGTTCTATAATTATAGTACTCCGTAATTTATTTGTTTTGAAATGTGTTGCTTGACTTTTGTACAAATATTTAAGTACACATAATCATAGAGTTGGTACAAAATTGACAACCCACAATATAACGAGTTTTTTTTGGTAAGCATGGTAATTTATAAAATTATTTAACAAAATATGTATCTTTAAAAGTAATTAATTAAGTACGTAATTACTTTTTTCATCTTTACAATCATAAAAACTCATATATGCTTAGCATTTTGAGCATCCAGTTACACATTGTATTCATAATTAATCATCATATCTTAGCAACTTCCTATCCAAAATAACCCTACTAGATTATATGTGATTCCATCTACATTGAAGTACTCATCTCCTACGTCTTCATAATTGCTGACTCCGTCATCGTTGGCAGTGCTGATGTTTCGGTTTTCCGACGCCGTCACTCAAAGAACCGATAAAAAGCCAAATAAAACATGATATTCTGATTATGTACGCAAGTTAAAAGAGTTCATTCAATGTCGGTTCGATTGACTACATACCTTTCATTCATAGCATTTCCGATCCATTTGATCGAGCACTGAGCAGACAATGTAGTTTGTAGTAAACTATCATATGAACTTCGCAATAATTATGGTTTTCATGTCGTCCCTTAGTTTATTATGATATTAAGTTCCGTATTGGTCGAGTCAACACGAACATAGGACTTTATTTTGGTAACGCCAGAGTCATCGAAAGAACACATAAAATTCCTTTGAGTGATGCATCTGAATCATGTCATACATCATCAACTGAGGAAGCCAACAATTAAGGACAGATAGAAAAGGAAAAAAAAAGAAAGAAAAAAAAATTAAATACTATGTTAATTATTTTTGTAAATACGTACTTTATTAATTAATTTTCTAATTCACTATGATCATCTAACAAACTCCTTAATTAATTACTTTTAAAGATACATAATTTGTTAAATAATTTTATAAATTACCATGCTTACAAAAAAAACTCCAACATGGACCTCCAATTTAGCAGGGTCAATTTATATACCACGAATTTTCAGCATTGATTTGAGTTTGATTTGTTTAACTAAAGAATAAACTCATTGATTTTTTTTTAAACATTTAAGTTCATTTGAGAACAAAAGATTATTTACATACCAAACATCAATCTCCACCATCAATTTTTATATGATGTAATTGATGAGATTAATCCCAACAATTAAAAAAACCCACTTTCATCATCTTTTTTCAAATATTAATAACTTTCAAACCGTTAATCGTTATGCCAAAAAAAAAATATCATTCGGCGGCATTTAACTATCTTTCTATAAATAGGCACTTTGATATACTTTCGTAAAAAAAAATTCGTACTTTTCACCTTTTTTTTTTTTTTTTTTCGTTCTTGAAATTTGCATGAAAAAAATCACATGTGATTAAAAACTAATTTGAATATCAAATATGATATTATAGTTAAATCACATATGATATTAGATTATATCATATATGATATGTAATATCACATGTGATATTAGTGTAAATCACATATGGTATACACATATATACATGTGATATCACATATCATATATGATTTAACACTAATATCAAATGTTATATTCAAATTAGTGTTTAATCATATATAATTTTTTTTCATGCAAATTTCAAGTAGCGTAAAAAAAGCGAAAACGTAAAGCGATTTTTTCTTTTGAAAGTATATCAAAGTGCCCGTCCATAGAAAGATAATTAAATGCTCTTCGCGACGGTGTAAATATTTTCACTTAACGATTAACGGTTTAATAGATATTTAAATTATAAAAAGTATGTGAAATAATAAAATTCATTTAATCTCAGTCATTGATTTATTTTTAGATAGATGGTGGAGATGAGTCTCTTGGTATGTAAGAAAAGTTTAGTATGTAAAATAACTCTCCTATTTTTTTAAATATAAATTTTCTTTATAAAGAATAAATAAAATAAATAAATAAAAATAAAATAATATGAAAAGAGTGCTAAATCTTATGTCACTAGTTTAGTTGTTACATTTTGGATGCTTGATAAATATTTGTAATTAGTTCACGTGTTTTATATTATTGAACTACTAATCTTTATCAAATGGGAGGGTGATACTCACATAACATTTTTTGATGCATTCACCACCATTTACGCATTCTGATATGATACAGTACAATACTATAATACATAAATGGTGGTGAATGCATCAAAAAATGTGGTGTAAGTATCAATTCCCTTATCAAATAAAGTGATAGTTATATTGAAAAATCAATCAGGTAAACAGAGATAATACACCGACCTCAACTTGGTAGAATACACGTCTAAAAATATAAAATATTAGACTAAAATACAGTGGTCCCAAACTTGTCACATTAGCGGCGATGGGACAAATCAGGCATTATCATGTAGGAAGTCCAAAACATGGGCTTTATATGCCAAACTAGTCCCTTTACCACTAACTTGGATGTCAGCGTTCCGTTATCTTTCGAGAAAACCGTTTTCATTATTTGTACATTGAGGGTAGAATAGTCTTATTACCTTGATGTCTTGTTGGATATTGGATTTCACAAACACATCAAAACTATTAACACAAGTGGTATAAGTGGAATTCTAGAGAAAGTTAGAGGTTTAGGAACTTAGTGAGGAGAGTGAAAGATATTATTATGAGCTCCATCTACCTTGGAGGAGGTGAAGTATTTATAGTCTTACATAAATGCATACACACACGGGCTGCGTGGATCAGACATACAGTGGGTAAAGACCGTCCGTCCTCCCGCGGTGTTACTTAACTAAATATTACTATGACTACGAGCATTCTAACGATTACATATACTTGAGGTGACCGACTCTTTATCACGGAATTTCTAATTCTAAACAATCTCCCACAAGGGAGGTCACCTCAACCATATACTAAAATGACATTGAATACAATCAGATATTACATTAACAATTGATCTTGCATTCTTGATGTAGTACTATGCTCGAAGCTTCGTAGTCATTGATTCAACTCTTTGCATGTTTGGTTAATCAAGTGGAGGTCTTTTCTGATCCGCGTGATAATAATGTTGAGCGACTTTTGAGATCATCAGCTAATAGAAGATCTCTGATACATCCATTGTGGTGTTGGTATTATGTGATGTTGTGACATTTGGACCGACATGCTCACATTATGGATCATGATATCTTCTCATCAGAGTAGCGGAAGCTTTAGTTGATTCATGATATTGGCGGCGTAGCGAGAAGCATGGAGTGAAAATATCCGAGTCATTGATGCACTAATCATGATTTCTTTTGAGATGAATGTGTTAGGTGAGCATGTGGCTATGGATTGACGCTTCATTACGTCGGTACAAGCGTCGAGGTGTACACTGCATAAGGCGATTAGCAATAGCGCCCGAAGTGTCTTTGATCACTTTCGATGAATTGAAGTACGGCCACGGTTCCCGTTGATCGGTACAAATCGCTGCACTTGTGTCGAGGTATAATTAGAGAATTTCCTTGGCGAGGGTTTGTATTTTCTAAGCGTTCTCAAACGGAGCGTCTCAAAAAGACAACGAGGGTGAGTGAACCGGTAATTCGTCCAGCGATTGATGAAAAGAGATTTGAAAAACAATCGTGTATTGCTCAATAGAAATTGTTTTGCAATATTGAAGGTTTTAATGAAAATCAATTATCAATCATAAAACACCTTTTGATTTGAAAAATTAGTGGCGGCGGCGTGCTTAATGAGAAGAGTTTTTTAAAGCACAAAGACCGGTTTTCAAAGGTATCCGCCAATCCATAACGAACGGGATTGATTCAAAGAGATAGATAAGCCCCATTGTTTCGTTCGTTGTCACATGGTTGATCTGTATAATAGATCTCACATGCCACCTACCGGGAGCTTGTTAGATGTTGGCTCCAGAAGGCTTTCCATCTTCATTGTGAGAATGTTTGCATATCACCGGATATTACGGCAATACCACAAGGATAATCGTGGGACTCAAGATATAATCTCTCTTTCCACATTGTGTGAAGCAGAGAGTCTTCATTGAAAAGTGTCCTAATGAGATTTATTGATGATCTCGTGGCTCTAGACTCAATTATGTGCATATTTGGATCACTATATGGAGACTAGGGAGAGGTCTCCTTCTTCAATATCAACAATCTCTAAGAGAAAGTCGATAGATAATGTCGGTTCCCAGTGAGAATGAAACAAGTCCTTTTAAGAGGAACTTGAGTAGCTTGGGAAGTTGAAGTGCGGTCGTCAACTGGGTCCATGACGTCTTGTCTTCAATACCGATGTTACCATGTTAGCATATGAATTGAACCGGTTTACGCCTAAGGTTGAATAAATGGAGGGCTATTTGTTTTCACCCTTTTCTCATTCAATTCTTATTAATTCTTCAACCCGCCCGATTAACTGAGACTTCAAACTAGAACCTTGTTGGGTAATTCGATTACTAGCTTCGATCTCGATGCACTCTTCCCATATCTCATTTTCTCCTTTTATCATCATACCTAAGAACTCTACACTAACTAGTGGAAAGTCCACAGGTAGATCCCTCGGATCGGCGGATCATGGGAACACATACCTAACCTTATCGTCCTTATATCACCATACATAATGTAAAGTTGGTCGGTCTTTTTGGTATTGTTCATCTGCCATAGGAACCAATTGAAAACCATTTGAAAAATCAATCGAGATACTTATGATATTTTATCAAAGCATTTTGTACCTGAATTGTTTTGATATTTTAGAAGAAGAACTCCCCTCAACATGTGAATCAAGTATTTGAAATAGTTTTCCACACGGAGGCAAGAGAAAGAATTAACTTCTTTGATTACCATTTTTAAAAATATCAACATCACTTCCCTAATCGAATCAAGTAGATAAAGCATTTTGGGGAAGGATGAGGTTTTCATGATTTTGCTCCCCCTCAATATGTGCCTCGAGATTTGAAAAGAGTTTTGTACATACTAGAGGGAACACACTTTGAGAGATAAATGATCACGTTTCAAATCATAGGTTTAAGATAGATGCTCCCCTCAGCGTGTGCATTGAAAATTTGAAATCGTTTGTCACATGTGGGAAGGGCGGCTTATGCATCCTTATAAAACCATCAGTTTAAATCCAATTTAAATCACACATTCTCCCCCGATCACAATTATCAAATCATTTGAGATTTGTGGTCTCTTATAGATTTAAATTGATTTTGAAAGCTTTTAAGGAGAATTGTGACTTGATTATGAAAGCGTTTTAACTGATACGGATCGGATTTTAAGACTTTAAACTCCATTGATAAAACATGCATGTACATCTTTTGAAAACAATTTAATGCCAAATAACTTTTTAATTTAATTGAAATCATTCTCCCCTCAATCAATGACATAGGTTGTTGATTGAGATAAGATTGACAAATTAGTCGATGATTATCAAAAATAGAGACCAGAGTTATTTTTAAAGCATTTAGTTTTAGGCGGATAAATGTTTATAGAATCAGAGCATGGAATTTGAAATAATGATAAAACATGGCTCTGTTATTTCTTTAAAACGGGTTATTGCACGAAAAGACAATAAACCATTGTTTCTCTTTCTCTCAAATTTTTTTAATTTTTGATTTTTTTTTTTTTTTTGAATTGAACAACATCTAAAGTCAGTGTCATTCTTTGAATGATAGCACAAAGACCGTAGATATTATCGAACCAGAAACGCATGACAAAATGACAATATTTTTGAAGATTTTTGAATTTTTCAGATTTTTATGGATTTTGAATTTTTTTTTTTTTTTTTTTATAATTTTCTATTTGATTTTTTGAGAGTTTTATAGTTTTGTATTTTGTTTTTCGAATAAGTATTTACAAGAGATAGATTAAGGAAACCTTTACTCCTCGTCTTCCTCCTGAAGGCGTTTGAGTGTTTCTGGTTGAAGGCTTTTCAAGCCAAGTCATGGAAGAATAAACTCAAAACGTTCTCTTGGAAAAGCTTTGGTGAAGATGTCGCTAAGCGATATTAGACCTCACAAAATAGAGTTCCACCACACCTTTTTCTACTTGTTCCCTGATGAAATGATGTCGAATATCGATATGCTTTGCTCTTGAGTGTTGTACGTTGTTGCATGAGAGAGCAGTAGCACTTTTATTATCCGATCTGAGAGGATTTTGTTGAATCTGAAGCCATAGTCGAGATAATTGAGATCTCATCCATAAGATTTGAGCACAACAGGATGACATGGCTATGTATTCAGCCTCTGTAGAGGAAATAGAAGTACTCATTTTCTTCTTTGAAGACCAACTTACAAGCTTATCACCCAGCTGAGCACCTCGGATGTACCGGCGAGTATCTTGACAACACATGATCGGCATCTGCGTAGGCGTTAGTGACATCTGGGGTGTCGCCGGTACCAAGACCCATATTGATGGTTCCTTGGAATACCGAGAAAGACTGTTTAACGCTTCAAGGTGCTTTTAGTAGGCTTAGCACGGTATCTAGCACACACATGCAAGCGGCCGACAGATGTATGCGGTCTACTAGCGTGAGGTACATCGGGGACCCGATCATACTACGATATTTCATTTGGTCAATCATGATCCCAGTGGTCCCATCTAGTTTGGTTCGGTCAATCATGGGGTGTCCAGCGAGGTCACTTGAATCAAATCCAAATTTCTTTAAAATCTACATTGCATATTTAGATTGATTTATGAAAATGCCTCCGGGACTTTGTGAAATTTGTAATCCCACGAAAAATGACATTTGTCCCATCATTGACATTTGAAACTTTGAACTCATTTCATTTGAAAACGATCACATTCCATTGGGTGCAGCCGAGGCAAAATAATATTGATGAGTGCTTATTACTCATCATTTTGGTCAATCTGAGCTATGAAACATCTAAAACACTCAATGCATCAAAATACGAAAATATCTCAAAATTGTGTTTTATATGTTTGGATGCAAAATTATTGAAAACAAATGAAAAAGCGAACAAAGTTTGCATAATTGGCGGTTGGTCCCCCAACTTTCAAAAATGGCAACTTTAGTCCTGTAATTTCAAAGATTGTGAGAATTACCCACTGGACAATTTTAAATTGGAAAATGAACATTTTAGTCCTTTGGTATTCTTACTTGTCAAAATTGGTCATTTTGATAAATTTTGGAAAATTGCTAATTGATCCTTCAAGTTTTGAGAAAATGGCAAAATGGTCCCTACATTATTTGATTTACAAGTCCAACCCTTGGATCATTTTTCAGTATATGCGCGAGTGGTCCACTGAATTTTTAGTTTTGTGATTTAGTCCACTAGTTCATTGTTAACCATAAAGTCCATAACTTTATCCATACTTAAGCCCAATATCCAGTCCAACCCAATAACAACCCAGCCCATTTTTAATACCCAACCCGGCTTTTCTAATCCTAACCCGACCCTCTCTCTTTTCCTCCCAAACACCTTCCCTTTCTCACATTTGCAATCCTCTAATACACGGAACCACAAAAACCTCACATCTCTTTTACCCAACATCACTTGACCCCAAACACTCAACCCACTTCACCCTTTTGCAGTTATACCCAAATCCCTAACCCACTAAGCTCCTCTCCCTTCCCAAGATGCGCCAAGGTGATCCAAGCTTCAAAAGATCCATGGGCGGCTCGATTGCTCCTCTCTTTGTACCTACTATATGGATGGCTGAGATCAATGGAAGAAAGCACAAGTGAAGCTTAGCTGTTTTCCTCACACAAAACAAGCACAAACAAAGTGAAGAACACAGAAGTATTGAAGACAAGTATCTTAGATGTGTAGTATAAATAGTGGATTGTAGCTTGATTAATATAATGGCCCCACCTTTGGTTTTTTTTAAATCAGTTTATGTTTTCAAGTTCTACTGTAATGTTCCTTTTTAATTAATGAAAGCATCATTTTCTTTATTCTGCTACATTCAACTTTTTTTGTGCTTATCAGTAGTTAAGGAGTTTTCCAAAAAGGTGTTAGTTAAGTTGCAATTTAATTTTTAGCAAAAGAATTTCTAAGTTCTAGAATTGAATCTGTTTTCAGAGTGAAATCACTCATTAAGAAGTGTTTGGGTCAAGCTTTTTCACTGGTCAAGACAACCCTTTTTCTTAAAGTTTTAAAGAATCAGTTGTATTTTCTTTTATTGTAGTGTTCTCTATTTCTTTTAATGAAAGCAGTTTTTTTTTACAGCTCTTATGTTATTGCTCATTTAGTTAAATTTGAAAGTGTAAGATTAAGGGTGATCAATTCTTAATTCAGTTCTATCAAAAGATTTACAAGTTCTGGTTTTAAAAATGCTCTAAGTAGTGTTTGGTGCGATACAAGTAGTAAAAATTCAAGTTTTTACCCATTTGACTTACCAAGTCAAATGCCTTTTTGAAGTCTTAAGATGGTTATACAAGTTTGAAAATGTTTGCATAAGTTTAAGTAAGATTTGGTAAAAAATAAAAAGTGTTTTTTACGCTTTAAAGTACGCTGAGAGCAATGACTTAAAATTTCTTGTTAAGTGAATAAGTTTGTAACTTATTTTGTTTTCAAATGTTCAAAAAATTGTTTTTCTTAAGTCTTTGTAGTCCAAACTCAATGTGTTTGTAGCTTGTTTGCATATAGGATCATTTTAGCCTAGTTAGAATTGCATCTTGAAACACTGCACATTTATTTTTGGATTTGTCTCGGCATAAAACAACCAAAAGTCACCTTTATGCGGCTTATTTATAAGCCGTGGGTGTCAATCTTGCCCTCGGTTAGTTTATTTTGCATCTCTCTTGTGCTAACTTCTAATCTTTGTAGCTTGTTCCTACTTGAAGCCATCTTTAGCGACTTCAAATAAGCTTAAAACAACCTTAAGTACATTGCGGTTTGCGATCATCCGCAATCACATCCTTTTGATTATTTAGCTTATTCCTAGTGCTAATTAGATGATTTAGGTGGTAAGTAGTTCATTAGAGTAGTTTAATGATAGTTAGCTTTTTGAATATCTGCTTTGGAGCTTAACTCCCCTTTAGCGACTCTTTAGGATTCCCATATTTAAGCCATATGCTTATCCCATTCTTGATCTAGCATGTTTCATTTAAACTTAGCGTATTAGGGATGACTTTTATGCTTGCTCATGGTAATGTTTATCAAACATTTTCCTAGCTTATTTTGTGCTTAAAATCAATATAGAGTGTTTGGGTGGAGGTCATTTGTGATTTCAATAGAAGTGTGTCGAGCTTTCAAACTGTTGTGAAAAGTTCTAAATAAGCGATCAAAGCGCTATTGAGAAAATTGGATTTAAAAGTTTTCACTCAAAAGTTTGGTTTTCAAATCTCACAATAGTACGCAATAGAAAAACAAAAAGAAAAAAATCAAGTTTTCAAAAAGAGGCAAGGGATTGAACCACGGTCTCTTCAGCACTCAACACACCACACAGTACCATCGCCCTTAGGACTTGTCACGGTGATATGTTGCAAGGTTTAATATAAAAAGGGTTCATGGTCGGTTTGGCTTATAAGCTCTTTTGAGCTCAATGTCGACTTTGGCTCAAAGCACCACGTTTTTCAATTTTCCTAGGTTCAGTATAGACCCAAGTAGTTTTTGTGATTTTTCCAGATTTTTCCAAAATAGTTTAGTATTTTTAATCATTTAATTAGTATTTAATAGTTTTTAATTCGTAGTAATTATTTTAAAAGTCGAAAAAATACCCGGTCTTTTTCTAAAATTATTTTTAGTCAATTAGAACGTAGGAAAATTGATTTCACACCAGCCTTAAATTGCAAAACTTTTTCGTTTATGGCTCCGGGTTGTTTCTCGTTTTTCGTTTTTAGTTTTTGCACCCTAGGACTTAATGTAGCTTCGTTTTATCATTCCTTAGGCTTAGTGATAGTGTATTTTTAGTTTATTAGGGTTCCCTTGCCTTAATTACCTTCCACGTTAATTTGTAGGATACGTAATTCAACTCAAACAAATCATTAAAAACCAATTCAAGTTCAAATCACGAAACTCGCGAATCCTCCATTCACTTCGTTGGGACCGACGGGAAATCACTTTTCGGTATCACTTATCACATTCGTGAGATTTGTACGTTAACCCTTTTCCTAAAGGTTGATTTGTGGATTTTACGGTTATTTTGATATCGTTGATATTGTGTTTTCACCACTCACTTCTATGAATCAAATTTTGGCCTTTCTTGAGAGTGTGTGTTGCGACAATATCGTGATTTTTGTGATTAGTGACTTGAAGATCCTTCCTCGTGAAGTTACGTTTTGAAAAATACAAAAAAACCAAAAATACTCTTCTCATTCCTCTTATCCGTATGATTCTATTTCTCTTTTCTCGTACGTTTGATTCTACTCTTCTTTAACCTCAAAAGTTTAATTCTATCTCTTTAACCCTCATATGTTTTAATTCTTATGTCGGCAACCATCAACATCATCGTCACAAGTGTGTGTGAGCGGTGTGGAAGGCCTAGTTCAAGCGAATTTTGCAATTTGTGCGAATTATCCATAAAAATTCTTTTCTAAGTTATTTTGACCACATACAACCGAAATACGTTAATGTTGACAAAGTTCAAGCGTCGGAGCTACCTGGCACTCAGCGGGGTTCACGAGGATACTTTCTTTGAAGTTAGAGCCGTAATCTATCGAGCAAATTCAAGCCGATGAAAAGGTCAAAATTAGAATTGATTACGATGAACCCGTTCAAACAGGAGACCATAGCGGAAGTGGTGGAACTTGCTAGCTCTAAGAGCACACCACTTGCATCCCAACTCCGGAATCTTGAGCGTTTTACCAACGATTTCTTTAGGGCGGAAGACATGATTCAAAACTTCTTAATTGAACCGTCATGATTCAACGAGGCTCACCGCTTTACCTTCCTTATGTGATGTTGTTGAACCCTCGATTCATTCAGAGCGAAATATCTTCGTTTGATCAAAGTTATTGCTACGGTTGTGGAGACTTGTTACCACAAGGTTTTCGTTGTTACAAATGTATCGCGAGTGGTGTGAAACTATCTTGTCAATGGATGTTGTTAGATTTGTGCGAGAATTCATTAGCTTATGATTCTAAAACTCTTTCAATTATCCTCAAACAATTTCAACTACCCTCCACAAAATTTATACACGAGAAGCAGTATTTTCATCATTTCAATGATCAAACATCGTTCAAAATTTCTCTCCCCAATACCCTCATTGTGCTAAGTGTGGGGGTCCTCATGATGATTATCAATGTCAATCGTGGAATCATAATTACTTTGGAAACGATCCTTGTTATAACACTTCCAGTTTTGACAATGTCCAACCCCACAACTTCGTCATCGATCAATATCCTTGTATCCTTGAAGAACTTTCAGAAGACAAGCACTCTCAATGAAATATTTCTAGCCGAGGAGCGGCGACTCAGCTTCTTCTCCTATTTACGAGGCTTGTAGTCTCGATGACGAGGATGAGGAGGATTGGGAGATGATAAAGGACAAGGTGCATATCTCAAGCCCACAAAGTACCGCACATGTCCACTCTCAGCCTTATCTTGCCTATCTACCTTAGAACCGTCGGATAATCTTTTAATGGGGAACGAAAATCTTAGCACTTTGCGGAAGCAGGCGAAGTCTTGTGTTGAGACCCTTGTCCCAACCAGTGAGTCGAGTTATCTCGGTATATGTTTGATGAGCCTCTTGATATGATTCTTCTCCTCTTCTTGACATCCCAAGCGATCATGTCGAGATGTTCTCACGACAACGATTGTACTTCGTTTGACGATTCTTTATCTTATGGAGACATCGATTATGTAGGACTTTCCTTCGAGCTAGTTAGCTTAGAGGAGGTGAGATTCCGATGATGCAAATTGAGGACGAGATACTCCGTGAAAAATTGTTCAATATAAATCTCCTCGTTTCTAAGATCGAATCATTATGTGCTAAACCGACTTCATCTCCTATCCCGTTGTGGATAGTGACTATATCTTGGAAAAGCCGAACCATTTTCTGAACTTGAGGCTTTATCAATGATTCTCTTCGAATTTGAAGTATTCCGCTTTGATGGCGATATACTAAGGAGAGTAGTGGCATTCCCACTTTTCATCTTTCTCTTCCTGAGTATGAGTTGTCCACATTTGAATTGCTTCCTCCTTCCGAAAGGAGTAGACCTTTTCACGAGGAGTTCGCCGGTGAACTTCGCTCGCGTCAATCCTCTTCCTCTGAGAATTGAGGATGAGCTTTTTGAGCAAAATGCTCCACACCTTCTCTCATCCATGAGTAACTCATCTACTTAAGGATTTTACGTGGTTGATACTTGCGTTTCATTCCTCTCAGGGGCAAAGTTTTCAAACCCGTATCTTACCCAAGGGAGTTCACTCTGGATATTTCTTAAGTCCAACAATGTTGTGACTTCTCTTGTGGTGGATAAGATTTACGAACATTAGTTAATGTTCATCAATCTAATCTTTTGCCCACCGTTGTCAAGAAATTGACACTTTACTTTCATCCCGTGACTTCTCCATGTCTTAACTCCTCTGAGGTGAAGATACCATTTTTGACCCCGGCATTTCTCTTTCTCTTGAGTCGGTTGCATCTCATCGGAGTGAAACTTTCAACACATTCAATATTTATCCAAACCACTTGAATGAAAGTCCGATGGAGATTTTCTCTTCCACTTGCTCCCCCATGGACCAATGAATTCGGGGTCGAGTCAAGCTAGCGACTCGGGAATCAAAAACAGTAGCATGACATATGGGTTTTCACCGTATTTCGACTTCTTTCTACTTTCTACCACCCTAGTGTGAGTTGCCCCCGGTGTACATAAGTTTTCAAAAAAAATCAAATAATGGCCTTATTTCCCTTTTACGTTCTCGGTTTGGCATAGCCGGGTACTTTGAATATTGAGGGCATATTCACTTCTAGTGTGGGGGAATTCTCAAATTTTATCTTATGTATTACCATCTTATTCCCCATTTTTGGCCAATTTTTTTTTTTTATTGTTATCGATCCGCCATGTCTAATAAACAAAAGGATTGGCTAATCCGAGAGCAAGCGGCTCTTGGTAAAGATTTATCAAATCCGTTGGCGGCTTGCAATTACCCAAAATGTATGGTGTTATTTCACCATATCTTTAATTAGTGAAGAGTTGGCTAGCCGGCAAGTTTATGGCTTGTGGTAAAGCGGTTGGAAAACCATAATTGGTGTCGACTCACCAAAGATATTTTATCTAAGAGTTGGCTAGTCGAGAAGCAAGCGGCTACGGTAAAGACAAATCAAAACCGTTGAAAGTTTGGTGATTTGCTCAAAATCATATGGTTATCGATGTACCATAGTTCTTACTTGAACTGAAACATTTGGCTACTCCCGAAGTAATGGCTTTTGGTAAAGAGATTCAAATCCATTAAGTTTTCTCAAAAGATTGCAAGGGACTAGCAATGGTTGATAATGGGGATTTGATGAGTGCTTATTCACTCATCATTTTGAGTCAATCGAGCTGCAAAACATCTAAAAACACTTTCAATGCATCAAAATCTGAAAATATCTCAAAATTGTGTTTTATATGTTTGGATGCAAAATTATTGAAAACAAATGAAAACGAACAAAGTTTGCATAATTGGCAGTTTCAGTCCCCCAACTTTCAAAAATGGCAACTTTAGTCCCTGTAATTTCAAAGATTGACAGAATTCACCCCTGGACAATTTTAAATTGGAAAATGAACATTTTTAGTCCTTTGGTAATTCTTACTTGTCAAAATTGGTCATTTTGATAAATTTTGGAAAATTGCTAATTCAGTCCTTCAAGTTTCAGAAAATGGCAAAAATGGTCCCTACATTATTTGAGATTTACAAGTCCAACCCTTGGATCATTTTTCAGTATGTACGCGAGTGGTCCCTGAATTTTCAGTTTTGGCAGTTTTAGTCCCTAGTTCATTGTTAACCCTTAAGTCCAATAACCTATCCAATACTTAAGCCCAATATCCAAGTCCAAACCCAAATAACAACCCACGACCCATTTTTTAATACCCAACCCAGCTTTTTCTAATCCTAACCCGACCCTGTCCTCTTTTCCCTCCCAAACACCTTCCCTTTCTCTGTTACCCAGAAATCCTCTAATACACAGAACCCTAAAACCTCACCATCTCTTTTACCCAACATCACCCAACCCCAAAACACTCAACCCACCTTCACCCTTTTACCCAGTTATACCCAAATCCCTAACCCACTAAGCTCCCTCACCCTTCCCCAAGATCTGCCAAGCTGGCAATCCAAGCTTCAAAAGATCCATGGACGGCTCTGATTGCTCCTCTCACTTGTACCTACTATATGGATGGCTGAGATCAATGGAAGAAAGAACAAGTGAAGCTTAGCTGTTTTCCTCACACAAAACAAGCACAAACAAAGTGAAGACACAAGAAGTATTGAAGACCCAAGTATCTTAGATGTAGTATAAATAGTGGATTGTAGCCAGTGTATAATGGCACCCTTTTCTTAGTTTTTTTTTAAATCAGTTTATGTTTTCAAGTTCTACTGTAATGTTCCTTTTTAATTAATGAAAGCATCATTTTCTTTATTCTGCTACATTCAACTTTTTTTTGTGCTTATCAGTAGTTAAGGAGTTTTCCAAAAAGGTGTTAGTTAAGTTGCAATTTAATTTTTAGCAAAAGAATTTCTAAGTTCTAGAATTGAATCTGTTTTCAGAGTGAAATAACTCATTAAGAAGTGTTTGGGTCAAGCTTTTTCACTGGTCAAGACAACCCTTTTTCTTAAAGTTTTAAAGAATCAGTTGTATTTTCTTTTATTGTAGTGTTCTCTATTTCTTTTAATGAAAGCAGTTTTTTTTACAGCTCTTATGTTATTGCTCATTTAGTTAAATTTGAAAGTGTAAGATTAAGGGTGATCAATTCTTAATTCAGTTCTATCAAAAGATTTACAAGTTCTGGTTTTAAAAATGCTCTAAGTAGTGTTTGGGTCAGCTTCTAAAGTAGTAAAAATTCAAGTTTTTACCCATTTGACTTACCAAGTCAAATGCCTTTTTGAAGTCTTAAGATGGTTATACAAGTTTGAAAATGTTTGCATAAGTTTAAGTAAGATTTGGTAAAAAATAAAAAGTGTTTTTCTGCTTTCTGAGACTGCACAGAACAGCAGCTTAAGCTGCTGTTCGTGGGCTAAGTTTGTAGCTTATTT
This sequence comes from Chrysanthemum makinoi, assembly GCA_910596185.1. Taxonomy (NCBI): domain Eukaryota; kingdom Viridiplantae; phylum Streptophyta; class Magnoliopsida; order Asterales; family Asteraceae; genus Chrysanthemum; species Chrysanthemum makinoi. Next base: position 102,465,331 of record OU343216.1, on the reverse strand, counting down.
TGTTTTCAAATGTTCAAAAAATTGTTTTTCTTAAGTCTTTGTAGTCCAAACTCAATGTGTTTGTAGCTTGTTTGCATATAGGATCATTTTAGCCTAGTTAGAATTGCATCTTGAAACCTGCCTTTGCAATTTATTTTTGGATTTGTCTCAGCATAAAACAGCCAAAAGTCACCTTTGTACAGCTTATTTATAAGCCGTACAGTGTCAATCTTGCCCTCCAGTTAGTTTATTTTGCATCTCTACTGTGCTAACTTCTAATCTTTGTAGCTTGTTCCTACTTGAAGCCATCTTTAGCAGCTTCAAAATAAGCTTAAAACAACCTTAGGCTGTTGCAGTTTGCAGTCACTCACAGGTCACATCCTTTTGATTATTTAGCTTATTCATAGTGCTAATTAGATGATTTAGGTGGTAAGTAGTTCATTAGAGTAGTTTAATGATAGTCAGCTCTTTGAATATCTGCTTTAGAGCTTAACTCCCCTTTAGCAGCTCTTTAGGATTCCCATATTTCAGCCATATGATTATCCCCATTACTGATCTAGCCTGTTTCATTTAAACTTAGCGTATTAGGGACCGACTTTTGCTTACGCTCATGGTAATGCTTATCAACTCATTTTCCTAGCTTATTTTGTGCTTAAAAATCAATATAGGGTGTTTGGGTGGAGATGCATTGTGATTTCAATAGAAGTGTGTCAAGCTTTCAAACTGTTGTGAAAAGTTCTAAATAAGCGAGTCAAAACTGCTTATTGAGAAGAATGGATTTAAAGTTTCACTCAAAAGTTTGGTTTCAAATCTCGGCAATAAGCTGCAATAGAAAAACAAAAAGAAAAAAAAAATCAAGTTTCCAAAAAGAGAGCCAAGGGATTGAACCCGGTCTCTCAGCTCAAGCACTCAACACACCACACACGTACCATCTGCCCTTGGGACTTGTCCTGGTGATATGTTGCAAGGTTTAATATAAAAGGGTTCATGGTCAGTTTGGCTTATAAGCTCTTTTGAGCTCATTGTCAGCTTTTTGGCTCAAAGCACCACCACGTTTTTCAATTTTCCTAGGTTCAGTATAGACCCAAGTAGTTTTTGTGATTTTTCCAGATTTTTCCAAAATAGTTTAGTATTTTTAATCATTTAATTAGTATTTAATAGTTTTTAATTCGTAGTAATTATTTTAAAAGTAAAAAAAAAACCCCGGTCTTTTTCTAAAATTATTTTTAGTCAATTAGAACGTAGGAAAATTGATTTCACACCCGTAGCCCTTAAATTGCAAAACTTTTACGTTTATAGCTCGGGTTGTTTCTCGGATTTTCGTTTTTAGTTTTGCACCCTAGGACTTAGTGTAGCTTCGTTTTATCATTCCTTGGGCTTAGTGATAGTTTATTTTTAGTTTATTAGGGTTCCCTTGCCTTAATTACCTTCCGTTAATTGAATTTGTAGGATACGTAATTCAACTCAAACAAATCATTAAAACAATTCAAGTTCAAATCCACGAAACTCAACGAATCCTTCCATTACACCTCGTTGGGACACGATACTTGAAATCACTTTCGGTCCGTATCACTTTATCACATTATTTGAGATTTGGCGTTAACCCTTTTCCTAAAAGGTTGATTTGTCGGATTTTACGGTTATTTTGATATACGTTGATATTGTGTTTTTCACCACTCACTTCACAACGAATCAAATATCATCAACATAAATTTGAACATGAGTTAAATGTTTGCCTGACTTCCTGGTGAACAATGTAGGATCAACTGCTCCTTTGCTAAATCCGGTAGATAGAAGAAACTTTGACAGTGTATCATACCATGCCCTTGGAGCTTGCTTTAAACCGTAAAGAGCCTTCTTCAGACGATAAATGTGAGTAGGATGCTCTTGATTCACAAATCCTTCGAGGTTGGGTGCGGCGTAGGCGACTTCTTTAAGATCTCCGTTCAGAAATGCCGTTTTCACATCCATCTGATAGACTACCATGTTCTTACTAGCAGCATTAGCGAGAAAGATTTGATTGCCTCGATTCGAGCAACAGGAGCAAAAGATTCTTCAAAGTCAATACCCTCCTCTTGACGGTATCCTTTAGCAACTAATCGAGCCTTGTTCTTCAACACATCACCATGCTCATCAAGTTTCACTTTGAAGATCCATTTATGAGCTATAATCATAGCGAGTCTGGAGGCGGTACTAACTCCCATACATCAAGTCGATCAAACTCATGAATTTCATCTTGCATGGCATTGAACCACCTATCTTCATTCATGGCGGTTTTAACATCTTTTGGTTCGATCTTAGAGAGTACGGAGTTGAAGAAGCACCATAAGGCATCGGTTTCAAGTTGTTTCCGGGTTGATCTGGACGAGAGGATTACCAATGATGTTGTCTAATGGATGATCATGAGTCCATTTTCTAAGGTGTTCATGTGGCAGTTGTTGAGGGCTGAGGTAGCGAGTCGATGTCTCCGAAGAAGATGGTTCGATGATGATTCAGGAGCAAATATGTTTTCAAATGGAGCATCTTCAGGAGTAGCAAAGGGATTAACTTCATCATTGATGCCCGAAACATTTCCATGATGTACATTTGAAGAATGATGATTTGTTGATGAGACTGAAGGATCAGCAGCAGGTGCTTCTTGACTTAAAGATATTGAGGCTGAAGGATTGACTTCATTCACAGGAATATGAGCATCCTCTGTTGTAGGGATCAACACCTCATTAGTAATTGAATCATAAAGTTCATCAAACATAGGATCAAACAATTTCTTTAAATCATCTTGAGATGGAGGTACATATGGAGTTTCTTGAGAAGAGTTTGGAACAAGGGATGAACCAATTGGATTGTTTTGAAGTCGGGTCCCTGATTTTGGAGTGTCCAGGAGCCATTTGACGGTCGGCTCATCAAGCGTAACGTGAATGGTTTCCATGATATTTCGGGTTCTTTTGTTATAGATTCGGTATCCCTTTTTGTTTGGTGCATATCCTACAAATACTCCAATGTCAGCTTTAGCCCTAAGTTTCCCTAAGTCTTGACCCTCATTAGTTGGATAACACAATGCACCAAACACACGAAGGAAAGAGAGATTAGGTTTTATGTTGTGGACAAGTTCATATGGTGTCTTTCCATGAGCAGTGTGAATTAGGGAACGATTTTGTGTGTAGCATGCAGTGGCAATAGCTTCAGTCCGAGAGAAACATTGGAACTTTTGAGTAAATCAGCATTGTTCGGCGGCTTCTACAAGAGTTCGATTCGTCTTTCAACTACACCGTTCTGTTGAGGAGTTCGTGGAACACTTCTTTGATGGTTGATTCCAATGCTTTCATAAAATTCACTAAGTTGTTTGTTAACAAACTCGGTTCCATTGTCTGTTCGGATAATTCTGACGGTTTTGTTAAGTCGAACTGCGGTACTGTTTGATAAGTTTGATGATGATATCTGGAGTTTCATCCTTTGTCCTTAAGAACTTGACCCAAGTGAATCTAGAGTAATCATCAACTATAACTAACACATATTTCTTCCCAAAGATATTTTACACTCTCATTGGTCCACATAAATCCATATGAATTGTATGAAGAACTTCTGTGACAGAGTTAGTAGGTTTGGGTTTATGGGCATACTTCTTGTATTTTCCCAATTGACATCTTTGAACAAAGATGATCCTTTTCATACTTTAGTCGAGGTAAACCTACAACTAAGTCCTTTCTGGAGAGATCATTGATGGTGCCGAATTTCAAGTGATTGAGACGTCGATGCCATAACCATGACTTTGTTTTAGAAGCCTTTGACAACAAGCAAATTGGAGAAGACTTCATCATATCTTCTATAGAGATGGTGTAAAGATTTGAACCACGAGTTCCTTTTAACAGTTCCTTACCATTAAGATCTCTAACAAAGCGGTATGTTTTAGAAGGCTACTTCTAGATCGAGAATCACGAATTGACCAACGAGAGCAGATTATGACCCAAGACCTTCCACATAGTATACTCTAGAGATAACACTATCACCAACAACATAATCACCATAACCCTTAATTGCACGAAATGATCATTACCGAATCTAACTGTCCCGATGAATTTCCTCACGAAGTTCATGAGCGCGACGGTCTCGGTCATATGCTTGGAGCGGCTGAGTCCGGTACCACGAAGCGATTTGAATGATCTCGAGTTGAACACAGACAAGAATGGATAACCGGATAATTGGGATCCCCATGCAAGAATGGGTTCCACTTGGTTAGTAACAGTAATTGGAACACCCACATCAGAAAAAGAAACATCCATATCGAGTAGAAGCAATGGAATCATTGGGAATAGATGCAATCCTGGTGTCTGTATTTGACCTATTCAAAGTATGTTTACTTCTTAAGGGAATAGTTCTACCAGTAGGCATCCATTTTCTAGTGGGCATAATCTTAGAAGTTTGAGAACATAACTGATTATTCTTATGGCCAAAAGGTATCCAATAATAACCTATCTTTATAAAAGTTCTTCCTGTGGGTTTCCACTGTTTTCTAACAATCTTTCGTTTTGCCTTTTTGCCTTATTTGCACGATTATTAGCATTAACAATTTTAACCGGGCATTTGACAACATTAGACAAAGCATTCACACCACATTCATGATTAGCAACAGAATTCAAGCGGACATCATTACAAGGTTTGCAAATAGTATCAGTGAATTAATTACTGATACGCCTAAGGCTAATACTAGAATCAACACGATTCGTTTTATTCAACTCAAGCTTAAAGTTCCTAGATTGGTCTTCTACTCTCTTCCAATGCACATTCTTAGCTTGCAAGGTCCTATCATTCCTTGTATTGTCTTGAGACTTTGACCTGATCGCTTTAAAGTCACGATTACTCTGTAGAGGGAATGGGAACATTAGTTGGTTGATCTAATTTTTGCATTCCTGAACTTGATGTGCAAGGATCTGAAGTACTAGAAGGCACATTAGTGTATACTTTAAGACGTGGTTTGAGCTTTTTGAGGCACACTAAAGTTCACTTTCTTAGCACTAACATATCTGGAATCTGAACTACTTGAAGGCTCATTAGTGTTTCCTTTCTTAAGACTGGGCATAGAACGGATTTCTGCTTGGCACTAGGCATAGAACAAGGCATCACAGCTTTGCCTTTTGCACCTAAGGTTAAGGATTTGGGACATGTGGCAATTACACATTCTAGCAACTCTTGAGATCGTTTGGCCCGGAGGCAAGCAAACCTAATTTCACTATCAAGAGGTTTGTTAATGAAATCCTCTTCGACAATCTCCCGGAGACATTCTAGACTATCCTTAAGGTGAGCACAGTATTCATGAAAAGCATGTTCATTATTCCTAAGATGCAGAGGAATATATTTAAGCATCACATGTGAGTATTTGGTCTAAGGGTGACTTTGAGACAACATTCTTATTGAAAACAAGTGGCAGTTTCCCATTTCCCTGACTTCTCGGATTCTCAATTTCCTTTTGTAAAGACGTTATTTTTCGTTGTTTTGGTCACGGGTGACTTTCATTGAATCATATAACTCTTTAAAATGTCGTTTAACTTTTTCATTTTCTTCTAGAAAACTCTCGTTTTCCTTTTGTAAGGCATCAACTAAGTTTTGAAGATGAAAAGTTTGAGAATTCTGAGAATCTAAAGGAGGAAGGATTTGGGAGCCTGTCATATTGTTCGTTTGACCCTTTAATTGAGAGATTTGGGCTTTCAACTTTCCGATCGTGTTGCACTGAGCTTGAATCTGTTCATCACGTTTGTTAATTTGAAAAGCTGCATCAAACTCTGGAGCATCTGAGGATGTCTTGATATTTGAAGTTTTAACATTTTCTTTAAGATGTTGATATTTTAGTTGTAAATTAAAATGCTCAACTTCCAGTTTAGAAAAATGTTTAACCAAATTGTCGTGATCATCCAGTTCAATTTTCTCGTTTAGTTTAGAATTAGTTTTTTCAAGCTCAATGACACGATCATGGGAGACTTTCAGGGCCACAGATAGTTCATGAAATTTGGAAGCATTAATAGAGCAATTTGAAGCAGTGAAAAAGATATCTTGAGCAACACATTCAGTAATAAGAGTCTCATTTAAGGTATGCAAGTTCTTCCTCTCAATCTCATTATATTTTAGTGCACGCTCATAATCACTAACTTCAACTACCATTGCATCAAATTCCTTTTCCATTCCCTTGATATCAGTTTCTATCCCCTTTTAAGACTCTCAAAGTGATCTTTTAGAAGTTTAAAGAAAGGCATGACCTCGGTTAAATAACATTCTTTCATTTGCTCAAAACCCTTTCTCCTTCGTTATACCGGTGGGTGTGATCCTTTTCTTGCAAGTTTTCTCAAAATCAACAAATAGTTGAAATATAACATATTGGCTAATTAAGGTCTTGCTTTTAGTGGCAAATTTTCTAGGAACAAGATGCATTGGTGTATTAGGAGGATACACAGTCGCTCTAGGCATTTTCCATAGGGAGGGTTTGTTTCAACAATATTTTCACTTTACGCTTATCTAAATCCTTTTCCAGAAAACTTGTTCGGGAGTCAACAATGTCCGAGGCTTAAACATGTTCAAGGAAATCCAGTTTTCCTTTTTGTAGTCATGGGAGTGATAATTATTTTTTTCTCTTTGCATTTAGGATCATCTAATTTTTTGTTCATCCTTTCCCTAGTGACTTCATCCGATTTCTTATCTTCCTCAGTGCACTCAACGCAACTAGGTTTCTGTCTAGGTTTAAGAATCTCATTGCCATCATAGATCACACTTTTAGATGCTTTTGCTATCTTAATTACCTCGGGTTGGGTTTATCTATAATGGGAACACTATGCTTATCGCTTAAAACACTATGCTTAGTGACCATGTGGCAGATCTGAATGGTGTTTCCTTGTATGTACAACTTGTTTTCAAGTTTGTTTTTCAAAGTTTTTAGATTAGAAAAATCTCTCAAGAGTTTTGATTCCTTTGCATTAAATTCTTGCTTAAGCATTTTCACATTTTCTTGAAGTTCTTGTTTTTGCTTAGCTGTTTTAGAAAGTTTTTCTTGCAAGGAATTTAATTCTTGTTTCAATACTTCTTCTCTAAAATTACTTTTCTAATGATTTGTATGCATACTTGGTCATCCATTTCCCTCCACGAGTGGTCAACTCAAATTTAGCACGTTGTTCATAAATAGCAACACGTTCTTTATAGGCATTTAGTTCAGAAATTACGGAATCATCGAGGGCACATGCAGTGTATTCATCAAAAACATAGTCATTGTTGATTGCAGAAGATGCATCACTTGGTACACCTTCACTTTCACTTTGTTTCACGTATTGATCATATGGGATAATATCGATATTACCCATATTTTCAACATTTGATTCAATAGTTTCAGTTGATTGTACTTTGTCATGCATCTTTTGCACATCGGCATCATCGTATAGTTTTAATACCTCTGAGATGAGTTTGTCTTGGGATGGGCCAGGTGGTGGTGAAGAAGAGACCTTGGGAGAAACCATTGGAGAAATGCTAGCCATAAAATTGTGTGTGCCGTAGGTCCATCATCCACATCAGAGTCGTATGCATCACAATCAGTGACTTGAAAGGCATTCGATGATTGTGACCTATCTCTGAATAGGTGCTCATCCACATCTGCATCATAGGTCTTGGCATTGCCCTCAGCTAGAAACAACAATTCCTCTTCATTCAAAGCAGCACCATTGTCCGAGCTTGTACGGCATCTTATCTCGAAGTAATCGGCATTCGTGGGCGCTTTGGAGATGTGCAGTTCCTTGCAATGTGTCCCTCACCACCACAGTTATAACATTTGATTGGCTTAGCTTGACCTTGGTTACCATTCCTTCCTCGATTCTGGTTGCCAACATAACCTCTACCAGCTCCACCTCTTCCTTGATCATACTGTCTTTCTGAGCTGGTTGCACCACGATCCTTCCATCTTTACAGTGGCTTGATTGTGTGGGTTAGAAGTTGTTCTGAGGTTGTTGTTGGTTTGTGGAGAGAATTCATGTTTTGACTAATCAGAAGAGCTAGTTGATTAATGAAGTTACCCGCGTGTGCATCAGCATCAGCTTGTTTGAACATAGGATCGGGAATGAGTTTGTGATTACCATTACCCAAGGGTATGACTTGTGATGCTTTGGTTGTGATTATGATGTTTGAGTAGAAGGCTTGAGTCATTAGGCGAGCTTGTCTCTCCCGGTTGGTTTTGAACTGATTGAGAATCAATTTTTCAAACATAGCATGTCTCTCATTTTGAAGGAGGAAGGCATAGAGTTGCTCATAGTTTGTATTCTTCAATCCTTTAGTGAGCTTCACAACGGTGACAAACTTGTGCCATTCGGGATTCATGTTGTTCACAAATTTTGAGTTCAGTTGAATGTTAGGCATAGTCATTTTGATGTTCCTCATGTCATTCACTAACTTATGAAATCTCACATAGTACTCATAGACATTCTCATCTGGTTTCATCTTGAAGTGTTCAAATTCGTCATAGAGTTGGGATTCTCTGTCTTCCATAGTTAATTCTGAACCTGAGAGAAGCATCTTAACATTATCCCAAACTGCCTTTGCATCGGTGTTATGATTGATCAGCTTGTAGATGTCTTTAGGAAGACCTTGAAGAACAATGTTTGAAGCCCGATATGCATCGAATCTCTTTTTCTCCTTATCATCAAGCTCATCATACATTTTTGGTTTGTCCATTCCGTAAATCAGAGTACCATCTTCATTAGTATCAAGTATGTCTCTAGTCGTCTCAACTCGATATGGTCCTTCATCAATGGATTTGAGAATGTTGACACCATTTTCCTTTCCAAGGCGGTACAATCTGATTCGTTGAGCCCAAGAATCGCAGTCGGTTCTGTCAAGCATGGGTGGGCGAGTATCGATCCGGTACTGCTTGAACATCCTCTGCAGATGGAGATGATAGTAGGGCGTTGGTAGACATGTTACAGATATCGGGGATTTTATAACTCTATGATTAAACCGAGAAATAGATTCTTTCACGAGGTTTTACTAAATCAAGAGAAAACCGTCAACAATCACCCAGTAAGCTAGAAGATAATAATGCACCAAGTCGCTAACACTTAATTCGCTACACCACTAAATTAAGCTAGAGTCCCAAGTCATTGCTACCGTAGTGGAGAATCCACTACTTGTCTTGTAAATCGCTAGATCTAAGTCGCTAGGACTAAAAGCTTAACTCGCTACAAATTTGTAAAGCAAGTCGCTTCTGAAGAAAGTAATCCATTGAGTTAAAGTCACTAGCAAGAAAAACCATATAAACATCACTTTTCAATCCAAAAACAACCCAACCAAGATGATTCAAGCTTACCAAATGAATACCTACACACTTGTGATGATTCTAAACATAAAAGTACTAACAAAATCCAAACTTTAACACAAGAAATCAACCAAATGATGCAAAAACCACTAAACTTTTTCAAACTCAAAACCACCTAAAAACCACTAGAAATCCAAAGATGTGCAAGATATGATCTAACCATGGCTCTTGATACCAATTGTTGGATATTGGATTTCACAAACACATCAAACTATTAACACAAGTGGGCGTATAAGTGGAATTCTAGAGAGAGAAAGTTAGAGGTTTAGGGAACTTAGTGAGAGAAAGTGAAAGATATTATTATGAGCTCCAACTCTCTACCTTGGGAGGTAGAGAGTATTTATAGTCTTACATAAATCGCCACACAACGGGCCGTGGATCAGGCATACAGTGGGTAAAGACCGTCCGTCCTCCACGGTGTTACTTAACTAAATACTACTTAACTAAATATTACTATGACTACAAGCATTCTAACGATTACATATACTTGAGGTGACTGACTCTTTAATACCGGGAATTTCTAATTCCTAACATGTACTATAACAGATGTCTTGATTTCCCGTCATTATGTAGAATATAACAAAGTTGTGTACTCATTGCTCATCCCCAAACTTGTTTTGGAAGCCTACCCAAAAAACCCTAATGCAATGTCAATCATCAAATCAAATAATCTAAGTAAGAAAATAAAAAAACCAACCTTGGATTTACTCTATGGCGAATAAGAGAATATCCTTTCTTTGATGACCATAAAATTGAGAAAAAAACTGCAATCAGGAGATATTGTAAGTGATTTTTGGTTATAGTCTATTACATTCATATGTTAGTACGATTGTTTAAGTTATTCCCCTTTTAGGTAACTTTATCTTAACATTATTTTTGTACATTTTTTATACAGCGGGTCAACCAGGATCATTTAGCATGAGGTTCCATTATGAAGGTCCATTCAAATACTTTCCAGGTAGAATATATCAAGGAGGCAAGAAATGCCTTGTTTATCATGTGGAAATAAAAGAGGTATCCGTTGATGAAATGGATGCTCTCATGACCCAAATCGGTTATGAGATTAGACAAACCAATTATTTCTACTTTCTTAAGCCTGGTTGTACATTGAACGACGGTTTGTTTACTTTGCGTGAAGCTGCTAATGTTGAGTTGTTGAAAGATGTTGTCATAGAGCATAAGTTGATAGATGTCTATATGGAAATAGGGAAGACAAGATTAGAAATTTTTGAAATATCCCCACAATCAATTAAGACTGTGTTTTGGGAGATGGATGAAGATAGGAGAAAAGTTGCTACTGCGGCTATTCAATCTTGTTGTAGACGATTGGTGTTAGATGATCTTGATAATGAACTTTGCCTAGATCCTTTTATCCAACTTACACAAGTGCCTATGGACGTCAATGATATTGGTGAATCTAGCAATTTGCCAAACATTGAGCCTGTATTTTTCACCCTAGACACATCATTTGCTAGCCAACCTGTTCATAATAGTGAGCGTGTTTTAGTACTTATTGATGAGGACAATGCTATAAAGGAGTCTGATAATCTTGAGGTTAATCTGTTCCGAGTGACTCAGGGGAAGCACTTAGATAAGGTAGGAAGAGCACTAGTTGATGTCAATAACAGGTTTGAGGAGCCTGATAATTTTGAGGTTAATCTGTTTCAATTGACTCAGGAGAAGCACTTAGAAAAAGCACGAAGACCACTAGTTGATGTCAATAACAGGTTTGAGGAGCCTGATGTGGATGTAACTCTGTTTCAATTGACTTAGGATAACATGGAAGAGGATCATGTTGTTGATGTTACTCTGTTACAAGTGAGTTGTAACACCCCAAATTTCATGATACGCAACGGAATTCAAACTGGGTGTTACTTCATGGCACAATAGTCATAACAATAGAAAACGAACTCTAATGGAGTCGTTTTAAAAAATTTATCTTTCGATTTATATAAATATCAGAGTTTACAAAAATGAAGTCCCAAATGGTTCCAAGTTTACAAAATACATTAAATGGGTTTTCAAATGATAATAAAATTTATAGCCTTCTTGAGTATCCGTGCTCCTCCGTGCCAACTTCCAACATTATGGAACTGAAATACATGCTTAAAACTGTCAACACAATGGTTGAGTGAAATTCATAGAGTTTAGGAAATCAGTTGAACACAATATTAAGTAGCGTGAGGTAATTAGTCTCACATTCATAGTTTAGAAAATAAAACAGATATTATTGCACTAAGCTCATGACACCTAAACGTTAACAGATATAATAGTAACAGTTGCCCTAATAGGTAATTTGCCAATAAACCTATGGATCTTCAAATATAGTGCATTTGTTTACCGGACTTGGTCAAACAAACGGGAATTGTCAATCCCAATAGCTATCCACATTATTCGCGTTCACCCGCAAGTGATTAATGGTTCACGATAATAGGGACTTTGGCAATAGTATACTTAGTGCAACTAATACATTCAAGTATAATTTCAAAGCAATGTGTTCGATTTAAAATAAAGCATGTATTTTGATAGGCGTACAACGCGCGTTCGGGGTCAAAGGAACTTCCTTTTCGTCGAGCAAGTTTTTCAACACCCTAGGCAGTGAACCTAATCGTTGTAGTGTAGTATTAGGGTAAGCCTCGGGAATTGATATCGTTCTCTAGGGGAATAGGAATGCTAGTGAGAAATTACTATGCTAAGGTTGGGGTTGAGGAAGATTATTTTTTATCTTTTTTATGTTTTTTTAGAAAATGGAAAGGTACGAATCTCGGGGTTTGGATGGGGGGGGGGTGGTATTTCTACCGATTACTCTACTTATCTAATTATCTAAACTAAGGTGAGTGTTGTTGTTCTGATTTATCACGTTGCACACTCTCAGACCTTGAAAGATCTAGCACTCGTGGATCGTTAGTGTTGCCTATGTAATCATAAGCAAACTAATAGAAAATCTCTACAACTCGTGTTCTAAAGCGGAATGTAAACACAAGTTGTTATTACTAAGAACACTTAGATCCTCTATGGATCTTTTTATTCACTGAAACTCTATGTTTCAGATGTCTATCTATTACATACTATATGGTTCCTTTTATAAACAAGGAACCCTAATCTCTTACTACTGTCGACTAAACATGCAAGCATGCATTTAATGACTAATACACTAAACTATATTGAGCGGTACAATAAAACCCATGCTAACCTCGGGCCGTTCAAAGATAATAATGAGTTAGCATTTAATACGATAAGCGCATCGCGATCCTAGTCGCTTTCACCCTTCGTGATATACGGCAATGCTTGTACTCTTCATTAGGAATCACTTCTTCCAGTCTGCTTCTACTTCAGCAGAAACCTTCGGCGTGATAATGGCGTGAAATCCTACTTCACATAATTCCCAACAATCCTCCCCTAAACTGGAATTTGGCTTGGTTAAGTTCTAGTTTCACGACCTTGAAAGATCTTTGAGACTTCAGTACTAGAGGATTGTTTTCACACATCAGTAGCAAAGAACCAATAACAAACTCATCTCTATGATGATCAAACTTTGAAACTCCGGTCTTTGCGGCAACACATGACATAATGTACATCAATACTTATCGGTTGCATACTATTCTCATCACATCCAGGTGTGTTAACATCTGAGAGAGGTGAATCATTGAAAATAATGGATTTGATGTCTCTTTACCAATAGCCATTACTACTGGAGTAACCAAATGTTTAAGTTAAGTAAACTATGGTACATTGATAACCATCGATTTATGAGCACTTCGGCAACTATATAAAGCGGATTTGAGGTGTCTTTACATGTAGCCGTTTGCTCAGGACTAGTCAATTCTTAGAATTGGTGAATTGATAACCAAATATGGAGATAGTTGCCTTTACCACAATCCATATACGTGTGGGCTAGCCAATTCTTGGATTCCAAAAAGGAATAGACCATGGTGAATTGAAGACCATACAACTCTCGCAATTAAGCATGGGTGGTTGCAGACCCTATGATTTTGAGCAAACCATTTCAGCTATCAACAGATTTGACATGTCTTTACCAAAGCTGTACCCTTTGGACTAGCCAACTCTTTGATACACACAAGGCATATCTGGTGAGTTAATAACCCTCAACGAAATACAATAAATCTGCAAAAGAAAGTTTTTTTTTTTTTACTAAGAAATTAACAATACAAGGAATAGAAACATTATAAAGTAAAATAAAACAAATAATGCAAAAGATCATAAAAGATACCATTATGAAGATGAAGACGCAGCTTGAGCTTGAAGGAGTTGTGTCTTTATCAAGCTAATCAGGTTGTTCACTGTGGTCTTTCATTTCCAATAGGATCTGGAGGAATTTCCAGCCGAGTCAGCATCCTCTCCATAAGTCTTTTGGACAATGGGTAAGTTCTTTCAGCCAACATGCAGACGGTGATCCCACCCTTCGTCTCAACTACATGCACACGAGGCAGAGGATAGAATCTCCAAGATTCAACCCTCCATAAATGTGAGTTCTCCCAAATGAAATGTCCTTTATCATTAGGAGATTGAGCTGAACGAGAACATGAAGATCTCCCAATAGGAACATCGAGCCTTGTGGTGCATTGGTGCGTAATGGGTGGTGGCGAGTGTCAGAGTAAGCAAGTCTACCTGTCTACCAAATGGAGTATTTCCTTCAAAAAGGTGAACTCCATTGAGGATTTGTCCAAACGATGTATAACATTTAGCTCTTTATTAGTCAAAGTCCAATTGACCATCACATTTTGATAGCCATCAGGAAAATCAGAGGAAGACCCTTCTATAATAAAGGTTGACTCATCAGCCTCAAGATCTAACTTAGTGATTTTGGCCATCCTCTTCATCTCTCCTTCCGGGCTTATATATTCCTAAAGATGGTGCATCTTCACGAATGGCATTCATGCTCACTAGCAAGTTTCTAGCCTTCCTAGATTTTAAACTTGCTATATCGACATCTGAGCCAACAGATGCCACAGATGGAGTCTTGTTAGGTGAGCTAGCAATCTCTGTAGGAGGTTCAGTAGAAACCATAGATGGTTCAGCAGAAGGAACCATGTCATCTTTTCTATCCAAAATATCTTCCTCTGCCTCAGCAGATGCTACAGTTGGGGTGGAAGAGGGGATGACTATTGCTTCAGTGGAAACACCATGTGGTTTAGCAGATTGATCTGCTTCAAATGAGAGTGTAGACTCTATGAAAGCTTCAACAGAGACTTTGGAAGAACATGACATATCATCAAAATTTTCCACAATCTCAGCTTTCTTTGTCCTCTTAGTCTTAGGAGCACCTGATGTACCAACAATCCTTTTCAAGCTTGAAGTGTGTGATGAAGAATACTTCATGATTTGATTATATGTGCGAATCAAAACCTGATCGGGGAATGCCTTGACTTGCTTCATAGACAACCAGGAGTTATCTGAGAGAAGAGCTCGGTTTTCACTACAAGTCTCATTTCAGCTTTAGTAGGAGGTCTCTCTTTATTCCTTTGAGTTGTGATGGCCCTCCTCTTTTGCTTCTTGCTTCTTTTGTCTTCCACGAGCCATCATCGGATCCAGAAACTTTCCTTTGTTGAAGTCTGCACCTAAGATACTCTGAGCAAGTGAAGGGTTTGATATTACTTGCTGAGTGTAGGCATCCCAATGAGAGTCAGGGGCTGAGGGCGCATTTCATCTAGCTCCCTTTTTCTTTCGGGGAGGTAAATCAGGGCGTAGGAAGCATGCTGTTTAGCCATTTGTACATCTTCCTTTCTCTCATTACACTCAGCAGTATTACGTCTTGTTCTCGCCTTTCCTCTTCACTTACCAAGTGCGGACCGGCTCATCTTCTACCATTAAACCTTTCCCTTTATCGGCAGGCTCCTTAGCACACTCATCATCGGCAATATTGATAACAGAATTTGAGAGGAAACCCCCAAGTCTTCTTCGAAGAAACATGTTGTGAGGGTGCTTCGCCGAAGTGGACATATCGGCAGATCGCGACTTTGGCAGACTCTGGTTCCTTGGATACCTCAGTAGTTGTTTTATTCAAGTACGATCTCTTTCTCCTTTTGTAAAGAACATGTTCCTTCTCCTTTGAAGATTCAGAAATTCTGATGAAGGATCATTAAGAGATACATCGCTAACATATCAAGAGACCCATCTGAGGTTCATCTTCTTCCTCCTCGAAGAAACCACAAACTTCCTTTTGGTTTCCTTTTCAAGTCATTCTCTAGGGCCTTAACTTTACCCTGTAGATCTTTAATCTTATTACCAAGTGAAGACTTGGTTTCTGCAAGTTCCTTTTTAGGTTTAGATACCTGATTTGCATTCTGTTCACAAGAGCATACAGATGAGAGAGTAATGGGGTCCTCAGCTCCACCAGCCGATTGCTCTGTGGTAATGGGAGCTTCATTGGACCTTTCAGTGGAAACATGGTCATGCTCAACATGAGGAGGTACTTCATCAACTGTTTCCCTTGGAGGATGGTCATCTGTTGGTCGAGACTCAAAATTATCAAGAGGATCATGTCTTTGGTGGTGGACTAGGACAATGTGCTAGAGTTTGTGTTGGTGGAGGCTGCTCTGTAGCAACATGAGAAGCTTCAGGCCGAAAAGGAGGGGCCCTCATCAAAATTAGCGATGGATTGCCATCGGTAGCAACATGTGAAGAGGGTGGGATGCTAGCAACATTCTCCTCTTCGGCAGTCACATTGCCTTGAGGAAACATAGCTTCTGTCAAGGGATAATGTGCCCCCTCAAAGTTAGTTCTCATAGAGGCAAATAGTTTAGCTGAAAGGGCACCTATGGGATGAAAGGCTTCGACTTGGGTAGAGGTGTCTATGATGATTTGTAAGAATCTAGGGTACATTAAAAACTTATTCTTTTTCCTTTGAATATTCTCAACCATGTTATCAAAAATAAACTTAGACCAATTATAAGTTACCCCTTGGGAAAGACACACAATACTACATCCCAGTTGGGAAGAAGCCCTGATCCCATCCACGACTTGTTGCTTATGCCTTTGAAACGTGTGAGCCAGAACCTCCACTTTGGGCAAAGATGCTTCTTCACCAAATGTCGGTCCTCGTACCTCGATAGCCAATCGCTCTCGGTCCGATAAGCCTGCCTCTGATTAGAGTGATATACTCCATCGGCATCTTCCAAGCGAAGCTTCCTCCTTATTAGCTCTTCCGTAACCACATAATTTACGTTTCGTCAATCGTAGCCACAATCTCTGTTTCACTTCAATTTGAAGCAGATGCCCAAAACTGAGTGACTAGCGATTCATATATTGCATTCGGAGAATGTGTTAGAGCAAAGCAAAGCTTGGACCTTTTCAAGAATTCCACCATCGGTTCATACAACTCATCATCTTTAGCTTTTCCCAGAAAAGCAACTTTGTTGTGATCCTTCTTAAATTCAAGTGCCATTTGATGAATTGAGTTTTTAGGGTTATGTTTCTTGTAATGAAGTGTTTTGGATGAAGGAGAGGGAATTGTTTTGTTTTGAAGGAATAATGTGAGTGGTGGAGTGGTAGTTGTTGCCCAAGTTATAGTCAAAAGAATTAGACCGTTTGGTTGACCGTAGCTTACGTGTATTTCAACATGACCCAAGAAAGTGTAGCAGCTTGTAACAGATGGTCAATCTGCTGAAGTTATATACTTCAGTAGAAACCAACCCAAGACTAGGAAATCTTCGGTAAGTTTCTAGAATTCTGCCAACCACTCGCATTAATTCCCATTGACCTCGAACCGTCTATAAAATGATCCCAATGCACACATAACTCTTCATCAAAGATCCCCAAATATCATTATAAACCCTAGCTTCTTCAAAGCCCCAAAATTAATCACAAATAACCATGAGTAGTTCCAACCTGATCATTCTTTCATCAGATGATAATCCAACCTCCATAAGAAGTCTTGAGAGGTGGAAGAATAATTATTTGACAAGCAATCCAGGCGGTGGAGAAGACAACTCATCCATAAGTTCTTATGTATCACCTTATGAAGACTCGGATGAGGAAGCAACTTCAAAGAGAGTGAAAGAGCCTCTCTGCTGTTGTGAGAGAGATCGCTTCCCTTGCCGTTGATGATTCGATGACTCCTGTAAGAAGAGAACATCTTACTTCCAACCTCGGCACCACGGCCTCCACGAAGGCCACAAGCCAGAAATCCGCCACTTCCTAAGGATAGAGAGGTGGTCCAAGGCCTTTCGCACCGAGGTTTTGGTGTATCAACACACATCGTATAAAGGAAGGGCTTAAGGAGGGTGGATGGATTGCATTTTGGTTGAAATGAGTAGATGAAGCACAAAGGACATATTATTTTTCTCCATCATCATGTATGGTCATCGTCATCATCAACGTTTTCATCAATCCATCCTCTCCATTTTGATCCTTAGCATCTTGTCGTATTATTGGTCATGCATATCCAGCCATTTAGATAGGCTGAATGGGTGGTTATGCAAGACCTCCTAACGCATATCCAGCATCTAGTGTGAAAGTTGTGAGCGAACATGCATATCCAACATTCACTAAGATGTTTGAATAGATGATATGTACTAGATTAGGATGAGCGTAAGTGTATAGCTTCATTATCTTGAAGATGCATATGTAAGCTGTAAGTTGTAAACTGTTTCTTGAATGAATGAAAGAACAATGTGGCTTCAAACTCTTCTCTTTAGAATTTTGGCTTGATGGAATCAAATTGTTTGCTTCAGAACTTTAAATTTCAGAAGAAACAAGCAATAAGCTTTTAGCTAACTTGACCAGATATTAATGAACCACACTAGATGAATGTTAACGGAACAAGGCATTACTGCAAAACAAACTCGAGAGATAAAAGCAGAGACATACCAAACAAAAACTACAAAGCGAGGAGTTAGCAAACAACATAAACACAAAGTTTACTATAAAATCCTCCCCTGAGGCATATGCCTCCCCTGAGGCATATGCCTCCCCTTAAACTTTGCAGTTAAGGGAAGAAAAAGATCCTCCATTATTCTTGGGTTTCCATTGATAGTTAGGTCTTTTATTATTCCAAGAACAACCCTGAGGACTTGTGGCAGTGCCCAACATCCTTTCCCATTTTTCATAGAGTCAACATATGCAGGCCAATAACCATGTTTAAAGTATGGACTAGTGGGTCGCACATAAAGTCTATTAGGAGATTTCCTCGAAGATGATTCTAGCTTGTGGGACATGTGGTGGAATAATTTTAACATTGGTCACTGTGCGGGTTTCTGGCAGAAGAGCACATGTACCAGATCTTTGCTCATGATAGTCATAATCCTTAATTAAATGAAATTTACTTCCGCAAACAAAACAAGTCTTCTTTTTGGAAGATGGATTCAACAAAGAAGATGTTTGATTACATGTAGAAGTATTTAAACCAGAAACATTAAAGGAATTGTTTTTAACAGACAAATTATGCAAAGATGTAAAAGACAAGTCTTTAGTGGAAACAGGGTTGGAAGTAGATTCCTCAGCTGATTATCCTAGAGGGCTTGTAGATAGTCTTGGAGTGCGAGCTTGGGTGTAGGCTCGGGTGAGGGCTTGGGAAGGTCGACTTATCACTTGGATCAACGTAAGTAGATCCTTGATCCGATGAATTGTCCTGTCAGGAAAGAGACAAAATCATAAGATGAAGCATCGTTGTCGGCAAGTCTTTTGACTTTTGCCATACAGATGGTGTGATCCATCAAAGTCAACGATAATAGGCAGGTCGTGGGCATGAATTCACCTCTAATAGGTCTAGGGACAGCATGCAAATCACCTTCCTTTCTAAAATGTTCTAAGCTGCAAGGTGTAGATTCGCCCATCATTCCTAGCTTCCAAGCCTACATACTTTTGAAAACCTAAACCTATTCCGAGTTCACTTTGACTACTATAGATTTCTTTAGCTAGATTGTCATCTGATATCAACCATTGTTTATGTCTAGCTATTTCCTCAGCAAGTTTCTCTTTAAGCTCTAGATTCTCAGTAATAGTATCGGCTTTTTCATTTTCGGTCGTTTCAAGTTAATGTTTGCAATATCTAGATCAAATTGAAGCACCTTAATCTTTTCTTCATAAGCAAGCTGATTCTTTTGAAACCAAACCTTTTGTCTTTCTAATGTTTTTAACGAAAGTTTATAGGCTTCATTATCAACATAGCATGCATTGTATCTAGGTTTCATAGTATCATAAGCTTCTTCGGTTCGGTATATCTTTCACTACAACCAAATATCTGATTATTGTACACGAGAAAGACCCATGAAGGCAAGCTGATCATGCCTATCTTACGAAGTGCACCTTGCCGCAGTCCAAGCTTACGTATCGGCTGACTTCCACATTCACGGGTTCATGAGCAACCTAGTTGACCTGTTCATCCAAGGTGACTAGAGCTGCTGAAGTGCTAGCTCCTTTCTGATTCTGCCGAAAGGTATTGTAGCTGGTACTCTCTCCATTCTTCTGTCTTTGCATTCCCTCGAGAATGACCCATCGGTGGCAAGAGAAACACTTGACCTTTCTCCTGTCAAATCGAGCTGGATCCTTTCCCTTGAATCCAAACCTCCTTCCTGCCTTCTCTTCAAACCTCTTGATATCCACCGAAAGCATGGCCACTTGCCATTTCAACTTCATCTCCTCCATCTCAAGTGGGTCCACTTGATCAAAGTCTTCATATACCGAGATCTTTGCTGAGTGTCATAATCATCAACAAAGGAGTGAAGGACATCCTCCAATATACTTCCAGTCTTAGCTTGAGGATGTGAAGGAGTGGGATGATAGGATGATGATGGTAAATAAGATGGACTAGAAGCATGCATCATCATATTCGAGTGGGATGTCCCAACAAATTTGAATGACGGAAGGAGGTTGCACGGTAGGGAGATCGACATCGAGTTCAAGAGATGCGAGTTTGTTGTATAGCTCGTCAAAAGTGAGCATGTCCAGTCCACCTTTGGCTTTCAGGGCTATACTGCATGCAACCAAGATGGAGGCAAAGATCGAAGGAACTTAGAGTTCTTTGTCATCATTGTCGGGCTTTGCATTCATGGTTTAGTGACTCGGAATCTTGTGAAACACATGCGTATCCCTTGTGGATACCTCTTCTTCAGAAATATTGAACTCTTGGAAGTGTTGTCTAAGCATGGACTTCCTCATTCTTCGGGACTCTTCATTACCACCAAACCTAGCTTTAAGAGCCATCGGATGTCCTTTGCATCAACCATGTGGTGAAAATCACCTAAGTGATCTTCAGGAATAGATTGAAGGAGGATGGTTCTTACCTTGTGCTCTCTTTGCACAGCCAAAACCTCTTCAGCAGTTTTGGGAGGAGCAATGGTTAACTTACCATCAAGATGCAGGATGGTCTTCTTTGGTACATTGCCATTTTTACTATCTCCCGTAGATTCCAATCAATATTGGAGATCTAGTTCGCATCTTCATTGTCCAGATCATATTCTTCCTTCTTGGATAAGGAAACTTGCCATTCTTGTTGGAGAGACTAAGTTCTTTGCATAGAGGTGGTGTTTTTGATGATGTTGCTATTGTTGGTGTTTGTGACATCGATTCATCATCGAGTTCGGGAATTGTAAATAAGTTTTTGCTTGTATTTGGGTGAGGAAAATAAGGTTCTCAGTATCGTAGAGACTCTCCTGAGGCTCTGATACCACTTGTTACGATTTATCACGTTGCACACTCTCAGACCTTGAAAGATCTAGCATTCGTGGATCGTTAGTGTTGCCTATGTAATCATAAGCAAACTAATAGAAAATCTCTACAACTCGTGTTCTAAAGCGGAATGTAAACACAAGTTGTTATTACTAAGAACACTTAGATCCTCTATGGATCTTTTTATTCAATGAAACTCTATGTTTGGATGTCTATCTATTACATACTATATGGTTCCTTTTATAAACAAGGAACCCTAATCTCTTACTACCCAATCGACTAAACATGCAAGCATGCATTTAATGACTAATACACTAAACTATATTGAGCGGTACAATAAAACCCATGCTAACCTCGGGCCGTTCAAAGATAATAATGAGTTAGCATTTAATACTGATGAGAATAAGCGCATCTTTGATCCTAGTCAGCTTTCACCCTTGATAACACGGCAATGCTTGTACTCTTCAGTAGAATCACTTCTTCAGCGGATTCTGCTTCTACTTGAGAAACCTTGGCTGATAATGGGTGAAATCCTACTTCACATAATTCCCAACAAGTGTAGTCTATGTCTATTGTTGTGTGCTCTTATGATGATTAAAAATGTGTTTACTTAGATGTTATTACTCCCTAGTTATCTCATATTGATGGTTGAATTGTCACGTCCTTATTCTTAACGCGTTGTGTTTCTAAGGTCGTAGGGTATGCGTTTATCCCTAACTCTTTGAAGCTACCTAAGGTTAATGTCTACGAAATCTCTAGGATTCATAAACTTAACACTAAGGTTATCTTTGGATATTTAGCCTACAATTCCACTAGTAACTATAAGCTAAGGTTCAACAAAGACTAATCAAGCATTAATAACACAACGAATGACCTATCGCAATACTAGGTCAATCACAATTAAGATAAGAGACAACCAATCAATATTCAGGTTTCATATTATCTAAGCAAACACACAAGTAAATTAGCCGGACATGGAGAACATGCAAGCATACACACAAACAATTGAAGACATGATTGAATCAATGAAGTAAAACACTTATCTTGTTGTAAAATATGGTATGAAACCCTAAGATACTGCCCAAGACAGCCTTGGTTCGGTTTAGGTTTTTACTCCACAAAACTACCTCTCTAAAAACTGAAAAATTTGGATTCTATATATAGTGTTATAAAATGCGACGGCGTCACTCTTTAATTGTAACGCCGTCGGGTCGCCGCCATTAGGGTTTCGTCTTGGCCACGTCAACTTTTTGACGGCGTCACCTTACTTGTGGCGTCGGCTTCAACCTTTGGCGCCGCACTCGGATCCAAATCTAGGCCGTCTGAGTTGCGACGCCCTACCCTTTTAAACTTGATGCCGTCACTTGTAAATTAGCAATTTGGCTACTGAGTCGTCTCAAGATGTGTCACGACGGCGTCGCATTTAAGCAGTGACGCCGTCCCCTTTCAATTCCAGCACCTTGAGTGTCTCGATTCTTGAGTTTGGCCATTTTTCTTCGTATATTCACGCCTTTTCGTCCGAATAAGTGTCATTCCAGCAATTTGCCTTCAAGAGACCTAAAAAGTGAAAAGGAACAAAATTAATTATTAACGGATACAAAAGTGATCAATTAGGGGCTTAAATGACCCCTCAAAAGTGTACCTTTTAAATCCTTATCAAATATCCCTACACTTAGTATTTGCTTGTCCTCAAGCAAATGTGCTTTTGGCCAATTAATTTATAAGTTAGGGGTCATGAAGCATTAGTTTAGAATGATTCACAACACATATAAGCCCCGCAAAAGTCATAACAAGCACAGAAATTACATACTAGCACCTCAAAAGTGGTGTTTGGATACTCTCATCTCTCGGGTGTATATGAAATATATCAAGTTGGAAATGGAAGATAAACACTCATTAACCGGTCCTAGTACATAGATTACATACTAGCACCTCAAAAGTGGTGTTTGGATACTCTCATCTCTCGGGTGTATATGAAATATATCAAGTTGGAAATGGAAGATAAACACTCATTAACCGGTCCTAGTACATAGATTACCATAGGCTTGAGACTAGATCAAACCTCCATCGCTTTGGCGTAAGCACCTAGGAAAAACTATCCAAGAGGTCTTTTAAAGGGTTGTAATGTTAGGCTTACGGTAGGGAAACAAATGGTTTGGTGGGATAGGCGATTTAGTGGTGGCAAGTCAAAAATATTTATGTTACAAGCATGCGAAGAATGGCGTTGCTAAGCTAAGACTCGACACTGTAAACTCTAGATAAATTGAAACAAACAAACATAAATTTAAATGTAGATGTAGGATAGTAGCCCGTATGTTTTTTTCATTTTTTTTCCATACACTTTTACTCTACCATCCTATACGATAACATCAAAATGATAGGGATTTATAGGCACATCCCTACACTTGAGTTTTTATTACTCTAACACTAATTTGACCCGATTTGAAAAGATCAAAACACTTGGAGTGCATTATTACGCAAATAAAGGGAATTTGAATTTAACGTTCCCTTCCCGTCATTTCATAAAATTTAACTTTTCCCATGAGTCCCAATCGTCCCAAAACTATGTACAAAGGATATGACTCGACTTAGCAACTTATGCAAGCAACTAGATAATTGAACTAAGGGTTTAGTATGATAACAATAATGCACTAAAAGTGAGTGCATACAAGGTAGGCAAAGGCGATTTGGGTGTACATTTAGGGGTGGATTGTAAAGAATGATCTTCATTGATATTCCGGAAAACCGAAACATCACGAGAACCGCGAAAAGGATAGGCTCGAGGGTTAACTAGGGGTATCGTGTACTAAAGATGAGTACAACACAAGGGTGTGGGGGAATTACTCAACCGATGTGGAAGAAGTAATTATATTACGGGTATCAAATAAGGGTTATCCTAATGCCTCTTATCATTTAGTTATTCCTAACTACACAAGTGTAGTCTTACTAGCGATCTCAGAATGCATCACTAAACAATTTCTAAAATCTATTATACTACCGGTTCACACTCGAAGCATTAAAGTGGAATGCTTTAATTCCTACAAATCTAAGGGCGATCCTCACATTTTGGGTGGAATTTAAGTGGTAAAGGGTTTTTTGTGCTAGTCATATAACTTCCTATCCATGAGACGCTTTATTAAGACTAATGGCCCACTCCTATATGTTATGAAAAATTTTAAATTTTGTGCCAAAATTACCCTAACCGATATTTCTCATGGTTCATTACACAAATGAAATTGGACAAGGCAAATAGTCAAGGATAAGCATAGTTTCAAAGTTCACGTTTTATTTTCCCTCCCTACACTTAAACCGAACATTGTCCCCAATCTTCCCCGAAACTATCAAAGTTATGATAATGGAAGGTAATTAAAAATGAAAGAAACTAGTACTCCCCTGATTAGCTCGGTAGGATCCGTGAAAAGTAGTGGTTAAATCTTTCTTCAAGAAGAGTGTTTACGTTAAAAGCTCCTTCCAATCTTATGTATCTTCTTCTTGATAAATTAAACCTGCACGCTTGAAGAAAACAAACGAAACCTTCGCGTAAAATCGGAGGTAACAATATATATAAGACTCTACTAAACTAGGATATAATGCTTGTGGAATGGATGTTTACAGATTTTACGGAAAATTATGACTGGAAAATTCAAAAATTTATAAGTAGCTCAGAAAACGAGAAAAAAATAGTAGCGGTTTCTACTCCTCTGGCCGTAGGTTGCGATCCTGACGCCGTCAGGTTATCCTGACAGAAACTGGTCTGCGATTTTCTTGAAAAAATTCTGGAAATTTTTTATCTTTAGAATCTGGAAAAATTTCCTGCAAAACATTCATTATGACTCGATACAAGCATTTGACTCGAACAAACACACATGTATATCTTTTTAATAATTGTAATTCTCATGTTCACGTTCTTTTTTGAAAACGTGTGTAATCCTCCCTACAATTATCCATTTTGTAAAATACCTTTATATGTAATTAAGACGAGGTTAAAGACAAAATAAAGCATTTTTACAAATTTAAACATGATAATAAACAATCAATAAAAGATATACGACACACAATCAAGCTAACAATTACACATGGGTTGCCTCCCACGAAGCGATTTTCTTTATTTATGAGTCTTGTAGCTAGACTCGAAGTCGTGCCCCTACGTGACTTCATTACCGTCACCTTCTTCCTCATGACGGTCTCTATTGGGGTTTTCCATGTTATAGTAATGCCCTATTATGCATCTTTCTAAGAAGTCATCTTCTCCCCAATCCGTTCTATATTCCGGTCCTAGTTTCAAGCAATCCTTACAAAACCCGAAAATCTTATTCATCACATAATCAACTCTTTTTTCCTTATCTTCCTCATTCCTATAATAGACCGATAGCTTAAGTTCTTTTTCATCATTGGATAGTGATGAAAATTTCTCAATCTTAAAGGGCATTTGGTAGGCTACATCATCGGTCTCATCCTTGAATCTCACTATTACTAAAGACGGATCATAAGTCATACCCGTGTTTTCTATGAAAGGCCTTCCTAGAATAACGTGGGACAAGCTAGGATCTATGGCCGTACTAATATCATCCACAACTATGAAGTCCGTAGGAAAAGTGAAACTTCCTACATAGACGGGCAATCCCTTAACTCTACCAAGAAAATTACAACTAACCCTCGGATTATCGAGGTCTTGCGTAGTTGGGATAGGCTTCTTCATTACCCAATTATAGGAGGTGCTAGTCATGATATTTATCGGGGACTTGCGATCAATGTAGGCCTTTGCCACGAAAAGGTGTCTTATGCAACATGGTATGTTAAGATTCCAAGGTTCCCAAACTTGATCCTAGGGCTTCTCCTAACATACATGTGACGGAGGTCTCGTACTAAGTGTGGGTGGCGAGAGAGTTCTTCTTCTGTAGGAAACTTATTGAAATAGTCATCGCCTACTTCATCTAATTCCTCGGTTGTTTCATCCTTAGGAGTTTCACTAACCTCAAGTACCGTTTCATGGTTCGTTTCGTCATTTGTTCTATTAGGTTTCACTAAGGCGATGGTATTGACGAATTGAACGTGCTTAGCTAACTTACTTGGGTCCTTGATCTCTACACCGGAGGCTTCGGGAGTTGAGATAGCATTAACCTTCCTATCACTATTGGTCATGGCTTTCAAGAGGTTATCTATCTTCCTATCCATCTCGGCTTGTTGTTGTTTAAAACGGTCCGAGAGCTTAGCTATTTGAGCTTCTTGGGATGTGACTAGGTGTTGCAACATCCCTTCTATGTTTTGTTGGTTAGGGCCGTGAGATGGGGGCTATGAGAAATCATTAGATGTGAATTCTTTGGTTTGTCCCCAATAAAATTCGGGCTTGCCCTTCCATGCTTCTCGGGCGTCATTAAAAGTCCTAGGTCAGGGTGTTGTAGGGAATCTTACTCCCGCCCCATTGGTACGCGAGGATGCGTAGTCAACGGAAGCTTGTTCGGGGAGTTTTGTGCAAGTACGAATGTTATGAGGACCACTACATGGTTCACACAAGGAAGAAACTTTATTCACTTGGCGTGAAGACTGAGGATTTTCGTAGGAGCTCATTAGGAATTTAACTTGATATTCAAGCTCAAGCATCCTATGGTCGGAAGATTGTGAGTCAATGGGAGGCAAGGAGATTGCCTTTACGGTTTTGGGCAACTCACGGGGGTCATTCCAACTTTCGTTGTCATAGAGAGAAAGGTCCTCTATTATACGCCACGATTCTTCCGCGATGAGATCACTAAGTTTTCCACCGGCCGCTTGGTCAATGGATCGCTTAGTGGGGAAGTTGACATGATCGTAGAAGAGTTGGACTTGAAGCAAAATAGCAATGCCGTGATGAGGGACTCTATGGAGTAAGTCCTTGAACCGAGTCCATGCTTCGTAGAGAGATTCACCTTGACGTTGTTGGAACATCAAGATTTCATTCCTAAGCTTAGTGGTTCTCCCCGGTGGGAAAAATTGAGCAAGTAAATGAGAGGTGAGATCATCCCAACTTGAGATGGAGCCGGCTGGAAGTCGCTCAAGCCAATTACTAACTTGGTCCCGTAGAGATAATTGGAAGAGACGCAGACGCGTGGTCTCCCGAGTAGTAGCATCGAGGTCGATGGAATCGACAATTTTAAGGAAATCCTTAAGATGCTGATTAGGATCTTCGAACGAAGTCCATGGAATGCGCATCCGTTTTGCACCAACCGGATGGTGTCGGATCGCAGGGGTAGTTTAGCTTGGTCGGGAAGCTCAATGGTGTTCCTATAGCCTAGGTGGCTTGGTCTCTAGTATTCACCAAGAGTACGGCCCTCTGGTGGGTCATTTAGTGGTGGGTTGATGAGTGGTGGTTGATTATCACCTTCCATGATGAAAAGTGATGGGGTTACTAACAAAGGTCACGAAGAAGGGGGATAGACTACGAGGAAGCTAAAAATGGGAAAAAAGCTTACTTGATAGGAATCAAGCAAGGAAACCTAAACGAGGTGGAAATCTAACTAGCTATTCTATTCCCCGGCAACGGCGCCAAAAACTTGATAAGCGTACAACGCACGTTCGGGGTCAAAGGAACTTTTTTTTCATCGAGCAAGTTTTTTAACACCCTAGGCAGTGAACATAATCGTTGTAGTGTAGTATTAGGGTAAGCCTCGGTAATTGATATCGTTCTCTAGGGGAATAGGAATGCTAGTGAGAAATTACTACGCTAAGGTTGGTGTTGAGGAAGATTATTTTTTATCTTTTTTATGTTTTTTTTAGAAAATGGAAAGGTAAGAATCTCGGGGTTTGGATTTGGGGGGGGGGTGTTGGTATTTCTACCGATTACTCTACTTATCTAATTATCTAAACTAAGGTGAGTGTAGTCTATGTCTATTGTTGTGTGCTCTTATGATGATTAAAAATGTGTTTACTTAGATGTTATTACTCCCTAGTTATCTCCTATTGATGGTTGAATTGTCACGTCACGCGTTGTGTTTCTAAGGTCGTAGGGTATGCGTTTATCCCTAATTCTTTGAAGCTACCTAAGGTTAATGACTACGAAATCTCTAGGATTCATAAACTTAACACTAAGGTTATCTTTGGATATTTAGCCTACAATTCCACTAGTAACTATAAGCTAAGGTTCAACAAAGACTAATCAAGCATTAATAACACAACGAATGACCTATCGCAATACTAGGTCAATCACAATTAAGATAAGAGACAACCAATCAATATTCAGGTTTCATATTATCTAAGCAAACACACAAGTAAATTAGCCGGACATGGAGAACATGCAAGCATACACACAAACAATTGAAGACATGATTGAATCAATGAAGTAAAACACTTATCTTGTTGTAAAATAGGGCATGAAACCCTAAGATACGCCTTAAGACAGCCTTGGTTCGGTTTAGGTTTTACTCCACAAAACTACCTCTCTAAAAACTGAAAAATTTGGATTCTATATATAGTGTTACAAAATGCGACGGCGTCACTCTTTAATTGTGACGCCGTCGGGTCGCCGCAATTAGGGTTTTGTCTTGGCCACGTCAACTACGTCGGACGTCACCTTATGCTTGTGACGCCGCGGCTTTCAACCTTGACGCCCGTCGGATCCAAATCTAGGTCGTCTTAGTTGCGACGCCCTACTCTTTTAAACCGGATGCCGTCACTTGTAAATTAGCAATTTGGCTACTGAGTCGTCTCAAGATGTGTCACGACGGCGTCGTATTTAAGCAGTGACGTCGTCCCCTTTCAATTCTAGCAGCTTGAGTGTCTCGATTCTTGACTTTGGCCATTTTCTTCGTATATTCGCGCTTTTTCGTCCGAATAAGTGTCATTCCAGCAATTTGCCTTCAAGAGACCTAAAAAGTGAAAAGGAACGAAATTAAGTATTAACGGATACAAAAGTGATCAATTAAGGGCTTAAATTACCCCTCAAAAGTGTACCTTTTAAATCCTTATCATATTTCCCCCAAGGGTTTATAAAACAATTAAGTAATAGAAACTGGGGCTATGAACTCACCTAGAGTTTAATGAAGTTAAGTACTTTAACGGATGTGATGTATAATTCGAGAAACTTCTACGTGCAACCTAAAAATGGAATGTTGTGACTTAGGTTTGGAATAATGTTTTAGGAAAACATAAACCATCCTATATATGTCTCTATGTTGATCATGATGTAGTCATTTATAGTTTGATGTTTATAGTAACATTTTTAATATATGAAAATGTATTTAGTTTATAGATATCGTACTACCGTTCGGGCCATCATAATTCAGAGGTTATGTAGTAAACGTTCGAGGACCTAGGACAATTTAAATCGTAAATCCAGCAAACTCGTCGATACATTTTACCCAAATGAAGCTCCCTAATATTGTAGCACTTTAGTAGATAAAATATATAATTTGAATGGAGATTATTATATTATAAAGTTTTATTATGTCTTTAGCAAACATTTAGTTTTTTAACAATTTCTCAAAGTTTACAAGTGGTCATAACTTATTTAATATAGTCAATAATTAAACTTTAGTAACAATTCAATATGTAACTAGTATGGTTTTTATATTTTTAACTTGTAAAAATCCAATTTTGCCGATAAAAACTGTTTTACAAATATTAGACAGTTAATGATATCATTTGGTCTTTTCAGGCCGAGTTTCCTCGCGATAGACGTAAAACATCGTTCCGGAAAACTTTCATGCTTAAGTTTTTGATGATTCGGACCAAAAGTACCACTTTTTGGAAAACAGATTTAGCAGTATTGAAAATGGTCATTTCTAGGGTTTTCTAACTTCTTTTTACCATAACTTTTGACTCGTTTGTCCATTTTGGGTGATTCAAGTTGCTATGTTTACCTTTTTATTTTGTCTACAGTAGTATGTAAGTTACCAAGTCCATATATAGCTATTTCAAATGGTCTCAAATATGTAGAATACAAAATAGTTTACTAGTTTGTTAATTTTATGACAATATGTGAATTAAAACATATGTTTGAGTGTATGTACATCATGAATCAACATAGTAACCATATATATAGCATGTATTTAACAAGATTAGTAATAATAAACATGAGATAACAGAGTGGTGGCGGTGATAAGTTGCTTACAACCTTTGGCTTTCAAAAGAAAGGAGTAACTAGTAAGGATAGGACTTTGATTGATCAAGCTTTCCACACCTTGATACCCTTCTACACTTCTTGTAATAATGAAGAATTGGTGATGAAGTCTTAAGTGACTTGAGTGGATTTAAACTCAAGAAGATCACTTAAACTTGCTAGAGATTTGATGTAGTAACTTGTTACTTGCAACTTCCTTAGCATCAACTTGGAGTCATGAATCAAAGCATGAGATGTATGTTGGTGTTTTGGTAAAAATGACCAAGAGAGGGGAAGATGAGGGTTTTGTGAAGTCTTTCACTTGCTATTTATAGGAGGAAAAGTTTGGTTAACCATGTATTGGGTTAGATAATAACCATGGTTGAATTAAGGACACATGTATGAGATTACATACAAAATAGATGAGATGATGCCAACACTATGGTGAATCACCTCATATGGGCTGAGATATTGAGTGAGTGGGATGAGATATTATGTGTTGATAATATCTTGGTGTTATGATTTTTTTTTGGTTCCGTTAAATGCCAACCGTAATTTGTTAAGCCATAAAACGTAAAACCGGGTATCGTAAAAATACGAAACTTGCAGGAATGATGAGACTTGTCATTATACTCCATATAAGAATATAAAATGCGTGATAACTCTCATTGGGTGCTAAAACGATGTCAAAAGTTGGAAACGCGGGTAAAAAACGCGTAAAACGCAGAACTGGAAAACGTAAAATTCCAAAACTTGTGGAATTGTCGTAAAGTGGTAGAAATACATATTTATAATGTTTATAGTGTTTTATAGACATAATGGGATGCCCGAATAACGTTTAAACCCTAAAGTAGTTCTCAAACACGGTTTTGTGAAATCGATTCTGTATGGATTCAGCGTACGTCGTCAGGACGACTTGTCGAGTTTTATTTATCTTGTCATTATGGTAAAATAAAAATAAAAATTTTTACGGGATGGATAGTAAAAGTCAAATAGTCAAAAGTCAACTTTAAAAAGTTAAAGGGTAAAATAGTCATTTTACCTTATGAAAAATTACGGGTTGCTACATGAGTGACACTAGTGACTTAGGCAATGCAGTTGATGATTCAAGTCAAGCAAATGAAGAGAATACTTGTCAGGAGAATGATGCACAACTTGCTATGGTCCAAGTAGGTAAGAGTAATGAGTTAGGTGAAGCAGGAACAACTAGTATTATAAGTGATGACATGCAGTTGGAAAATGATTTACCTGTGATGGTTGATGATGTCTTTTGCAGTGAGTATGTTTCTCTCCAACAGGCAGACTTTGCAAATGGAGTCTATACGACATTCTTCTATTCTGGTGGGGAGTGTTCACTACCGGTGGAAGTCAAAACTAAAGTAAGAGAGCATTCAATAGAAACTAGGAGGGAGTTTTTTTTTCTGAAGAACGACAAAACAAGAATAAGGGTCAGATGTAAGGGTTGTGTTCCACTTTCAGGCCCAAGTGAAGGTCCTGGACTGGATATAGGCCCATCTAGAAGTCCATTAAGCATAAGGGGTATAAATGCATTGCTTTCTGGGAAAAAGGACCCTTCAGAAATACTCTGCCCATGGCTATTGTTTGTCGGCAAGAATGGTGAGACATGTACATGGTCAGTCAGAACATATAACGAGCAACACACTTGTTTGCAATCAAGGGCAGCCAGAGCTTTTGACCTTCGATATATCTCACAGAAAATTACAGCTCAAATTGAAACCAATCATTGGTTCTGTCAAGTCATGCATAATCAACTTACCAACCAATACGAGCTTCAAGTGTCCCTGTAGAAGGTTTTAAGGGCCAAAAACTTAGCAATAACAGCCATCAAGGGTCAATTCAAGCTACAATTTACCATGTTGAGAGATTATGTTTAAGAGTTGCAGAAGACGTCCCCTCATATAAAAGTTGTGATGAATGTGGAACGACCTCCAGATGAGGCTCTTCCAACTAGAGAATTCAAGAGAGTGTATGTTTGTTTAGGTGCACTGAAGGAAGGATTTAAAGCGTCTGGGAGATCGTTGTTGGGGCTGGGTGCTTTTCCAATTCGTGGTCCTTTGAATGGTCAACTGATGACAGCTGTGGGAATTGATAGCAACAATGGCATATACCCTTTAGCTTATGCTTTTGTTGAATCAGAAAACATATGATCATGGACTTGGTTTCTTCATTGTTTATCCGATGATATAGCACTTGAGCCAATCTCAAGCATCACTTTTATTACTAACATGCAAAAGGTACTCCCTTAACTGTCTCATGAATTTAAGTCTATCTGTTTTGAAACAAACAGAAACATATTTGATTTTTGTGCAGGATATAAGTAGAGCTTTAGGAGAAGTTTTTACAGATGCAGACACAGATCACTTGTATTAGAAGCATTCATGAGAAAATAAAACTGTAATGGAAAGGTAGGGCCTACAAAGAGCATCTGTGGAAATGTGCAACAGCCTAAACTGTTGTACAGTTTCTGAAAGCTATGGCTGATTTCAAGAAACTTAATCAACCAACCCATGATTGGTTAAGTAAGATACCACCAATCCATTGGTCAAGGTCACATTTTTCATGTAAGTGTTCTATCTGTTTCAGTTAATTTGTATTTGTTAATGCAGTATAAACAGTTATAATTAGTACATGTTTATTACTGTTTATCTTTAGGGAGAGCTACTTATGATGTGTTACTTAATAACATGCGTCAAGTGTTTCATGATAAAATAATTGAGGGTTTAAACAAACCAATTATTACAGCCTTAGAATACATCCGGGAATAATGTATGAAGAGGATAATGCATGTTCTTTTGGTGATTGAGAAGAGTGATGGGCCACTAACACCAAGCCACAACACATGCTAGAGGGTATTAAGAAAGAGGTTGT
This sequence comes from Chrysanthemum makinoi, assembly GCA_910596185.1. Lineage (NCBI taxonomy): Eukaryota > Viridiplantae > Streptophyta > Magnoliopsida > Asterales > Asteraceae > Chrysanthemum > Chrysanthemum makinoi. The sequence goes on along the minus strand of OU343216.1, from coordinate 102,432,428 downwards.
TAAGTATAATGTTTTATGGAATGGGGGAACTAAGTTTCAGGTTAGTGGACCATGGGGTGACCAATGTGTAGTTAATGTTGTACACAAGTCTTGTACTTGCCGAAGATGGGAGATAACAGGTTTACCATGTAAACATGCTGTTGCTACCAATTGGAATATGACTTTAAATGGCCAACAAGTAGGTCTGTAGAAACATGGGCTCATCCTTGTTACTATCTTCTACTTGGCGGCAACCTACCATCACCATGTCCAGCCTATAACTAGCAGCGAACATTGGGAAAAATCAACTGTGCCAACAACAATTGTTCCACCGAAATCCGAAACAAAGCCTCGTAGCTCAAGAGGTAGAAAAAGAGTTAGGATAGCTCCTGAAAGTGAGGAGATTGTGAAGAATGGTAAGCTGTCAAGGGCTTGGAAGAGTGTTAAGTGTAGTATTTGTGGCATTGCTGGACACAACCGGAAAACATGTCTAGTGTTAGGATTTAGTAAATCCAGTTATTAAAGAGTCGGTCACCTCAAGTATATGTAATCGTTAGAAAGCTCGTAGTCGTAGATTATTTAATGTTTAGTAGTATTTAGTTAAGTAACACCTTGGAGGACGGACGGGTCTTTACCCACTGTATTCCTGATCCACAGCCCGTAGGTGGCGATTTGTGTAAGACTATAAATACTCTCTACCTCCCAAGGTAGAGAGTTGGACCTCATAATAATACTTTTACTTTCTCTCACTAAGTTCCCAAACCTCTAACTCTTTCTCTCTCTAAAACCTTGAATCATACGCCTACTTGTGTTTATGATATGATGTGTTTGTGAAATCCAATATGTTACAAATGGTATCAAGAGCCATGGTTTGATCATCTCTCTCACATATCCTTGGATTTCTAGTGGTTTTAGATGGTTTTTGAGTTTAAAAAGTTTAGTGGTTTTTTGCATTATTTGGATCATTTCTTGTGTTAAAGTTTGAATTTTGGGTGTACTTTTGTGTTTAGAATCATTGTAAGTGCTTGGGTTTTGATTTGGAAAGCTTGAATCACTGTGGTTGGGCTTGTTTTGGATTGAAAAGTGTGTTTTTGAAGTTTGTCTTGCTAGCGACATGACTCTCGTAGTGTTTTTCTTCGTAGCGACTTGCTTCAGTAATTGTTAGCGAGTTGTAGTGTTAATTGTTAGCGACTTGAGCCTAGCGACTTGTCTATTGAGACAAGCCGACAAACAGTACAAATTAGTGGATTCTCCACTACGGCTAGCGACTTGGTTAGGTTAGCGACTTGCTTTCAATTTTGTTAGCGACTTGTACCTTGTATTCTCAGCGACTTGATATTAGCGACTTGGATCTTAGCGAGTTGTTCTTTAGCAACTTGACGGTTTAGCGATTTGGTATTATAGCGACTTGGTTCTTAGTGACTTGGGCTTAGCGACTTGATTCATAGAAACTTGAAGTCTGGCGAGTTGCTACTTAGCGACTTGGTGCTTAGCGACTTGATTCAAGGATTTTTAGCGACTTGGTTGATCTTTTGTTTCTAATACGGTTTTCTCTTGATTTAGTAAAATCCCGTGAAAGAATTTATTTCCCGGTTTAATCATAGAGTTATAAAATCCCGTGAAATCTGTAAACATGTCTACCAACGTGCCTACAATCATCTCTACTGTAGCTGAGGACGTTCAAGCAGGTGGTTCAGAACACTCCGTCCACCCATGCTTGAGAGAACTGACTACGACTCTTGGGCTCAACGAATCGATTGTACTATCTGGAATGGAAAATGGGGTCAACATTCTCAAATCCATTGATGAAGGACCTTATCGATTGAGACTACAGAGACTTAATTGATCTACTGCAGATGGAACAATGATCTATGGATTAGGACAGACCAAAGACATATGATGAGCTTTCAATGATAAGGAGAAAAGAGATTCGATGCTCGATATCGGGGCTTCTAACATTATACTTCAGGGTCTTCCAAAAGATACCAACAAGCTTATCAATCACAACATGAAGCCAAGGCGCTTTGGGATAATGTCAAGATGCTTCTCTCGGGTATGAATTAACCAAGGAAGACAGAGAATCATAATAGCGTATGATGAGTTTGAGCACTTCAAGATGAAACCAGATGAGAGTGTCTATGAGTACTATGTGAGATTCCATAAACTTGTGAATGACATGAGGAACATCAAAATGACCATGCCAAACATTCAGCTGAACTCAAAGTTTGTGAACAACATGAATCCGAATGGCACAAATTTGTCACCTCTGTGAAGCTAACCAAAGGATTGAAGAATACAAACTATGAGCAACTGCATGCCTTTCTTCTTCAAAATGAGAGACATGCTATGTTTGAAAAAAGGATTCTTGAACAGTTCAAAACCAACCAGGGAGAAACAAGATCTTCAAATGATTCACAACCTTTACACAAATGTTGGAATTACCACCAAAGCTTCTCAAGTTATACCCACGGGTAATGGTAATCACAAACTTATTCCCGATCCAATGTTCAAACAAGCTTGATGTAATCATGGGACATTTCATCAATCAACTGGCTCTTATGGTTAAACAAAACTTGACCCTTAGTCCACATACCAACAGATCTCACAACAATGAGATCGAAGCGCATCCAACCTTCACATCATGCGGTTGTCGAGAGATGGAAAAGTTATGGTGCAACCAGTTCAAGGAAGGCAATATGAACAGGGAAGAGGTGGAGTAGGTGGAAGTTATATTGGAAATCGGCGGGGAAGAATGGAAATCAAGGTCAAGCAAAGCCAATTAAGTGCTACAACTGTGGTGGTGAGGGACATATTGCTAGGAACTGCACATCTCCAAACGTCCACGAGAATGCACGAATACTTGAGAGACTACATGTTGCTTGTGCGAGCTCAGGGATAATGGAGCACTTTGGATGAAGAGGAGTTGTTGTTTCTTGCCGATGTTGATGAACGACCAATTCGGAGATAGGTCATAATCATCAAATGCCTTTCAAGTAAGTGTGATGCATTTGACTCGATGTCGATGATGAACCCTACGCAAAACAATCTTCATGGCTAGCATCTCACCTATGGTCTCTCCAAAGGTCTCTTCACCACAACAGGCTAGCCCATCTAAAGATTCAATCATTTGAGTATTAAAACTATATGATGATGTTGATGAGCAAAAGATGCATAATGAAGTACAATCTCTTGAAACTTATGAATCGATATTGATGATGAGGGTAATAGTAATATTGTCCCATATGATCAATATGTGAAGCAAAGTGAAAGTGAGATTGTACCAAGTAATGCATCTTCTGCAGTCAATGATGACAATGTTTTTTATGAATACAGCGCATGTGCCCGGATGATTCTTTACCTCTGACGAATGCCTATAAAGAACAGTTGCTATCTATGAACAACGTGTTAAGTTTGAGTTAACTACCCGTGAGCAGGAAATGGATGACCAAATGTTAATTATTAGAAAAAGTAATTTTAGAGAGAAGTCTTAAAAAAAGTTAAACTCCTTACAAGAAAAGCTTTCTAAAACTGCTAAGCAAAAACAAGAACTTCAAGAAAATGTTAAAATGCTTAAGCAAGAATTCAATGCTAAGAATCAAAACTTTTGAATGATTTTCCAATCTAAAAACTTTGAAAAACAAGCTTGAAAATAAGTTGTACGTATAAGGGAATACCATTAGTGCCTCAACTGATCACTAAGCATAGAGTCTTAAACGATAAGCATAACATTCCCTTGTTTGAGAACCTAATCTGAGGTAGTTAAAAAGGCTAGAGCTGCTCATAAGGTACTTTATGATGGTAATGAAATCCTTAAGCCTAGGCAGAAACCTAGTTGCTTTGAGTGCACTGAGGAAGATAAGAAATCAGATGAAGTCACTAGGGAAAAATTGAATAAGAAGCTAGAAGATCCTGAGTGTAAAATGAATAATATAATGATAAAACCCCATGATTACACTAAGGAAATTTGGATATCCTTAAACAAGTTTAAGCCTTAGAATCTATTAACCCCGAACAAGTGTTCGGAAAAGGATATGGATATGCAAAAAGCTGAAAATCTTGTTGAAAAGAATCCCCATTGTAGGAAATTCCCTAAAGCAACTGTGTATCCTCCTAATACACGAATGCATTTAGTTCCTATATCTATTGCCACTAATAGCAAGACCTTAATCGACGTATGTTGTTTATCAGCTGTTTGTTGATTTTGAGAAAAGCGTGTAAGAAGAGAATCACCCTACGGGGATAACTGAGAAAGGGGTTTGAGCAAACTAAAGAATGTTATTTAACGAGGTCATGCCTTTTTAAACAATTAAAAGGTCAATTTGAGAGTCTTCAAAGGGATAAATTAGATATTAAAGAAATGGAAAAGGAATTTGATGCAATGATAGTTGAGGTCAATGATTATCAACAGGAACTCAAATATAATGAAGTTGAAAGGAAGACCTTGCACATCTTAAATGAGAATTTGATTTCAAGTTGTGTTGCTCAAGATGTGTTTTATATTGTTACTAAGCACTCTATTACTGCTTCTCGATTTCATGAATTATCTATTGCATTGAAAGTTTCCCATGATCGTGTCATTGAGCTTGAAAACAAAAACTCCGAACTTAATGAGAAAATTGATCGGGATGATCCGATAATTTGGTTAAAACATCTTTCTAAACTAGAAGTTGAACATTTTGATTTACAACTAAAATATCAACATCTTAAAGAAAATGTCAAAACCTCAAATATCAAGACATCCTCAGATGTTCCAAAATTTGATGCAGTTTTTTAGATAAACAAACGTGACGAACAGATTCAAGCTCATTGTAACATGATCAGAAAGTTGAAAGCATAATTTCTCAATTAAAGGGTGAAAGAACAATGTGGTGGCTCCCAAATGCCTCCTCCTTTAGATTCTCAGTATTCTCAAACTTTTCATCTTCAAAACTTGGTTAATGCTTTACAAAAAGAAAACGATAGTTTTCTAGAAGAAAATGAAAAAGTTAAACGACACTTTAAAGAGTTATATAATTCAATGAAAGTCACTCGTGATAAAACAACGAAAAATAACGTCTTTACAAAAAAATTGAGAATCGAGGAGTCGGGAAAAGGGAACGCCACTTGTCTTTAATGAGAATGTTGCATCAAAGTCATCCTCAGACTGCAAATATACTGTGACTGTTAAATACATTCCTCCTAATCTTAGGAATAATGAACTTGTGTTTCATAACTATTGTACTCACCTTAAGGATAGTCTAGAATGTCTCCGTGAGATTGTACTCACCTTAAGGATAGGATAGTCTAGATCGTCTAAATGGGATTACACCTTTCTCAAGACTATCGTGGTCAAAAGGCAAGACGAAAGGGACTATAATGCGTAAGCGGACTTTGAACTTGTCTCAGCGACATTAAGATCGTATCTTGCCAAGGTACAGGGGAAGAATCACGACAATTCTCGGTAAATTCAACGTGAATACATCAAGTCCTTGCTCATCTTCATCAAAGCATAGTGATCCAGAACGTGTAGAAGATTTACAACTTGTGTAGAATCATTAGACTCGTGTCAACTTTACCGGACCTCAGCTAGAACTTCTGATATCAACCATCTTCCAAATACACTCTTGTCGACAAACCTTTTGGAGTAGTTTACCATGATGAACTACATCGCTAACGATGACGTGTAGAGATCTTCATAAGTTTGGAGATCACACAGCTGAAGAGTGTCGAGGGGCGGCTTGGCTTATAGGTTGAAGGCGATACAAGAAGGAATTGGTTCTCAAAGATGGAATTCAGATAGAAGGGATGTTAAGAGGATCATCACTAGGATCGATGAAAGGTTCTACAGAGGGACCATTGTGAACTGCGGAGAGCTTCGTAGGTGGTTCCGAGTTACTCTCAGTATCAGCATCTGTTCGCATTCTGGAAAGATTGATGGACCGCGCACCGTACTTAAACTGTTTCTATTTCATATTAATTTAGATGTGTGATTCTTTAATGACTATGGTTTGTGCACATAACAGATGTAAAACCGTACTTGTAATGAAAGGACCGGTGGTATGCTTCAGTATAATCCTATAAAGGAGTGAAAGCTTCTTATTTTTGAGTAAAACTTATCAAAACTTTCATTTTTCAAAGTTTTTCTCAAAAGAACAAGTATTTCCCCTTATGATTTTCAAAACCTCAAAAGTTAATATCACTTGTTGAGGGGAGTATTTGATCTAAAACTTTGTTCACAAATTGTTCTTCGTGTAATCTTCCCACAAAAAATGGTCATATTTATTCTCAACATTTCATCAAAAATAACATTTATATGCCATTTTTGAGAGGGAGAAAAATTATGTGATAAGAAATATGTTGTGTTTTGCTACTGAATCCTCGTGTGAAAGAGACCAACCATGAATTGACGAGTTTGAACAGTTCATACATTGAAAAGATTTGTCTTCCAAGACTTATCCAAGTAAATTGTACCCATTCGAGAAACTCTTGATAGACATGAACTTTGACGGGTTTGAAAACCTTTCGGGGTTGTCCACATCTTCAAGGTAGTTATTAGAGCTAGTTGTCACCTAAAAGGTGACAGTATCATCTCTAACTATGCAACGTAATCGTGTCTCGCAAGGAATTGTCTATCTTAAGTCGATCAATTCAAAAGTCACGACTCTTTCCTCATTTGTGCAGTTTCATCAAAACTCTTAAGCACATGTGGAAGGGGAGTATTTATGAAAATCCAAAAACTCTTGAAGTGTTCAAACATGTTTTTCATTCACAAACACTTTAAGAGATTTTTATGAAAATGGTTTATGGCAATGGGTTATAAGGTAAATAAGGTTAGGAATAACCGTCCTATGATCCTTGAGAGGAGGATCTACCAAGGACACTACCAATAGTTAGAATTTAGAAGTCCTTAGGTATGATTATAAAAAGGAAAATGAGAATCGGAGAAAGAAGGAGTTGAAGAATTAAAAGAAATGTAAAGAAAAGGGTGAAAAGAAATAGCCCTCCAAATTATTCAACTTAGAGTGAGGTTCAATTCATATGCTACTGGTTGGCATGATGACAGGTATTGAATCAAAGTCGTCATGGACCTAGTGACACATGCACTAAACCTTCATAGCCACTCAAGTTTCTCTCAAGCGAGCTTGTTTCATTCTTACAGAGAACCCTACATAAACTATCGGCTTTCTCTTAGAGATTGTTGGTATTGAAGAAGGAGACCCTCTCCCTAGTCTTAGCTTCGGAAAACCAAAGCACTATTGAGTCTACAGCCACGAGATTCATCAAAAGATCTCATAGGTACACTTGACATTTCATCACTTGTTTTTCAACAATAAGAACAACATAGTACGTTATCGAGTCCTACACAGATCCTAGCAATCTTCGAAACATTTATGAGAGTTCACATTGTGATCCTCAGTGATTGAATGGAAAATCGCCGGGGTCAACATCAAACAACCTGACAGGTAGGTCACTTCGGTAACTCCCCGTGGATTACGCTTAGTGTGTCTCAAACGGTCTACTGTCGTGAGGTGATGCTTCGGTGTACCTCAGCGACTCATCTGAATAACAGATGTACTTCGGTACATCGTGTTATCTCACTTGTGGGAATCCAGTTGAACGGCCGTTGAGAATTAGAGTTGTGTTTTCACACTATGCTGTTAACACTCTCGAAGTTCAAACTTGTAAGTGGGGAAACCGCTATACTAACCTTTCTTATGTTTTCTTCTTATGGAAGCTCTGGAGCGTGATCGTCACCGATTCTTCACATGATCATACCAACAACATCACTAATGGAAGTTCTCTCTAAAGGCAACAAAAGTCGAATGATTCTTCGTCAAGTCAAAGAATCTACAAAGTTTAAAGACTAAGAGAACTTCATCGATCTGAAATCCAACGTTAAAGAGCGTGTGAGCATGTTGAAGAAGACGAGCGATGGCGACGGAACGAAAGGCGACTGATGGAACAACAACAACATACTATCACTACCATCACAAAGAAGAAAGATCTAAGAACAAAGAAAATGATGTGGCGTCAAAGAACTTTTCAAAGGAAACAATTTCTCTACACTGGGAGATTGTTCGAATCAAGACAATTCTTCTCACAAGAATGAAGAATGTCAGAAGACGTCAAAGCTACTATTACATCAACACCCACGTTCACATCATCAATCACTAACACTTAGGGGGAGATTGTTGGAATCACTCCTAGTCTAGAGTTCATGTTAGTAATTAATATGTAATAGTTAGCTTAATATGGCTTTTATGTTAGTAATCATGCCAAGGCTTATGTAGAAAGCCCATGAGCCTTGGCCCTAGTCCAATAAGGAAAGGAAGGGACTAGGAGTGTTGCCCTAGCTCCCTCCTATAAATACCTTTAATACCCTCACTCTAGGGGTTGGTTGTTCGTTTATCACTTCACCTTACGCATAACCTTTCTATTATTCTTATACGTGTGTTTGTGATTGTGTTCATCCGATCTCTTCTCATCTCTTTCTTATATTGATGCTTGTGTTACTAATATGGTGACCTAACATTTCTCCTTTTTTCATCATACCTAAGGACTTCTACACTATCTAATGGATTATCCCTGGGTAGATCCCTCTGGTTCTGGCGGATTATGGGAAAAAATACCTAACCTTATCATCCTTATATCACCATGCATAAAGTAAATTTGGTCGGTCTATTTGGTATTGTTCATCTGCCATTGGAACCAATTGAAAACCATTTAAAAATCAATCCCGATATTTTTAGAAAAAAAAAGAAGCTCCCCCTCAACATGTGCATCATGTATTTGAAATCGTTTTAGCACACGGAGCAAGAGAAGAATTACTTCTTTGATTACCATTTTCTAAAAGATATCATCATCACTTCCCCGATTAAATCAAGTAGATAAAGCATATTGGGGAAGGATGAGGTTTTCAAAAGTTTGCTCCCCCTCAATATGTGCCTTGAGGTTTGAAGAGTTTTGCACATACTAGAGGGAACCTGCTCTTAGAGACAAATCAATCACGTTTCAATTCTTAGTGGTTTAAAAAGATGACCCCCCTCAACATGTGCATGGAAAATTTGAAATCATTTGGCACATGTGGGGAGGAAAGCTTGCTAAACACTTATAAAACCAATTATCAAGTTATCAGTTTAATCACAAATTCTCCCCCGATCACACTTTCCAAATCCTTTGAGAGTTGTGATCTCTATTGATTTAAATTAAATTTTGAAAGCTTTTTGAGGAGAATAGTGACTTGCATTTGAAAAGAACATTTTAACCGATAAGGATCGATTTTGGAGACTTTAAACTCCATTGTTTAAACATGCAAGAGTATCTTTTGAAAACATAACATTAGCAAAGGTTTTGAATCAACTGTATAAAGTATTGTTCCTTTTGATTTTCCAAGAATAACCCTTGCTCATTTACGTGCCAATTGTTTGAAAAATGACCTTTCAAAATAACCTTTTTAATTCGAATAAAATCATTCTCCCCCTCAATCAATGACATTAGTTGTTGATTGAGATATTTAATGAGATGATAAGTACAAATGATTTACACACGAATAATAGAGTACGAGGTATTTTCAAAGCAATTTAGTTTTCATTAGAATGGCAAATATTTTTCAGAAGAATCATTAGACGGAAAAATATTTGGAAAAAGAAACATTTGTCTATTTGATGACAAACATTTGTTTTAAGAATCGAGCATATTTGAAAAATAAGATAAAGCATGGCTCTGTTCTTTACTTTTTTGAAATGGTTACTTGCCTGAAATGACAATAAACCACCATTTTTCTCCATATTTTTTTTTAAAACAAAACTATGTACATTCGAAGAACATATAAGACCGTGACATTCTTTGAATGTCAATACAAAGTCCGTAGATGATATCGAATAAGGAAAAACATGACAACATAACAATATTTTTGGAATTTTTCAAGATTTTCTAATTTTTATGGATTTTAGAAAGTTTTATATTTTTCTCTTTGCTTTTTGTTGGTTTTATAATTTTGTATTTTGGTTTTGAATAAATATATACAAAGATATGGATGAAGAAAGACCTTTTACTCTCTTTCTTCCTCTTGAAGGCGTTTAAGTGTTTCGGATCGTTGAGACTCTTTAGATCAGTGCATCGTGGGATAAACTCGAAAAGCATAGGTTGTCAGATCATGATCCCCGATCGCAAGACGATCCTAATCATCCTACACTTAAAACGATCGATCGCGAACGGGATCGAACTGGTAGGATCGCTCGTGATCGTAGATCGAATCAGATCGAGGGATCGCTTAATGATCCGAACTGTTAAACCATTTTTGGACTTTTTCTTCTGTGAAGCATTTAAGCCCCAGGGTCATCAATGGAATGGATGGTAAAGGTAAACCACGCGTTAGCATTTGGCTAAATTAAGTACAAAATTATTACGATAATGACTAACAATATTTTCACGACAACTACATGCTATTTGTACCAACACACATATGATTTATTAATTTATATTAAGTCTATGTATGTACATTTCAAACAGTAGATAAACAAAAACCTGTTTATTTATTGTTCACCACTAAGTAAACTTTAAAGGGCATTCTTTTTATTTTTAACGTTATATAGTATACAAATTGACTAAGTGTAGACTTATGCCGAGATATATATATATATATATATATAGAACTGCCGTATACAAAAATATACACATTTTCATAGGATCTTAAGATCCCGATCCCATCCTACGACACATCTTGAAAGCCAAAAAACGATCCTAGGTAGGATCCCATCCATCCCCATAACCTTGTCAAAACGCTCTCTAGGAAGAGCTTGGTGAAGATAACCGCTAACTCAGCACCACAAAATAAAAGTTCCACCAACAACCGCTTTCAACTTGCTCCCCGATGAAATGATGTCGAATGTCGATGTGCTTTGCTCTTGAGTGTTGTACATTGTAGCATTTAGAGAAATAGCACTTTTATTATCACAATACGTAGGGATTTTGTTGAATTTAAAAGCCATATCGTGATAATTGGGATCTCATCCATAGGATTTGAGCACAACAAGATGACATGGCTATGTATTCAGCCTCTGTAGAGGAAATAGAAGTACTAATTTGCTTCTTTGAAGACCAGCTCACTAGCTTATCACCCAAAAACTGCGGCACCTCCGGACGCATCTTTGATGCGTATCTTGACATCCGCATGATCAAGATCTCGATAGCCGTTAGTGACATACCGGTGTCCTTCGGTACCAATTATGGTACCTTTGAGATACCGAAGACCCGCTTAACCGCTTCAGGTGCTTTTTGTAGGCTTAGCTCGACATCTAGCACACATTCAAACAAATGTAACGTATCGTCTGCCCACCGTCATGGTGTACATCAGTGATCCAATCATACTACGATATTTTGTTTTGGTCTACCATGATCCCCGGAGTGGTCCTCATCCAGCTTAGTACCTATCATGGGAGTGTCAACGTGGTCACTAGAATCAAAACCAAATTTTTTAAAATCTCATTTCAGATACTTAGATTGATTTATAAAAAATGCTCCTGACTTTCATGTGGAATTTGTAATCCCAAGAAAATGACATTTTTCCCATAATTGACATTTGAATTTTGAACCCATTTCATTTGAAAACCATCACATTCATTAGGGTCAGTCGAGGAAAAAATAATATCATCAACATAGATTTGAACGTGAATTAAATTTGCCGACTTTTGTGAACAATGATCAACTGCTCCTTTTCTGAATTCAGAGAAGAAACTTTGATAGCAGATCATACCATGCCCTTGGAGCTTGCTTTAAAACATAAAGAGCTTTTTTCAAATGATAGACGCCAGGATGTTCTCGATTCACAAAGCTCTTCAGTTACCGACGATATATGACTTCTTTAAGATCTCCGCTAAGAAACGCCGCCTTTACATCCATCCGATAAACCACCATGTTCTTACTTGCAAAGATTAGCCATGAAGATTCTGATCTCCTCGATACGAGCAACCTGGAGCAATGACTCTTCAAAGTCAATACCCTCCTCTTGACGGTATCCTTTTGCAACCAACCGAGCCTTGTTCTTTAAAACATCACCATGCTCATCAAGTTTCACTTTTAAGATCCATTTTAGAGCAATGATCATAGACACTGGATCAGTACTAATTCCCATACATCAAGTTCGATCAAACCTCATGAATTTCTTCTGCATGGCATTAAACCAGCTTGTCTTCATTCATGCATTAACATCTTTGGTCGAACCTTAGAGAGTACCTGAGTCAGAAGCACCATAAGGCATCGGCTGCAAGTTGTTTCCGCGGGATACTGGACGAGATGGGTTTCCAATGATTTTTTCCAAAGGATGATCATGTGTCCATTTTCTAAGGTGTTCGTGTGGTTGTTGTTGAGGAACCCAAGTAGAGCTCATTTCTCCCCATGAAGATGGTCTCATGATGATTCAGAGCAAATATGTTTTCAAATGGTGCATCTTCGGAGTAGCAAAGGGATTCTTCCATCAGGGTGTAAACATTTTCATGATGTACACTCTATGATTGATGATTTGTTGATGAGACAGAGTGATCACAGCAAGATGCGCTTTTTTGAAGGCCATAGAAACTAAAGGGTTATCTTCATTGACAGGATAAGCAATCGATGATGGAATTGACAGATCATTAGCGATTGTTCATAGTGTTCATCAAACATTGATCAAACAGCTTCTTCAAGTCATCAAGGAGGTACATAAGGAGTTGCTGGCTAAGAATCGTATACAAGTAGAACCGATGGGACTACTTGTGATGCGGGTCCAGAATCGTGTCCCCGAGCCATTACCTGGCTCATCGAACGTAATTCAATTGTTTCCATGATATTTCTGGTTCTTTTTGTAGATTCGAATCCCTTTTGTTTGGTGCATATCCTACAAATACCAATGTCCGCTTTAGCTTAAAGTTTTGCCTAAGTCTTGGCCCTCATTAGTTGGATAACAAATGCACAAACACACTAAGGAATGAGATATTAGGTTTTCTATCATGGACAAGTTCATATGGAGTTTTTCCATGAGCAAAGTAATTAGGGATCGATTTTGAGTGTAGCATGCTGGCAATGGCCTTTCAGAGACCCATTGGAACCTTTGAAAATCAAGATTGTTCAGCTAAGCCCACAAGAGTTCGACACGCTTTTCAACAACACCGCTCTGTTGAGAGTTCGTGGAACACTTCTTTGATGACTGATTCCAACACTTTCATAAAACTCACTAAGTTTATTAACAAACTGGCCTCCCATTGTTCTGGATGATTCTGACAGCTTTTGTTAAGTCGAACCTCCAATTGCTTGATAAGTTTGATGATGATATCCGGAGTTTCATCCTTTGTCCTTAAGAACTTAACCCAAGTGAATCGAGAGTAATCATCAACCCCAACTAACACATATTTCTTCCCAAAGATATTTTGCACTCTCATGGGTCCACATAAATCCATGTGAATTATATGAAGAACTTCAGAATCGAAGTTTGTAGGTTTGGGTTTGTGGGCATACTTTGCTTTTTCCTAATTGGCATGTCAACAAAGATGATCCTTTTCATACTTTAGTCTAGGTAAACCACAACTAAGTCCTTTCTCGAGAGATCATCGATGGTGTCAAGTTCAAGTGATTGGAGACGACGATGCCATAACCATGACTTTGTTTTCGTGGCCTTGACAACAAGAAAATTGGAGAAGATCATCATATCTTCGATAGAGATGGTGTATAGATTTGAACCACGTGTTCCTCTTAAAAGTTCCTTACCATCAAGTTCTCTAACTTAAACAAGTGTAGCTCAAGGCCAATTTCTAGATCGTGAATCACAGTAATTGACCGACAGAGAATAAGTTATGACCAAGACCTTCTACGTAATATACCTGGAGATAACACTATCACCGACAACATAATCTCCATAACCCATAATAGCATCGAAATGATCGCTCCGGATCTAACAGCCCGATGAATTTGCTCTCACGGTTCATGAGCCACCCGGTCTCCGCCATATGCTTGGAACACCAGTCCGTGTACCACGTAAAGATTTGAACGATCCAGCCTGAACACGCATTAAGAACTGCAATTGATGCGCGCCTAACGCTTCTCAAGTTTATCATGCCCCCGCCCACTTCAGGAATGGCGGACCGTAATGCTTAAACGGCTCGTGAACTAAAATCAATGAAGATGGAGTATAGTTTCCTATGTCCCGGCGAGCTATGCAATGGATTATCTAACGCTTAAAGTGATCGAGATCGACCAAAGTTAGACGGAATGATATTATAACTACAGAAAAAGCCAACAAATTAAAACGGCTTAAATGCAAATTAAAGGAAATTAAAAAGATAAAATCTATTAAATAAACGCTATCACTATAATTAAAATGATGAACGTTTAAAACTTAAAACTTACGTTTAAATTAAAAACTATGTTAACGTTAAAAAAATAAAGTGAAATCTAAGAAATAAAAGTCCTAAAATATGAAAATACATTTTTTAACTCCTAATGATAAAAAGAAAATTTATAGAAAAGAAATTATTTTATAACTAATTATCTAATTATTATTTATTTAAAACTATTTTTTAACTATTTAATAATTACCTAAAATACAAGAAATTAAGAAATAAAGCTAGAAAAAAAATTAAGACTAGAAAAGTCTAAAATATCAAAATAGACTTTTCAAAACTATTTTGTATTTTTCTGATTATTTTTCTATTTTTTATGAATTTTAAACTATTAAAAACTAATTAAATTACTAAACATTACAAAATAAACTATGAAAATCTGAAAATTACTTTTTTCACTTTTTATATTTATCTAAACCTAAGAAAATTGAAAATTATTTTTGGAACTTTTTCTCAATTATTTAATTAAAGCTAATTAAAATTGATAAAAACCTGATTTAATTAAGAAAATAGTAAATGGTGACTAAAAATTATGAAAATTTCAGGGAAATACTAAAATGGTATTCTAAAGCTAAGAAAAATAAAAACTAGGCTTAAGTGAAGAAATCAGAGTCGCTATGAAACTGATCCTAATAAAGTTACTGGAAAATAAGCTAATAAGCCTTAAAGTGAACCATCCGATACCAGGGTTAACTAACACCTGAAACTACTCTACAGCAACTATTGTGCTAATTCTAACACCTAAATATTGCTACCTAAGATTAGAGCAACCGATTCTAGCTAAAACGATAACTGGACCCTAAGTTTAAGGTACCGCTATTTAATAAGCTAAAGTTAAAACAAAAGTTTGGTTCTCTAGTCTACCGAGATAATTATCCAAGACATTACTAATGAAGACTAGTATTAAGGAAGCAGAGCAAATTAAAATGCAAAACAAGGATGCTGTCACGAGACGTAACCAGTGACAAAAAATTAAATGTTTGAGCTAATCTAACTACTTATCCAAGCAAATGAGAAAAACTAGATAAGTGGTCTTAAAGACCACCTATCCAACTGCAAATTTGCCAAATCTTAGACCCTAGTTACTTGAAATGAACAAGGTGCATTTGCTCAAAGTTTTGCAAAAATACCGATAATTCAAATGACTTTGAAAACAAAGGACTAGGTTGACTTATTTGAGATTTGAGAGCAAATTATTGACTGATATGGATGAATAATGATGTAATAACACTTTAGCAAGCTAGTTAAACAAATTCTAAACCTATCTAGGTGTGATGACAACACTGATTTCAAATGTAAATGCATACAAGACAGTTATGTGATTTGTTGACTAAGGATGCAAATGGTAGCAAGCCAATGGCAGAAAAGACATCAAATGACTATATCAAACTCAAAGAAACTGATCTAACCCATTTTATAAACCTCTAACACAGTTTAAATCACTAATCCAAACACCCCTAAAACTGCAGTAATCAAATTTAACTTGAGACAAAAACTGAACCAGAGGGTACTATTGATCAGACTGAGTTTATATGATCATAATACAACTATCTAAACACATTTTAACCATTGGTGACCACAATTAAATATTCAAGCATAATATGCAAAGTAGAGCTAAAAATGAAAAGTGAGAAAATCAATACTCACAAGAGGTCCAGCTGTAAGCAGGCTAAACCAACCCAAATCCTACACTATCCTAGTCTATTTCAACCCAACACCATCACTGCATCAACCATTATCATTACCAAATCCAATTTGAGCTCATAGTTGACTTATGTTGACCATTATACAATATTGCTTGAAAATGGAATGTAAGCTTATACAAAGCTTATAGAGACCTTAACTAAACTTGTTTAAGCTTAAAACAAGCAAATGACAACCTGGACAGAAGACTTTGAAACTGAAAATCTCAACAAAGAAACATAGAACTTGGAATTTAAATAGAAACTTGAGATTGATACTTGAAAGTGAATTATAATGATACAAAGACTTGAACTTAACACATTTAAAGCTTGAAATTACATTTTTGCACATTAACTAAGATAATTAAAAAAAAACGACATACTAAGAAAACTCAAAAACTAACTACCACCCCTTGCTTGCTACTTTCTTCTCTTTTATAGCTCCAGGTTGCTTTCTCTTTCTCTCTCTGCAAATCCCACTTC
>OU343216.1:102346442-102415833 GCA_910596185.1 Chrysanthemum makinoi | reverse complement strand
AGTACATCCGATTTGAATAGATAAATTAAAGAGTTTGCTAAAATAACAAAATACGGCATATTAAAAATATCACCTTGAATAATGAATAGAAAGGAAAAAGTACATAATTTTGGCTCGGAGTTATTTGTAAATTATAATAACAAATAAAAAGTTAAGTTTTAGGCATAGGAAAAAGTTCAATAGTTGATCCAAAAACAAAACTGGTGCATTGCACGGGTCAGAATGCCTCGTATCTATCTATACATAAAAATTGAGTTGCAAGTTGAGCATCAATTGAACATTTGAATTTATGGTTTAAGCAAGGCAACTCTATTATGATGAATAAGCTAACTAAGCTAGTTTTTCAAAGCTTCTAAGAGCTCTTATGAACAACAAACGCTAGGAATACATTAAACTCAACAAATTAACAAATGATGTTCAAGGACGATAGTATGTATAATGGCCTACTAGGACCAATACATATATACAACACACCGGGTCCAGGGCTCAAAATGGTTACAAACCTTGGGCCGCCAGTAAGCCCAATGACTGAAATTGGAGATGGGTCCTATCTCAAGCCGCTATGCTAGTTACACCTAATCGGCCCAACTCTTTCAACCGTTACCTCCTACGCCCGCAATACGGAACCCTTGATCACCAAGGGTCCTACCCGTGACTAATTACTACATGCAAGAATCTAGGGAACCAGCGTAACCTCGCCATAAAAAGGCCTAATCCCCACAAGGTACAACTTTCTCTCATAATTACACACACATACTCCTACTTTCCTCTCAAGAATGTGTGCTTACTTCACGCTGAGTCTAATCGCGGGTCTCATTCTCACGATAAGACTACGTTTACTTCTTCTTTGTGCAGGAAAATCAATCAAACTACTTGAATTAGTACAAGATCAACCCATCAAAAGCTTGTTGGCCCAGTCCGAAAAGTTATATTCAGATCCATTTACAACCCGTTGCACAAATTGTACTAACAAGCTGGCACCATCCGTGGGTGTAACATATTGGATTTCACAAACACATCAAACCATGATCAAATGGGGCGTACACTTTGAGGTTTTTAGAGAGAGAAAGAGTTAGAGGTTTGGGAACTTAGTGAGAGAAAATATTATTATGAGCTTCAACCCTCTACTTTGGGAGGTAGAGGGTATTTATAGTTTCTTACAAACAAACGCCACCTACGGCTGTGGATCGGCATAAAGGGTAAAGACCGTTGTCCTCTACGGTATTACTTAACTAAATACTACCTAACATTAAATAACCACGACTACGAGCTTACTAATGATTACATATGCTTGAGGTGACCGACACTTTAATAACTGGATTTACTAAATCCTAACAATCTCCCCCTAAGGGAGGTCACCTCAATATATATTGAATACAAAACAGATATTACATTAAGATTGTTCTTGGATTCTTGTTAATGTTCCTTGCTCTATAGCCCGTAGTCTTTGATTCTTCATTTTTGCATGTTTAGATAATCCAAGAGGAGGCCTTTAACTGATCCACGGATAATGAGTTTGCCGCCTTGAGATCATCACTACCATAAATCTCACTTCTTTGTAGTGTTGACATCATGTGATGTTGTGACTTTTGGACCGACATACTCACATTCTGGATCATGATATCTTCGCATCGAGTAGCGAAGCTTTAGTTGATTCATGATATTAGCAGCTAATGGTATAGCGGGAGTGAAAATATCAGAGTCGCGATGCACTTATCACGATATCTTTAGAGGATGAATGTGTTATGTGAGCATGCGGCTATGGATTGACCTCTCCATTTTGATCAGCTGCAAACGTTGGGTGTACCTGCATACAACAGTTAGCAATAAAACACACAAAAGTGTCTTTGATCACTGAATTGAGGTACACGGCCCACGTTCCCGTTGATCAAGACAAGTACTTCCTGCGGGATTAGGTAGGATTCAAGAATCTCCATGATGGTTTCGCAGCTACTCTAGCGTTCTCAAACCGAACGTCAAAGAAGAAGACAACACAGAGTGAGTGAACTACGATTCACTGATTGATGAAAAGAGATTTGAAAACAATCGTGTATTGCTCAATATAAAGTGTTTTTGCAATACAACGAAGGTTTTAAGGAAAATAAATTATCAATCATAAACACCTTTTATTTTGAAACATAAATACTCAATATGTGCTAGAGAAAAGAGTTTTAAGCACAACGACCGGTTTTTCAAAGAAATCCGGCCAATCCATAACCGAGCCAGATTGATTCACAGTTTGAATCGCAATGTTATCTGCTCGCTTTCACATGGTTGATCTATTGAATAGATCTCACAAGCCACCTACCAAGAGCTTGTTTGATGTTGGCTCTAAGGCTTCCATCTTCATTGTGAATATGTTGCATATACCTGATGTTCCGCAATACCACGGGATAATGCGTAGGATCTTAAGATATATAATCTTCATTAATGTGTGAAACAGAGAGTCTTCATTGACGAAGTGTCCTAATGAGATTTATTGATGATCTCGTGGGCTCTAGACTCTTTGTGCATATTTGGTTCTATCGGAGACTAGGGAGAGGCTCTCCTTCTTCAATATCAACAATCTCTAAGAGAAAGTCGATAGATTATGTCGGTTCCCCGTGAGAATGAAACAAGCCCTTTTAAGAGGAACTTGAGTAGCTTGAGAAGTTTAGTGCAAGTATGCCACTGGGTCCATGACGTCTTTTCCAATATTGTTACCTTAGTAACACCCAAGAGTATGTATTGAACCCGGTTTCGCCTCTAAGGTTGAATTATAGGAGGGCTATTTATTTTCACCCTTTTCATATTCATTTCTTTTTCATTCTTCAACCCTTCAATGCTTACCGAGACTTCATAACTAGAACCTTGTTGGGTTTATTCCAATTCTAGCTCTATCTCAACCGACTCTTCCCATATATCTCACTTTTTCTCCTTTTTTTTCATCATACCTAAGGACTCTACACTATCTAGTGGATTGTCCCCGGTAGATCCCTCCCGCTCAAGGGATCAGGGAACGAATACCTAACCTAACCATCCTTATATCACCATACATAAAGTAAATTTGGTCGGTCTTTTGGTATTGTTCATCAGCCATTGGAACCAATTGAAAACCATTTGAAAATCAATCCGGATACTTGTGATATATTATCAAAGCATTTTGTACTTGAATTGTTTTTGATATTTTAGAAAAGAGCCCCCTCAACATGTGCATCATATATATTTGAAACTATTTTAGCACATGGAGGCAAGAGGAGAGAAAGAATGAAAGATTCATTCTTTGATCAACAATTTCTAAAAGATATCAACATCGCTTCGATCAAAATTAGTATTTTTCATACTTGTTAAAGATATTTTATGGGAAGGATGTGGTTTTCAAAATTTTCTCCCTCAATATGTGCATAGAGATTTGAGTGTTTTGCACATATTAGGAAACTGCACATTGAAACAAATCAATCATGCTTCAATCCTTTTGGTTTGAAATAGATGCTCCCCCTTAACATGTGCATGGAAAATTTGAAATCATTTGGCACATGTGGGGAGGAAAGCTTGTAAATCATTATAAAACCATTTATCGAATTATCAGTTTAAATCTAATTTAAATCATAAATTCTCCCATCACAATTTTCAAATCATTTGAGATTTGTGATCTCTAGATTTAAATTGGTTTGAAAGCTTTGAGGAGAATTGTGACTTGCTTATGAAAACATTTAACCGATAAGGATCAACATGCTTGAATATTCAAGGAAAACATGACATAAACCTTTGGTCTGAACCAATTGTATGACAAATAAACTTTTGATTTAAATGAAATCATTCTCCCCCTTAATCAATGACATAAGTTGTTGATTGAGAGATAGAGATTTTGACAAATGTCAAGTTAAGATGATTTACAAAAAATTGAGTCCGAGTTATTTTTAATAGTTTTCATTTTGATAACAAATATTTTTTAGAAGAATTTATAAAAGGAAAATATTTGTAAGGAAACATTTGTCTTTTTAGTGACAAACATTGTGTTTAGAATCGAGCATGAGATTTGAAAATAAGATAAAGCATGGCTCTTATTTATTTAAAGAACGGGTTATAGACCTAAATGACTATAAGCCTTTTGTTTTTTTTTTTTTTTTTTTTTCTTAATATGTACATTCAACAACATCTAAAGACCCGTGTCACTCTTGAATGACAGCACAAAGACGTGAGATATTACGAATCAAGAAAAACATGACAAAATGACAATATTTTTGAAATTTTTCGAGATTTTCAGATTTTTATGGATTTTTTAAAGTTTTAAATTTTTCTATTTGCTTTTTGATGGTTTTGTAATTTTGTATTTTTCTTTTTTGAATAAATATTAACAAGAGATGGATGAAGAAAAACTTTTACTCTTCGTCTTCCTCTTGAAGACGTTTGAGTGTTTCCGGTTGAAGACTTTTTAGACCAAGTCGTGGGAGGATAAACTCAAAACGTTCTCTAGGAAGAGCTTTCGTGAAGATGTCTGCTAACTGGTATTCAGTCCTCACAAAATAGAGTTCGACCACACCGTTCTCCACTTGCTCCCTGATGAAATGATGTCGAATGTTGATGTGCTTTGCTCTTAAATGTTGAACGTTCTTGCATGAGAGAGCAATGGCACTTTTGTTATCACAATACAGAGGGATTTTATTGAATTCAAATCCATAGTCAGATAATTGGGATCTCATCCATTGGATTTGAGCACAACAAGATGACATGGCTATGTATTCAGCCTCTGTAGAGGATATAGAAGTACTAATTTGTTTCTTTGAAGACCAACTCACAAGCTTATCACCCAAAAATGAGCACTCCGACGTATTCGACATGTATCTTGACATCCTGCATGGTCAGCATCGCATAGGGTTAGTGACATACCGGGTCTTTCGGGTACCAAAAGTCCCCATATGATGGTTCCTTGGAGGTACCGAAAGACCCGGTTAACCGCTTCAAGGTGCTTTTTGGTAGGCTTAGCCTGGTATCTAGCACACATGCATACAGCGAACAGAATATCAGGTCTACTAGCTGTGAGGTACATCAGGGATCCAATCATACTACGATATTTCGTTTGATCTACCATGATCCCTGAGTGGTCCTCATCCAGTTTAGTACGCTCTATCATGGGAGTGTCAACAGGGTCACAAGAATTAAATCCAAATTTCTTTAAAATCTCATTTGCATATTTAGATTGATTTATAAA
Source organism: Chrysanthemum makinoi (assembly GCA_910596185.1). NCBI lineage: Eukaryota > Viridiplantae > Streptophyta > Magnoliopsida > Asterales > Asteraceae > Chrysanthemum > Chrysanthemum makinoi. The sequence goes on along the minus strand of OU343216.1, from coordinate 102,410,642 downwards.
AATGCCTCCGGGACTTTGTGAAATTTGTAATCCCAAGAAAAATGACATTTGTCCCATCATTGACATTTGAAATTTGGAGCCCATCTCCTTAGAAAAACGGTCACATTCATTGGGTCAGTCGAGGTAAAAATAATATCATCAACATAAATTTGAACGTGAATTAAATGTTTGCCTGACTTTCTGGTGAACAATGTTGGATCAACTGCTCCTTTGCTGAATCCAGTAGATAGAAGAAACTTTGATAGCGTATCATGCCATGCCCTTGAAGCTTTCTTCAAACCGTAAACAACCTTCTTTAAGTGATAGACATGAGTAGGATGCTCTGGATTTACAAAGCCTTCAGGTTGGCTGACGTATACGACTTCTTTAAGATCTCCATTAAGAAAAGCCGTCTTCACATCCATCTGATAGACTACCATGTTCTTACTTGCAGCATTAGCCAGGAAGATTCTGATTGCCTCGATGCATGCAATTGGAGCAAATGATTCTTCAAAGTCAATACCCTCCTCTTTTCGGTATCCTTTTGCAACCAATCGAGCCTTGTTCTTTAATACATCACCATGCTCATCAAGTTTTACTTTGAAAATCCACTTTAGAGCAATGATCATAGCACAGTCAGGAGCAGGTACTAATTCCCATACATCTAGTCGATCAAACTCATGAATTTCTTCTTGCATGGCATTGAACCAGCTGTCTTCATTCATGGCAGTTTTAACGTCTTTTGGTTCGATCTTAGACAACACGGAGTTGAAGAAGAACCATAAGGCATCAGTTGCAAGTTGTTTACGAGTGGATACTGGACGAGAGAGGTTTCCAATGATGTTGTCCAACGGATGATCATGTGTCCATTTTCTAAGATTTTCATGTGGTTGTTGTTGAGGAACTGAAGTAGCAGAGTCGTTTTCTCCTGAAGAAGATGGTTCAGGAGAAAATATGTTCTCAAATGGAGCATCTTCGGGAGTAGCAAAGGGGTTATCTCCATCATAGGTGCCAGAAACAATTCCCTGATGTACACTTGATGATTGAGGAATTGATGATGAGACAAAGTGATCAGCAGAAGGCGCTTCTTGACTCAATGACATAGAAACTAAAGGGTTATCTACGTTGACAGGGATAGGAGCAGCCTCTGTTGATGAATTTGACAGATCATTAGCAGTTGGCTCATAGTGTTCATCAAACATAGGATCAAACAATTTCTTCAAATCATCTTCTGAAGGAGGTACATAAGGAGTTGCTGGTGAGAGATTTTGTACAAGAGAAGAACTAATGGGACAACTTGATGAAGGTTGTGATACAGGTCCAGAACTTGATTGTCCTGGAGCCATTTGACCAGTCAGCTCATCGAACGTAACGTGAATTGTTTCCATGATATTTTGGGTTTTTTGTTGTAGATTCGGTATCCTTTTCTGTTTGGTGCATATCCTACAAATACTCAAATGTCCGCTTTAGCTTTCAGTTTACCTAAATCTTGACCCTCATTTGTTGGATAACACAGTGCACCAAACACACGAAGGAATGATAGATCAGGTTTTCGATTGTGGACAAGTTCATATGGATTTTTTCCATGAGAAGTGTGAATTAGGGATCGATTTTAAGTGTAGCATGCAGTGGCAATGGCTTCAGCCCAGAGACACATTGGAACCTTTGAGTAAATCAGCATTGTTCTTGCGGCTTCCACAAGAGTTCGATTTCGTCTTTCAACTACACATTCTTGAGGGGTTCGTGGAACACTTCTTTGATGACTGATTCCAACACTTTCATAAAACTCACTAAGTTCTTTATTGACAAACTCAGTTCCATTGTCTGTTCGGATGATTTTGACCGTTTTGTTAAGTCAAACCTACAGCTGTTTGATGAGTTTAACGATGATATCTGGAGTTTCATCCTTTGTCCTTAAGAACTTAACCCAAGTAAATCGAGAGTAATCATCAACCACCACTAACACATATTTTTTCCCGTTAATAGTTTGCACTCTTATGGGTCCACATAAATCCATGTGAATGGTATGAAGAACTTCCATAACTGAGTTTGTAGGATTGGGTTTGTGGGCATACTTCTTGCTTTTTCCCAATTGGCATGCTGAACAAAGATGATCCTTTCATACTTTAGTCTAGGTAATCCTCCTACAAGGTCCTTTCTGGAAAGATCATTAATGGTGCCGATGTTCAAGTGATTGAGACGACGATGCCATAACCATGACTTTGTTTTCGAAGCCTTTGACAACAAGCAGATGAGAAGACTTCATATGTCTTCGAAGTTATGGTGTATAGATTTGAATCCCGTGTTCCTCTTAAAAGTTCCACACCATCAAGTTCTCTAACGAAACAAGTATGTTTTCTAAAAGCCACCTCTAGATCGGAATCACAAAATTGACCAACAGAAAACAAATTATGACCAAGACCTTCTACATAATATACCCTGGAGATTACACTATCACCAAAAAAATAGTCTCCATAACCCATAATTGCACCGAAATGATCGTTCCCGAATCTAACAGTCCCGATGAATTTACTCACGAAGTTCATGAGTCGCGACCCGTCTCCAGTCATATGCTTGGAATAGCCTGAGTCCATGTACCACAAAACGATTTGAACGATCTGCAGTTGAACACAGACAAGAATGGATAACTGGATAATTGGGATCCCCATGTGTGACAACCCGTACTTTCAGGTCATTTCTCGAAACGATTTATGCTTCACTATTTCAACATTTATCGTAAACTTGGTTTACGTGTTCCAAATTCGCGTAACCTTAAAGGTTTGCGCGCGAATTCATGATCATAAACATCACGTACAATCATATGGACTAAGATTAGTCTACATTCCATTGACACCATTTGCATCTCATTAATTCATTCATGACATTTCATTTCACTTGAACGCGTAATTTTATATTAAATAAACGTTATCGCGTGTGAGTTATTTTGAATATTTAATCCGTTACTTTCAAAAATGATTCCGACATATTTTAAACTTACATTTAGTTTATACAAACTATATTTTGAGTTTTCCTAGTGTTTTAAATTTATTTGGTACATAAATCGTTAAAGTTTAAATATTACGACGTTTTTCTTAAAAATTATACGATAATTATTTTAGCACTCAAATTTTACAAGAAATGTATTCTTACAATTTTTATAACTACAATATACTTTACTTTGATCCCTTAAAACTTATTTTAGTCCATACTACTCTAACTTCACAACTATGTACAAGTTACAACAATTTTTCTTAACAAAACATTTACTTACATTTTCTAACAACTACACATTATAATAAAAAAAAAAAAAAAAAAAAAAGATATTTTGTTGACAAAGCCCCCCAAAACCGGCAAGGGGGAGGGTAGGCATTAATTGGATTGGTACAAAATTTCTACATATCTATACTTATACACTCAAACTACATTCACTTCATTCACTCTTCACAAATAATTCAAGTCAAGAAAAGTTCTCTCTATCTTTGTTTTTCTCTTCTCAAAACCGGTTCTCACAAGAAGTGCAAGGGATCAAAGATTTTCTCAAGTTCAAGTATTATAACAATCTAGTATATACTTTTTATGGTTTTGAAATAAAAACCAAGAGTGTTTAGGATTATCCTTGTTACTTGCACCTCATCATATTCATTTGTAAGCTTATTTCTTTCATTTTCATGTTTCCTTATCATTTCATATTCATCTTTTCATTTTGGAGCAAGTATGCATAATATGTGATTTATACCATTTTATTTCATGATTTTAGAGTTATTTATATACTTTGGTCATCCTATAAATATTCCCTTGGTATTCTTTGGTCTTGATGGTGATTAGGAACCCATGACACCCTAAGAAGGTGTATGGTAGGATTAGATTAGTTTTGGAGTTGATTTGAAGGGATTAGAATAGGGTTTGTCCGAGAAAAACTATTTTCGATAAGTATATAAAGTGGTCTGTCCTTATTTTGATTTTCTGGAAAAACCGACAGTAGGCACGAAATTTTGGCCTTGATATTTAGAAAATATACTTTAAAACGAATCCGTGGCCGCTTGAACGGAATAAAACGGAGTTATAACGAAGAAGTTATGAATTTTTAAAGTTTGACGACGAAATATATATTTTTCAGAAATTTCAGCAAGTTATTTTTACTTTATTCGAGTCAAAAACGAGCCTTAAGCTTTACAAATTATTTCGACTTATCAAAAATATATTAGTATACTTTGATACGAAGCTAAGGACATATAATACGTAGAAAACGGATTTGAAACGACTAAGATATACACGTTTTCATAAACTTGCCGTAACTATTATTTTTAGAAAAACTATATTATTTTTACGAGATACGTGTTACGGTAACTAAAATCACCATATTTAACCTCTATTATCTTTATGTTCGAGACCTTTATGACGAAAACTCATGAACTGAAACTTCTAGATTTTGATACAAACTTTTCAAAACCGTCGAGTTCGTTTTCTAACGTGCGACGTACACCATTTTACGACTAGTTTTTCAAAGCCATTTTTGTCACTTTCATAAAATTTCCAACGACATTGTTTTACGACGAAAAGTGATAATTTCACCATAAATCATTACAAAACAATTGTAGGATGACAATTCGACGTAAATACTTGTAAAGTGATTTAAGATTGGTCAAGACGTCAAAAGAGTATTTTTGACGAAAGTATTATTTTTCCAAAATCTCGCAAATGGTATAAATAACATACGAAATGCATGCATAACATTACATTGCAACTCATTACATATCATATCATCCATAATAGGTCATTTTTCGAGATTCACGCTATATTTCAGTGTACCTACTTTCGTCATCGTAATCATTGCAACAGGTGAGTTTCCATAGCCCCACTTTCAATTGTTTTATACTATTTTGGGGGAGATACATGCTCAACTAATTGCTTTTACTTACACAAGTACTTTTAACTTATACGATTTACAGTGAGTTTTCATAGCCCCTGATTTTACTTGTTTTCATAACTGTTTTGGGGGAGATACATGCTACATTTTAAATTGAACACAAATGCTTTGAACTGTATGCTATATCCGATGTTTTATTGTCACTAAGTATTTGCCATGTTCGAAGTCCCTACATCATGAACCATTAGTCACTGCGGGTGAGCGCGAGTATAGTGAATAGGCCTATTGGAATTAACACTCCCGCTCCTATTGACCCAGTTAGGGGAAATCGAGCGCACTATATTTGAATCATTAAGGTAAATTGCCAAGTTTACCTATTAGGGCGGCGTTAAACGATGATTACCAATCTTTATTGGTGCGATGTTACGCTTTGGTGTCATGAACTTAGTGAAATAAATACGATGTTGTTTTTTAACGATGAGTGTGAAACAATTTAACTCACACTACGATGATTGTGTTCAAACGAATTAATTAAACCTATGGTTTTAAGTCGAGTTAGGTACTATTGTGAATTCATTTGACGATGTGTGGTTGAATATAAACTATATATACATTTCGGCAATGGGTGGTGAACACACAGGTTGCAAGTTTTGTATGGGCGGGACTTGGAACTGAGTGGATTTACAATGCCTTTGCGCATAAACGATTGCGATACATTGAGTCATGCACTATTTTGTGAATTCTTGACGATTTCTTTGAACATAAACTATGCATATTTGGCAGGGGTTGTGAACACACAGGTTGCAAGTTTGTATGGGCGGGACTTGAACTAGTGGATTTACAATGTCTTTGCTACATAATCGATTTTGATAGTCTTTACATTTCAACGATTTACAATGCTTTGCTGCATAAAAGATTTTGAAGGGCTTTACATTTCAACACAAACTCTATGAAACTCATCAACCTTTGTGTGACACTTTTTAGCATGTTTTATCTCAGGTATCTAAGGCGTTCACTTCATGGCATGCATTGGACACATCATGGAGTCGTGGTGACGACGCGTCTCACTTGGGTTTAAATACTTTAACACATATCGCTTGAATTGTAACAAAACTTATTTCCGCACAAGTGATTTTCATTTGGGACCTACTTTGTAAACTCGATTGGTTTTATTAAACCAAACGATGTATTTTCTAAACGACACTTTAGGTCGTTCAATATAACTGTGATTGTGATGCTATGACAGTAATCTCCCAGGAATTCCATTCCGCTGCAAAACAGGTAATTTGGGGGTGTGACAGATTGGCATCAGAGCGTCGGTATAGAGAAACTAGGTTGCATCATCGACCCTAGACTATAACTACATTATCATAGCATCTCATCATTTCATCATAAGTGCATGTTCACTTTGCAAGCGATTTATACGTACATTTTTCGAGTTATTCACTTTCATTTCACATTGATTGTCACATGGATGCCTTTAAATTCCCATCCCATTATCATTTCCTCATACTCTAGCGTGGAGAATTCCTTGTCATTCCCTATCACAATTTTTATATCAGCTGATTCATTATCGATAACGACGAATGCTGAGATGAACCTTTAAATAAGGCGAAGTCACTCTCACTCCTTTGTTTCATCACTAACATGTCGAGTTACACGTTATTCACACTAAGTCACTAAACCATTATACACTTGAAGCACTTACGACACCTCATAACCCATCTTTCGGAACCCGTCGATTATTTTGAAAAATAACCTCAAACTTACCATTTCTTATCACATCTCTTTGGAGTGTTTATTATTAACATCGGATTTTGCTACGTCTCACATTTCCTCTTGTTTTGAAGAAGATATGGCACCGAAGAAAGCTACAGTTGAAATGACCCAAGCAGCTATTCAAAAGTTAGTGAATGATAGCATAGATGATGCTTTAAGAGTCGAAAGGGAAACAGTGGCTGCTGCTGCTGCTGAGGCCGCGGTGCTGCTTGAAGCCGCTAGGCTAGCTGCGCTACTGGAAATGCCGGAGGATCCGGAGTTAAGAGAGTTCGTATACAAGGATTTCAAAAGTGGTGAGCCCACGAAGTTTAGGGGATTGAAGGAGCCACGGCCCTGGTACGATGGTTTGAAAAGTTGGAATCCGTGTTTTTGCTTTGTAATTGCTCGGATGATAGTAAGGTCAAATTTGCTACAAGTACATTACTCGATGGAGCGTTGTCGTGGTGGAATTCATATGCTCAACCGATTGGAATGGAGAATGCTTTCAAGCTTACTTGGGAGCAATTTAAGGGTTTGGGGACTAAGAAGTTTTGTCCTCGTACGGAAGTGAAAAAGTTGGAGACGGAGTTCTACGAACTAGTAACGATTGGGTACGATATTGACACATACATTCGGAGATTTCAGGAATTGGCCGCGTTATGCCCGTCGATGGTACCGGATAACGAGAAGTTGCTAGAGGCTTTTATCGGGGGACTTCCTGAAGTTATTCAAGGAAATGTGACTTCGTTTGATCCACAAACAATCGAGGAAGCTATTAGGGTGACTCAAAAGCTCAGGGCCCAGGTAGTGAAGAGAGGTAAGTACACCAACACCAACCAAAACAACAACAACCCCAACAACCGCACCAACTACAACAATAACCAAAACAACAACAACGACGATAACCAAATCAACAACAACAAAAGGAAAGGGGGAAAACGACAAGGAGATGATAACAAAAACAACCAAAACCGCAACACTAACCGTCATCAACAACAAAATAGAAGGCAAGAAGCGGGAATGGTTTATGTCGCTGCACCAATGAGAGGTAGAGGGTATGATGGAACACACCCACTATGTAATCGATGTAATTTTCATCACTCGGGTCCTTGCCCTGCCAAGTGCCACAAATGCAAAAAAACGGGACATCTAGCCAGAGATTGTAAAGGTAAAGCCGTAGTCACATGCTTCGGATGTGGGGAACAAGGAAACTATCGGAATCAATGTCCTCAAAACCAAGGTCAACCAGTTGAAGGTGCTCATGGGAATGTATATATGTTGGAAGGAGGAGGAGGAGTTCGTCAAGGTATCAACGACGCGGAAGACTGAAGAAGTTCGGAAACTAACAGTCTTATTTCTCCTTATGTACTATGTCGTACTAAGTTTATGTTTTCCATCATATCCGAATCTTTATAACCTAAGATGTATTTCTGTTTGATAAACCACTTGTTGTAAAATATTCTCATCTATCGTACTTTATTTTCTTTCCGATTTGTTATCATTTCCGAGGATTTCAATTCTTTTTACTTTAACTATCATTTTAACGACACTTCTCCATGTCTTCTCTCCTCGATGTTCATCACAATTTTAGCATCAGTTGACTCAACACCAAACAACATATGAGTCGATTAGTCCAAGCATTGCATAGTTACTCCTAAATTATACATAGCCTGATCACCTATGTCTAATTCAGGAAGAATCATGCAATGAAGGGAGTAGTAGGCTTATATGTGTAAGCAATTCCGTAATCGAGCCAAATTTTCAAAAGATTTTCTTCAAACCACTTGTTTCCAGTTTGATCCGCGTGACAGTTCTTGTTTGATGAGTTGCAAAGATCGAGCTAGAAACAAGTTGTTACCTAAACCGATTTAGCCTAATCGTATGACAGTTCTTGTTTGATGAGTTGTGGGATTAAGTAAAAATCGGTTACCAAAAAGTCTTTTGAGGGTTTTGCTCGAGAATGGGAAGGCTTGCCTCATCAAACCCTAAACCGTTAGACCTAACAACGATTGAATTCAGGGACTGAATTCCTTTTTGGAAGGGCGAATGTGACAACCGTATTTCAGGTCATTTCTCGCAACGATTTATGCTTCACTATTTCAACATTTATCGTAAACTTGGTTTACGTGTTCCAAATTCGCGACCTAAAGGTTAGCGGCGAATTCATGATCATAACATCACGTACAATTCATATGGACTAAGATTAGTCTACATTTCATTGACACCATTTGCATCTCATTAATTCATTTATGACATTTCATTTCACTTGAACTGCGTAATTTTTTTATATTAAATAAACGTTATCGCGTAAGTTATTATTTTGAATATTTAATCCGTTACTTTCAAAAATGATTCCGACATATTTTAAACTTACATTTAGTTTATACAAACTATATTTTGAGTTTTCCTAGTGTTTTAAATTTATTTGGTACATAAATCGTTAAAGTTTAAATATTACGACGTTTTTCTTAAAAATTATACGATAATTATTTTAGCACTCAAATTTTACAAGAAATGTATTCTTACAATTTTTATAACTACAATATACTTTACTTTGATCCCTTAAAACTTATTTTAGTCCATACTACTCTAACTTCACAACTATGTACAAGTTACAACAATTTTTCTTAACAAAACATTTACTTACATTTTCTAACAACTACACATTATAATAAAAAAAAAAAAAAAAAAAAAGATATTTTGATGACAAAGTCCCCCAAAACCGGCAAGGGGGAGGGTAGGCATTAATTGGATTGGTACAAAATTTCTACATATCTATACTTATACACTCAAACTACATTCACTTCATTCACTCTTCACAAATAATTCAAGTCAAGAAAAGTTCTCTCTATCTTTGTTTTTCTCTTCTCAAAACCGGTTCTCACAAGAAGTGCAAGGGATCAAAGATTTTCTCAAGTTCAAGTATTATAACAATCTAGTATATACTCTTTATATGGTTTTGAAATAAAAACCAAGAGTGTTTAGGATTATCCTTGTTACTTGCACCTCATCATATTCATTTGTAAGCTTATTTCTTTCATTTTCATGTTTCCTTATCATTTCATATTCATTTTCATTTTGGAGCAAGTATGCATAATATGTGATTTATACCATTTTATTTCATGATTTTAGAGTTATTTATATACTTTGGTCATCCTATAAATATTCCCTTGGTATTCTTTGGTCTTGATGGTGATTAGGAACCCATGACACCCTAAGAAGGTGTATGGTAGGATTAGATTAGTTTTGGAGTTGATTTGAAGGGATTAGAATAGGTTTTGTCCGAGAAAAACTATTTTCGACAAGTATATAAAGTGGTCTGTCCTTATTTTGATTTTCTGGAAAATCCGACAGTAGGCACGAAATTTTGGCCTTGATATTTAGAAAATATACTTTAAAACGAATCCGTGGCCGCTTGAACGGAATAAAACGGAGTTATAACGAAGAAGTTATGAATTTTTAAAGTTTGACGACGAAATATATATTTTTCAGAAATTTCAGCAAGTTATTTTTACTTTATTCGAGTCAAAAACGAGCCTTAAGCTTTACAAATTATTTCGACTTATCAAAAATATATTAGTATACTTTGATACGAAGCTAAGGACATATATACGTAGAAAAACGGATTTGAAACAACTAAGATATACACGTTTTCATAAACTTGCCGTAACTATTATTTTTAGAAAAACTATATTATTTTTACGAGTAACGTGGTACGGAGCTAAAATCACCATATTTAACCTCTATTATTTATGTTCGAGACCTTATGACGAAAACTCATGAAAGAAACTTCTAGATTTTGATACAAACTTTTCAAAACCGTCGAGTTCGTTTTCTAACGTGCGACGTACACCATTTTACGACTAGTTTTTCAAAGTCATTTTGTCACTTCATAAAATTTCCAACGACATTGTTTTACGACGAAAAGTGATAATTTCACCATAAATCATTACAAAACAATTGTAGGATGACAATTCGACGTAAATACTTGTAAAGTGATTTAAGATTGGTCAAGACGTCAAAAGAGTATTTTTCGACGAAAAGTATTATTTTTCCAAAAACTCGCAAATGGTATAAATAACATACGAAATGCATGCATAACATTACATTGCAACTCATTACATATCATATCATCCATAATAGGTCATTTTTCGAGATTCACGCTATATTTCAGGTACCTACTTTCGCATCGTAATCATTGCAACAGGTGAGTTTCCATAGCACTTTCAATTTTATACTATTTTGGGGAGATCATGCTCAACTATTGCTTTTACTTACACAAGTACTTTTAACTTATACGATTTACAGTGAGTTTTCATAGCCCTGATTACTTGTTTTCATAACTGTTTTGGGGGGGATACATGCTACATTTTAAATTGAACACAAATGCTTTGAACTGTATGCTATATCCGATGTTTTATTGTCACTAAGTATTTGCCATGTTCGAAGTCCCTACATCATGAACCATTAGTCACTTGCGGGTGAGCGCGAGTATAGTGAATAGGCCTATTGGAATTAACACTCCCGCCCTTATTGACCCAGTTAGGGGAAATCGAGCGCACTATATTTGAATCATTAAGGTAAATTGGCAAGTTTACCTATTAGGGCGGCGATTAAACGATGATTACCAATTTTTATTGGTGCGATGTTACGCTTTGGTGTCATGAACTTAGTGAAATAAATACGATGTTGTTTTTAACGATGAGTGTGAAACAATTTAACTCACACTACGATGATTGGGTTCAAACGAATTAATTAAACCTATGGTTTTACGTCGAGTTAGGTACTATTGTGAATTCATTTGACGATGTGTGGTTGAATATAAACTATATATACATTTCGGCAATGGGTTGTGAACACACAGGTTGCAAGTTTTGTATGGGCGGGACTTGGAACTGAGTGGATTTACAATGCCTTTGCTGCATAAACGATTCGATACATTGAGTCATGCACTATTTGTGAATTCATTTGACGATTTCTGTTTGAACATAAACTATGCATATTCGGGCAGTGGGTTGTGAACACACAGGTTGCAAGTTTTGTATGGGCGGGACTTGGAACTGAGTGGATTTGCAATGCCTTTGCTACATAATCGATTTTGATAGTCTTTACATTTCAACGATTTACAATGCCTTTGCTGCATAAACGATTTTGAAAGGGTTTACATTTCAACACAAACTCTATGAACTCACTCAACCTTTGTGTTGACACTTTTAGCATGTTTTATCTCAGGTATCTAAGGCATTCACTTCATGGCATGCATTTGGGACACATCATGGAGTCGTGGTGACGACGCGTCTCACTTGGGTTTTACATACTTTAACACATCGTTTGAATTGTAACAAACTTATTTCCGCACAAGTTGATTTTCATTTGGGACCTACTTTGTAAACTCTGATTGTTTTATTAAATCAAACGATGTATTTTCCAAACGACACTTTAGGTCGTTCAATATAACTGTGATTGTGATGCTATGACAGTCAATCCCCAGGAATTCCATTCCGCTGCAAAACAGGTAATTTGGGGGTGTGACACCATGCAAGAATGGGTTCCACTTGGTTAGTAACAGTGATTGGAATACCCACATCAGAAGCAGAAATAATGAGATCATTAGGGATAGATGTTGCGCTAGTGTGTGAATTATACCTTTTCAAAGTATGTTCACTTCTTAAAGGAATAGTTCTACCAGTAGGCATCCATTTTCTAATGGGCATTGGTCTAGATAATCTAGGGCACAACTCATTAAGATTAAATTTGCGTCCAGTTGGTATCCACTGATAACCAACATTACTGAGTTTTCTTCCTGTGGGTTTCCACTGTTTTATGCCCTTCTTCCACCATTGCTTTTTAGCCTTCTTAACCTGTTTGATAGCATTAATATTCTTATCTGGGTATTTATCCGCATTACTCACATTATTCACAACACATTCATGATTAACACCAGGAATCAAACATTCATTACATGTTTTGCAAGTAGTAGTAGAATTCGAATTAATTATAGTACGCTTAAAGCTAATACTAGAATCAACACGATTCGTTTTATTCAATTCCAACTTAAAGTTCGTAGGGTGGTCTTGTACTTTCCTCCATTGATTACTCTTAGCTTGCGAGGTCCTATCTTGCTCTGTATTGGCTTGAGGCTTTGACCTGCTCGCTTTGGTATCACTTTTTACTCCTGTAGAGGGAATGGGAACATTATTTGGTTTTGCTACCTTTTGCATTTTAGGTTTTGAAGTGCTGGGATCTGAACTACTTGAAGGAACATTGAAGCTTACATGCTTAACTTTAGGCACTGAGTGAGGCATATCAAGATTGGCATTCTTAAAATCAGGCATAGAACAAGGCACAACTATTTTATCCTTCTTACCATCAGATTTAGGGCATGTTGCTCTTAAGCATTCTAACAGCTCTTGAGATCGTTTGGCTTAAATGCAAGCAAACCTAATTTCACAATCAAGGGGCTTATTTACGAAATCCTCCTCTACAATTTCACGGAGACGTTCTAGACTATCCTTAAGATGAACGAAATAGTTATGAAATGCCAGTTCGTTATTTCTAAGATGAGGAGGAATGTATTTAACAGTCACAATATATTTAGAATCTGTAGATGACTTTGATGCAACATTCTCATTAAAGACAAGTGGCATTTTCCCTTTTACCTGATTCCTCAGACTCTCAATTTCCTTCTGTAAAGACGTTATTTTTTCATTATTCTTGTCACGAGTGACTTTCATTGAATCATATAACTCTTTAAAGTGTCGTTTAACTTTTTCATTATCATCTAGAAAGCTCTCATTTTCCTTTTGTAAAGCATTAACCAAGTTTTGAAGATGATAAGTTTGAGAACACTGAGAATCTAAAGGAGGAGGTATTTGGGAGCCAGTCACATTGTTCTTTTCACCCTTTAATTGTGAAATTTGGGCTTTCAACTTTCTGATCGTGTTACAGTGAGCTTGAATCTGTTCGTCACGTTTGTTTATTTCAGAAAGTGCATCAAACTCTGGAACATTTGAGGATGTCTTGATGTTTGAGGTTTTGACATTTTCTTTGAGATGTTGATATTTTAGTTGTAAATCAAAATGTTCAACTTCTAGCTTAGAAAGATGTTTTACCAGATTATCGTGATCATCCTGATCAATTTTCTCATTTAGTTATGAGTTTTTGTTTTCAAGCTCAATGACACGAGCATGGGAGACTTTCAAAGCAACAGTTAATTCATGAAATTGAGAAGCAGTAATAGAATACTTAGTAACAGTATAAAAACACATCTTGAGCCATACAACTTAATACTAAGTTCTCATTTAGGATATGCAAATTCTTCCTTTCAATTTCATTATATTTGAGTTCCCGTTCATAATCATTGACTTCAACAATCATTGCATCAAATTCCTTTTCCATTTCTTTAATATCCGAGTTTATCCCCTTTTGAAGATTTTCAAATTGACCTTTTAATTGCTTAAAGAAAGGCATGACCTCAGTTAAATAGCATTCTTTAGTTTGCTCAAAACCCCCTTCCCCTTAAGTTATCCATGTAGGTGTGATTATTTAATCCTTTGGTTAGCTTCACAGAGGTGACAAATTTGTGCCATTAGGGATTCATGTTGTTCACAAACTTTGAGTTTAGCTGAATATTTGGCATGGTCATTTTGATGTTCCTCATGTCATTTACAAGCTTGTGGAATCTCATGTAATATTCATGGACACTTTCTTCTGGATTCATCTTAAAGTGCTCAAATTCATCATACAATTGTGATTCTCTGACTTCCTTGGTTAATTCAGAACCCGAGAGAAGCATCTTGACATTGTCCCAAACTGCCTTAGCTTCAGTGTTATGATTGATCAGCTTGTAAATGTCCTTAGGTAAACCCTGAAGTATGATGTTAGAAGCTCTGATGTCTGCATCGTATCTCTTCTTCTCCTTATCAGTCAGTTCATGATACATTTTAGGTCTGGACGAGTATTTGATCCAGCTGCTTGAACGTCCTCAGCAACAGAAGAGATGATTGTAGGTACGTTGGTAGACATGATTACAGATTTCACGGGATTTTAAAACTCTTGGATTAAACCGGGAAATAGATTCTTTCACGGGATTTTACTAAATCAAGAGAAAACCGTAGAATGTAATCAAGAAGAAAAGCACTAAGTCACAAGAGACAAATCGCTCAACAAGACAAATCGCACAAACAACAAATCGCTCAAAAGTGACAAGTCGCTTCAATAAGCAAGTCGCTTAACCATACAAGTCGCTTAAACCAAGACAAGTCGCTTAATCAAGACAAATCGCTTAACCAAGACAAGTCGCTTAAACTTACAACTCGCTTCAATAAGCAAGTCAGCCAAGAAATGACAAATCGCTTAAACAACACAAATCGCAAAGTTACAACTTCGCTTAAATAAGCAAATCGCTGAAAAGTGACAAATCGCTACTCCGAATAAATCGCATAAGTACAGCACTACCTGACAAATCGCTTAAATAAGTGATTTGAAATGACACAAATCTTCCAAAACAGGGACAAATCGCACGTTTGAATACTTTACCGAGACACAAGTCGCTAACATTAAACTCAACAAAACGCCTCTTTTAAATCCAAAAACAATCCAACCACAATGATTCAAGCCTTCCAAATCAAAACCTAAACACTTATGATGATCCTAAACACAAAAGTACAATCAAAATCCAAACTTTAACACTAGAAATGGTCCAAATGATGCAAATACCACTAAACTTTTTCAAACCCAAAAACCATAAAGAACCACTAGAAATCCAATAATATGTAAGAGATGATCAAACCATTGCTCTTGATACCGTTTGTAACATATTGGATTTCACAAACACATCAAACCATGATCAAATGGGGCGTACACTTTGAGGTTTTTAAAGAGAGAAAGAGTTAGAGGTTTGGTAACTTAGTGAGAGAAAGTGAAAATATTATTATGAGCTCCAACCCTCTACATTGGGAGGTAGAGGGTATTTATAGTTTCTTACAAAAACGCCACCTACGGGCTGTGGATCAGGCATACAGTGGGTAAAGACCCGTCCGTCCTCCACGGTATTACTTAACTAAATACCACCTAACATTAAATAACCACGACTACAAGCTTGCTAATGATTACATATGCTTGAGGTGACCGACACTTTAATAACTGGATTTACTAAATCCTAACAGTGGGACCCAGTACACAACTGCGTTCCAGAAAATACTCACCATGAGCACTCAATTTGGACCAACTCCTGCCTTCATGTCTACGTTGCGGAGTACGGTAGAAAGAGAAAATCACATGGTATCGATGGACCTTGAGGGACTCGCGTCCGACGCAGCCCTCCGGGAGTATTGTGATAAGTATTCCGACCAGATCTTGCCTATTGTGACGGAGAAAGTTTAGAAACGAGAAGAAAGAGCCAAGGCGGAAAAAATCCAAAAGGAATACCATGAAGGCCAACATCACCATAGAGCGGAAATACCAAGTGGAGATTTACGGAAACAGCTCGAGGAAGCAAAGTGGCGGAACATGCAAAGTGGTGGCGGCCGAAGACGCACCCGATCCAGGTCACCCAAAGGGAAAGAAGAAGGAAGGGAAACCGTGTTCAAAAGGCTGCGCAAAAGTGCGTTCCACCGGCTCGGAGACAATGAGGAAAATACTTATGTGTACTCCAAAGACCCAAGGCAGCAAGTCCGCCACGTTACCGGAAGAAAGGAGAGGGGCAACCAGGGAGACTCCCAATCACAACCGGTAAGGCAAGGATTGGGAAGGCACAGAACCGAAAAAACTCGGTCGCGGAAAACGAACAGCTGTTCAAGCGATGGGCCTCACGGAAGCGGATGCCGAGGGTCCGAAGTCAAAAAGCGGAAGTCAAATGACAACAACGACTGTGACCTGGCTAGACCCTGGGTCTGCAAGGAGACTGATCCGTTCACTCCACGTATCCGCTACTTCGAAATGCCTATGAAAACACGAATGCCAACCAACGTGAAAACATATGATGGGAGCGGAGATCCAGAGGATCATCTCAAAATCGTTCAGGCAGCGGCAAAGGTAGAATGCTGGGCCATGCCAACGTGGTGTCACATGTTCAACTCTATACTAACTGGATCCGCTAGGGTCTGGTTTGATGACCTTCCACCTGAGTCAATAGACAGCTACGATAAACTAAAGGAAGCCTTCTTGACTAACTTCCTACACAAAAGAAGTGTATCAAAGACCCGTTAGAACTTCATCACATCAAGCAAAGAGATGGAGAACTTCATCACATCAAGCAAAGAGATGGAGAACTAACGAAAAACTTTGTAAGAAGGTTCAAAGAAGAAACCAGAAATGTAAAGGGAGCCCCAGAAATTTTGAAGGTTTCAGGATTCATGCACGCGATCACTGATCCGGAGCTGATTAAGCGGCTACACGACAGAATCCCGAAGTCGATGAACGAAGTAATAAGCATAACTACTTCCTTCCTACGAGGCGAAGTAGCTGCAGGAAGTCGTGAAAGAAAAAGGCAGTGGGTACAAAGACCAATGAAGCGAACAACAGTCAAACACCGACAAAGCTTCAAAAAGTGGCTTAAAATAAGCAAAGAATAAGAGAAAGTCAACAGGGTTTCCGCAACCCACAAAAACCTTTCGAGGAGACAACGAAACAAAGGAAAGCAAGATCCACAAACCTTTTCCCAACCACAACAGTCGAGAAGGAAACTGAAGGGAAGTTCTGCGAATTTCACGGAAAAGCAAGACACACCACAGAAGAGTGTCTGCATTTGAAAAAGCAAAGGGAAGAAAAGAAGAAAGGGCCGATGATAGAAGTTGACGAATAGAAAGAATAAGCGGAACCGCCCACACATCAAGAGAAAAATGAAAACGTAACTTCAGCAGAAGAAGAAATGCAAGAACGCCAATAAAACGAGCACGCATCAGGACATCCCTGAAAAAGCGAATAAAGATCCTGAACCTATAAACCTCAATAGAAAATGACTCAGGAAGCAAGTACAAACGTTGAAAAAGTGCACTGCCACTTCAAAACAATCGAATCGCGGAAGGTTGTGCGGAAAGGAGCAACAATAAAAATGGAAACACGCTACGAATACATGCGGAAAAACCATGCGGAAACGGTTCCCAGAAATTAAAAAGAAACAAAGACCTGTGACCTAAAAAGAGTTAGCTTCGGAGGAAGTGGCGCACCAAAAGAAGTACGCAAGAAGTTGCGGCAGACAAGACATAATAGATACAGCCATGGAAAGGGAAATACTCAACAACAAACAAGCAAGGGCGGAAGCAAAAGGATAAACCTTATCCAGATAACAAAAGAGAAGAAAATCTGCAAGTACAGATACACGTTCCTTCCCAAGGAATATCATGTCAAATCAAGCAGAAGAACAGACACCCAGGCTACGAGCCTAGACACGCACTAACCTACCAACAGGTAGAAAAAGACAAACGCTAGCACATGCAAAACAGTAAAATCTTCGCTATAAATACGCGAAGTAAAAAAGCAGGAGAATGCAAGAAAAACAAAACAATAACCTTCGTTCTCCAGAATCAAACACACTAACAGGAAAAGTCTGGAGAAGCTCATTCTGAAAGGAGCCGAAGATGTTATTCAGAAGAAGAATTCGACAACGCATACAATGTTTTAAAGGCTCAAGGCGCACTAAGGCGCGAAGGGGACCAAAGAGCCTCGAGGCGAGGCGCATACCAAGGCGCGGGATTCATGAATACGAGGCGCACTAAATACGTTAAGTTTTTTTATAATATATGTGACCATTTATGTAGCGTAAATAACACAAAATAACATTAAATACTTAATACATGACACATATAGCCATTATAAATATTAAAATGGATCAGTTATCACTTCTCAAATGGATCAACTCTTTGGCTCGATGAACTACATATAGATTAAAATCCATATCATACTAAATATGCTTGTGTCCTACACTTGCAGACTTACATCTAACAAAGTTCACAATTTAACCCAAATATCAAGCAAACAACATATTAATATTCAAGGCATAATGCAAATCATACAAATACTCACCTTATGATGTGATGCATGAAGATAAAATAAACTTATGACATTATTTACAATTCAATAAAACAAACAATCAATAAAAATCAGTTCAAGATATAAACTTATGACGTGAGAGAGATTACATATTTGTAAAATGATCAGAATCTACAGTTACCCACTTGATTGTGTGTTTTAATTCTTTTTCAAATTAGGGTTATTAGATATAACTTAAAAGGCTCATGTATATAACTTATAAAGCCCATGTATCTTATCTTAATATTTAGAAAACAACCCCAAAACCTGTTACATCTCCGAGGCGCAAAAAGCCCCAAGGCGCTGCGCTTTTTTTGGGATTCATGCATGTCGTGAGCCTCGATCCGAAAAAATCCCTAGAGCTTGAGCCTTGAGAGAGGCGCGCCTCAAGTCGCGCTTTTTAAAACTATGCGCATCGGAAAGAAAAAATACAAGTTTCTCATGGCAACATATCGCCAACATGACAGTTGCAAAACCATACATGGCCCAAACCTTCATCACCTTCACAAGAAAAATACAAAAGAAAACATGACGAAAACCAAAATATGTTCTTAAATGACTACTAATAATGCGTAGTTGCTCTAAAATGGCTACTATTAACCCACCACCACAACACCTCATAACACCCCTTCACTCAAACCTACTCCTATGGCATTTCCAAATACCTTGCCAATTAAGGCAGCGGCACCCGCGGCCGGAGCAATACTGTCGATTAGACTCCCAGTAGCCATTGGGAAACAAGATCGATCAGGTGCTCACGGGTCAACTGCGGAGACGGCCGGGGCAAGGAGCCACGAGGGAAGTGAAATGGTAAGGGAGGGAATGATGGAGTGTGGAAAAGGATGGGTCCTTAGGGAAGGATAAGAAGGAACGCTAGGGGCAAGGAGCTATATTAGGCAGTCCCTAGCTATCAAGAAGCTTCCCTTACAACGGCAAGCAACAAAGGATGCAAACTACGCATTCATCTTATTGTTGTTGCATCCCGGCCCCCAGACAAGCACACGTCTACCAACCCGAGTCAACCAGGTTGGATAGACTGAATGTAAGCTAAAAATGACCAGCTTGCAGGCGCCGGGATACGTATATAAAAGCTACCATCACAGGCTACACTTTCAAAAAAACGGAGCTATCCGAAAAATGAAAAGTAAAAGCCTGGTAGCTCCTCGGGAATCACCGTCAGAAGAGAGTGACAGGAGCTTTCCCCAGAGGAAAAATAAAGCATACAAGGAGAGGATTCTAGCCCACGAAAAGAGCAAGAGTACTCAAAAAATGTTACCCACACCGGCAAAACCAGCGGAAAAACAACAATGACAATAATAGCATGATCGCGTTACGGACAACCACCAAAACAAACTTCCGCAATAAGGAAATCTTCCAAGAAGCAAAGAAACCGATGTCCGTCATTAGCAAAATCCAGAAAGAAACAAGGCTCCAGTAGCCATACAAGTAAAAGAGTAAGACTGGTAACAGGAAAATGTAAAATGTATTTGAATTTACCTATTTTTGTAACGTATTTAAAAATATGATCAATTAATAAAAAATGAAGATTAGCTACCTTCATTATTTTATTATTTAAAATACTTTTAATTTTATTAAGTGCATAAGACGCGCAAGCACAAGAATTGGGCACGACCCAAACATGTTATTTCCGAATAACATAGAGTTATCACGAATAACCAACTGGTGAACAACATAATCACCAAAGTACGTAAGAGGTATTGCAAGCCCAGTACTGGGAGGATAACCCAAAATTATCCAAAGACTATTACAAACGTGCATATCCGTATAACGTTAAAAATAGCACCGCACAAACAAAAAGAGATACGTGCGTAAAAGACTGTTAACTACGTTCATATCCGTATAACGTTAAAATAGCAACACAAAAGCGAAAAATGGCATGCACAAAAAGCATCAGGAAATTACGTAAAGAAGAAGTTATAGCATAAGAAAAATTAGCGAACAACGTGCAGAAATACAAACAAAAAGCAGCACGCAGTTATCAGAAACATCACAAAGAAGAGAAAGGACAAATATTGTTCAAAGGATCACAAGGCATCCATAAAAAAAAGAAAAACTAAGATTGTATCATAGCAACAGCACTAGCTTTAGGCTCGGACAGGTGGAAGAAGTCCCGTTAACCTCCGGGTTCAGGTCATTCGCAATTCCAGCAAGAGCACTAGATCCAACAACATCGTATTCATCAATAGAAAGGGGCCTATCAGAAACACCAGAAGGAAGAGACACAAGTGGCGAAGTAGTACACGCCAAAGTTAGCCCCACAGTTGAAAGTGCTTCTACACCCACAACATTACGAGCGGACAAAGGATCAACGGAATAATTATAGACATCGGCAACAGATAACCGATGAGCACCAAGACATTTTTTAACATGGTCAACTCTCTTCTGAACAACCTCCAAAGAGCAAGACAAAGAGCTGCTACCAACAACATCATTACTACCCTTATCATAAACAGGAATGATGAGTTGCTCAAGATCCGGCTGTAACCCTACAATCATAGGAGCATTGGCGGAAGGCCCATCAACACGAAGAAGATCTATAACTTCCGCAATACCAGCATCCTTGCTAGACTTAAGCACGAAGAGTAAAGAAAACAATACATTTTCAAGGGCCTTCACGAAGGAAACATAATGATCTTCCGCAGAAGGATTATATACAGCAAGCTCTTTTTTCTCCTTGCCATGAACAATGCCCGCCGCTAAGCCCTCTTGCATACCCTTGTCAAACTGCACGCTCAATAACTTATGCCATTGCCGTAGTATACTCTTGAGAACTTAAGCACTTAAACACAACGAGGTTCATACCATTAGTTAATAACCAGCAACAGCTAGATAATAACATAAGAAACCGAGGGTAAAACTCCTCATCAAGATGGCTAGCCAAGGCATACAAATCAGCAACGGCCGAATCAACCTTCCACATAAGTACGGCCATCTTCGCTTCCTGAATCTTACAGAATTCCTCCTCCAAAGCAGCAAGGGAAGGAACTCGGCTGCGGAGCTCAGAGCATGACTCCTCCAAGATCTGTATTTCCAAACAAAACAAAGTTTGAAGACAACGGGAAACGAACAAGAGTAACAATTAACCAAAAAAGGCACGGACGCGCACCTGTCCAGTGAGGTTGGAATTCTGAGACTTAAGAACAACAACTTCAGCTCTGAAAGTAGACTCAGAATCCTTTGCGTCAAGAGATGATTGAAGTGTTGCCACCTCAGCTCGAAGATAATTTTGTTCTTCTTCAAGCATGGAATTATGGTTCCTCAGAGACGAAAGTTCCACAGCAGAAGCTGCTAAAGAAGAAACAGCAGGAGATGTCTTGGAAGAAGTAGCATTAGCAACCTTAGACTCCAGAGCCAAAATCTCCTTATCCTTACTTGCCAACAAAGACAATAAGCGTTTCCGCTCCATAGCATTATACTCTAAACGCTGACGAACTTCTGAACTAAAGTAAAATTGTCATGCCACAGCAACATTAAACTCGCCAAGGAGACGCTCATACCCCATATCACGAATGGCGGAAAAAGAAGGTAGGAGGAGCGAACTCTTCCACCATAACATGCATTCATCAACATCATCAGGAAGCGAACTCTTGGCAACATTCCATTTCGGAATATGAACACCAGACGAAGAACCAGAGTCCGGATCATCAACAGTAGGTATGTCCTTAGCTGAGATATCAAGATCCAAAAGGTCATCAAGAATTGGATGAATACCGCCGACAGGAGAAAAGTTGTCCGAAAGAGAGGAAGGAACATCCACTTCACCCTTCCCCTTCCCAACAGGAAGGGCAGTAGTAACGACGGAAACCGTCATAACGGGTGCAGGAGAACATCAAATAAACAAATAAAGAACAAGTGAGTAAAAGGTATGAAAAGTAAAGGAATTACAAAAAGACGAAAGAATAAACAACAAACCTATGGGGAGAACCATCAAGATGGAGCAAACCAAAATTAGATTCACTAGACGTCCCAGCTTCATGAAGGGGAGTAGTTGATAATAAAGGAAAAGCAGAAGAATGAGTGGGCAAAGCATTTAAACAATATTCAAGAGTTTGCGAACTTTGAGCTAACAACTTCTGAGTAGACTCTGAAGACTTACCACCCGTAAAGGCCCTGCCAGAATCGTTAAGGTCACTCCTCACCTTCTTAGGGGGATGGACATGGCTGATACCAGCTTTCCTTTTCTTCCTCCTAAAATCGGAAGCCATACCACTATCAAAACCAACATCAGAAAACCGAACAGTCAGGTCACAGGACGATATCACCACATGGTCGAGAAGCTTCGATTTCCGAACAGATAGCTACACGTCCAACTTCACCAGAAGAGGGAGGGGTAAGAGAAACAGTACGACCTTCGGTCAGTTTTAGCAAAGGAACCTCATTCTCCTCCCGTGGCCGCGTATCAACGAGCAACTCCATAGGATTCTTCTTCTTAAACAAAGACAAAAGATCCATAGCTGCAGAAAACAAACAAAGAAGAAACGTAAATCAGGACAAAACAAGAATAAATTAGCAGAAGGAAAAACATAGACATGGTATACCCACCCTGCTTCTCTTGATCATAGAACAAAGGGTAAAAGTCATCACCCAAAGTATAATTACGGCTCAACCCAACTAAACAAAGGAAAGGCTCCAGAAACTTAAAAAAAAGAAGAAGTATAAGTAACAAGGGAAGCAACGTGTCCAACATCAAACTCAGTATCTCTAGGAGTGGCATCCTTAGGAAGATTTCCTCCTGCAAAGAAAGGATGAATAGAGGGGAAATCAAATGAGTCAACCCAGAAAAAGTAATCATTCCAACTCTTAAGACAATCAAAGGGTTAGGTATAACAAACGCCAAAGCTATCAACACGTTTACTAAAAGAAAGCCAACCAAGTTTCTGCGACAAAACAAAGAAACACCTAAATAAACCTACTAAGGGTTCAATACCAAGCGAAAAACAAAGAATCTCAAATTGAGAAACTTTAGCAGCACCAACGACAGAAAGCTGCGATATATGAATATTGTAGTAGTCAAGAATTGAAACAAGAAAAGAAGACAAGGGGAGGCGAAAATTAGCAAACTCGAAAAAACGGGTATAAACACCGATCTTCCCATTCGGCGCTTCACGAATACTTTGGTTAGGACCAGGCAATTCCGGATGAACAAAGCACGGAATTGAATAATCAATACAGAAATAGTCAAGTGCCTTTTGTGATAGTTTAGATTTGATAGATGAAAAAGTACCCATAACGGAAAAAGAAAAAGGGAATCAAGAACCTAACCTGACAGAGGAACATGGAAGGCAGATATGACGAAAGGTAAAATCAGATTGAAGAGCAGTGTTTGCAACAAAAGAGCAGTAAAAAGAAAAAATGGGCTAAAGCCAAAATAAGGGGTATTTATACAAAAGCAATCTAATCCAACGATAAAAATCAAAAACACACGGATAAAATTGTAGAAGACCAAGGGCCCACGGAATCAAATCAACCAGAATACGAAAAGTTACCAACCGTCAAAGTTATAAAAAAACACTTTCCAAGAAAAAGGAAGCGTCCATAAAACGCTTCAAGAGTGCGGAAGAAAAAATGGTCTAAAGGAAGTAGTCTAAGCACATCCACCGCAAGCGACAGTATCCGCACGCAGTGCACATACTAGACTGGGGGGACTGGATGGTATAGCAGTTCCTAAAGGTGAAGAAGCATTCCAAAGAGAAAAAACGCACGGAACGGAAAAACACTTAGTCAACTCAAGTCTAGTGACATCCACCGCACGCGGCAGTATCCGCATGCAATGAACATACTAGACTTGGGGGACTTGATGACGTATAGTATGTATAACATGCCTACTAGGCCCAATACATACTATGCACACACTGGGCCCAGGCCCAAATGATTACAAACCTTGGGCCTACAGTAAGCCTAATGACGAAATTGGCTATGGTCCAGATCTCTAGACGCACGAAAGACACATAACGGGCTGAACCTTCAACCGTTAGACCTCTTATGTCCGCGTCCATGGTTAACACGGAACCCTTTATCGCCAAGGGTCCGGCTCCGGTGACTAACTACTACATGCGAGAATCTAGGGAACCCTAGCGGTAAACCTCGCCTATAAAATGGGCTCTAATCCCCATACAAGGTACAACTTTCTCTCTCATAATTACACACACACATACTCCTATTTTCCCTCTCAAGAATGTGTACTTACTCTCACGTCGGAGTCTAATCGTGGGGTCCGTCCCCACGGTAAGACTAACTATTTACTCTTCTTGTGCAGGAAAATCAATCAAACTACTTGAATTAGTACAAGATCAACCCATCAAAAGCTTGTTGGCCCATTCCGGCAAGTTATATTCATACCCATTTACAACCCGTCGCACAAATTGTACTAACAGATGTGAATTTCTAAAGTCTCAGTTATGATGGATGTCTTTAATTCAATGTAAGGATAACTCTTTCCATTCCATCTTCCTAAACCGATTATCCTTTGATCTCCTCATTATTTAATGGTTGCAGGTATTTCTCATGTTCCTAGATGTGCATAAATAGCTCTTTTGGATGCTATCATGCAGCCACACTTTCTAGCTATACATTCTGTAGCATCATGTCCAAGTCAAACAAAAAGTCAGTCAAAACTTACACTCTTGATCAGTTGAAAGATGGTATCCAAGGCCCTGTTGTGGTGATGATATGTAGAACGTGGGATGTTCATAATATCAATGATCGATGCCATAGTACTGATTTTGTTGTTTCAAATGGAAAGGTGAAGCTGATATCGGAATGTTGTATAATTTTGATTTTATTCATTTTTATGTATTGATCAATTGATGTGAATTCTGTTTTAGGAAAATGTCATGCATTGTACCATGAGAAGCAATGTGTCTCATTGTTTTGTTGACAAGATCCAACCTCCTGTTGTGGTCTTTATGAGGGCTTTTACAGTGCATCAGAGGGATGAGTACCGGTTAATCAGAGAGAATGATTACTGAATTGAGGTTAATGGCTCAAAAACAGTGAGGAAAGTTTGCAACAAAGTTGGTGGCTTCTTAAGGCATCCATTCCAACTTATGGAGTTTGAGAGTATCCAGCCTACAGAAAATAAATATCTCATTGGTACACATTTTATAACTTAAACCCCGTTAAGAAAAGTCTCACTTAAATTTGTATTTATATGTTTATGTTAATGGCTTTGATATTGCAGATGTAATTGGCTTTGTTACAACTATTGGAAGATATGCTCAGCCAAGAACCGGCTCAAAGAACATTGATTTTCCGCTTATAAATGAGAGGTATTGACTCCTTATGTCCTCATCGGTTCATGATAAGTTTTTATGGTCCCATATTTAAATATAGACGATTAAATATCATGTGTTTGCCTGATACAGGGGTCGCACCTTAAGGTTACCTTATGGGGAAAGTTGGGTAATAAGTTCTTAAAGATGTTGTCTGCTTAGCCTGGAAAATACACTATCATCCTAACATCCATGACTGCCAAATATTATAATGGTTAGTTTACGGTTGTGCCGTTTAGCCTTAAAATCCATGTTGCTCCTACCTTTATAACCGTGATAACCTAAAAGGTCAAATGGGCATATCCAGTTGTTCATCTACTCTTATCCTGGATAGCGATGAAATTCCTGCCATTGTTTTATTTAAGTCTTAAATCATGTATTCGTTATGTTTTGTTCAACCACATTCATGGTTTTATAAAAACATGATTGTAATAATGGTACCAAATTACAGTGGGTTGATGATTTTGAACCGGCTTTGCCTATTACATCGACTCAATCAAGTGATGGGACACTGGAGGAGCTATTGGAATTGGGCCATGACAGACAAAAAGATGTAATTTGTTTTTTAACAATAATATTGAATGATATAAGTACTGAAATGTTACCAGTTAGGTTTTTAACCTACTGTTTATTAGGACGCTACAACATTTCATTGCCAGGTTGAGATCACAAGCATCCATACTAAGAACAGCTGATACTACCTGGCTTATGAGGGTGGAAATGCAAGAAGGGTGTGACCCGTAATGAAGGCCAGCTATGGTGCGACGCGTGCAACAAACCTGTAAACTATCCTAAACGAAGGTCATAACCAGTACGTAATCTTCGTTAGGCATTTATGAAAAGTTGGTATTTACCCTTGGATTTATGTCTGGATGTTCCGACAGGTTTAGGCTTAAAGTTGTTGTGAGTGATGCTACTACCTAGGTAGTGATTGTGAGGTAGGATGAAACGGCTACTGAACTGACAAAGGCGAGTGCTAAAATTTTGCTCGATGGGCTTATGAGGGGGATGAAGATGACACTCCTGCACTGCCAGCTGTTTTGACAAACATGTATGGTACAAAGCACGTGTTTAAGCTAAAGTCTCGTACACATTATAGTTATGGTGATTTTGAGAGCTTTACCTATACCGTCGTGTTTCCTGTTGGTGATATTGCTAATTCAGATGTCCAAGAGGTGTTTGTGATTCCTGATGACTTATCGCCAGAAAGCAGCAAAAGCAAAATGAAAGTTCCTATGAAGCGACTGGTGAAGTGTCCTCAGTTACACACCCTATCAAAACCTGTTGAAGCCAAAAAAAGAGAAGGTTAGTGTACATATTTGAATATGAATATCCATACTTGATGCTAATACTTGCACGAAGTAACCCATGTTTTTTGCTCACTTTTTAAGGTACATTGAGGAGGATTCGGATGTGGATGATACAACTGATACAATATTACATTAGGATAACCCTGTTAAAGAGGACGCAAAATAGGGCGGTTGGATCACGTTACTTTTTAGGTCTATTAAAATGACATCAAAGAACCATAATATGTTATGTTTGATTCTATCGTTAAGTGAACTTTTGAACATTCGGGGTTTGGTTCTTTTGGGCCAAATTATGGACAATAAGATGAAATAGTTGTTTTGTTTTTGGTTTTTTTAAACTACATTTAAACTGTTGTCCTACATGCACATTTCACTCCGCTGGGTGTCTGATTATAAAACTCATGTCTAACATACAGTTTCTTTTGATTCCCGTTTGTGTTACTCTTTTTCATTTTGTCACAGGACTCTTTAGAACGTAATAGAGATTCAGATACCTGATGCATCAGCGAATCTGCAAAGGCTCATGATAAGGATTTAAAAGGTACCTTTTTGAGGGGTCATTTAAGCCCTTAATTGATCACTTTTGTATCCGTTACTACTTAATTTCATTCCTTTTCACTTTTTAGGTCTCTTAAAGGAAAATTGCTGGAATGACACTTATTCAGACGAAAAGGCGCGAATATACAAAGAAAATGGCCAAAGTCAAGAATCGAGACACTCAGGATGCTGAATTGAAAGGGGACGGCGTCAGGTTCTACTTGCGACGCCGTCGGAACAAGTTTTGTGAGGACTCAGTATCCAAATTGCTTATTTACAAGTGACGGCATCAGGTTTTAAAAGAGTAGGGCGTCGCACCTCAGACGGCCTAGATTTGATCCAGACGGCGTCAGAGACAGAAGGAGACGGCGTCACAGGCATAAGGTGACGCCGTCACAATGCTAACGTGGCCAAGATGAAACCCTAATGACGGCGACCAGACAACGTCACAATTAAAGAGTGACGCCGTCGCAGTTTGTAACACTATATATAGAATCCGAATTTTTTAGTTTTCAGTGTGTAGTTTTGTGGAGTAAAAACCTAAACCGAACCAAGGCTGTCTTGTACAGTATTTTAGGGTTCCATACCCTATCTTACATCAAGATAAGTGTTTTACTTCATTCATTCAATTATGTCTTCAATTGATTGTATGTATGCTTGCATGTTCTCCATGTCTGGTTAATTTATTTGTGTGTTTGCTTAGGTAATATGAAACCTAGTTATTG
Source organism: Chrysanthemum makinoi (assembly GCA_910596185.1). Taxonomy (NCBI): domain Eukaryota; kingdom Viridiplantae; phylum Streptophyta; class Magnoliopsida; order Asterales; family Asteraceae; genus Chrysanthemum; species Chrysanthemum makinoi. Next base: position 102,382,144 of record OU343216.1, on the reverse strand, counting down.
AATATTGATTGTTTGTCTCTTATCTTAATTGTGATTGACCTAGTATTGCGATAGGTCATTCGTTATGCTATTAATGCTTGATTAATCTTTGTTGAACCTTAGTTTATAATCACCTAGAGTTATTGTAGGCTAAACATCCAAAGAATACCTTAGTGTTAAGTTTATAAATCCTAGAGATTTTGTAGTCATTAACCTTTGGTAGCTTCAAAGAGTTAGGGATAAACGCATACGCTACGACCTTAGAAACAAAACGCGTTAAGAATAAGGACGTGACAATTCAACCATCAATAGGAGATAACTAGGGAGTAATAAAACCTAAGTAAATACATTCTTAATCATCATACGAGCACACAACAATAGACATAGACTACCCCTAGCTTAGTTAATTAGATAATTAGATAAGTAGAGTAATCGGTAGAAATACCAACCCCCAAATCCAAACCCCGAGATTCGTACCTTTCCATTTCCTAAAAAATATAAAAAAGATAAAAAATAATCTTCCTCAACCCGAACCTTAGCGTAGTAACTTCTCACTAGTATTCCTACTCCCTTAGAGAACGATATTAATACCCGTGGCTTACCCTAATACTACACTACAATGATTAGGTTCACTGCCTAGGGTGTTGAAAAACTTGCTCGACCAAAAGGAAGTTCCTTTGACCCCGAACGCGCTGTGTAAGCGTATCAAGTTTTTGGCGCCGCTACCGGGGGATAGAATAGCTAGTTAGGAGTCCACCTCGTTTAGATTTCCTTTCTTGATTCCTATCAAGTAAGCTTTTTCCTATTTTTAGCTTCCTCGTAGTTTATCCCCCTTCTTCGTGACCTCTGTTCGTAAAACCCATCACTCACCATGATTCGTATCTTCTGCCAAAGATTCTTCACACTACCGGCCCCAATCCTCCTCCCTATCCCGAAATTGATAACGCAATCCCACAAAACCCTTCACCCGTTCACCACTTTGGAAATCACCTAGGGCATAATGAAATAAATTGGCAACAACAAAGTCCTTTCTATGACTCAGATTCCGATGAGGAAATTGATCATGGTGAAGCACTTAACAATGGGGAGGTCATTGATGAAGTGAGTTTTGAAATGAAAGAAGACTTCTCCTAATGTTTTGACCCTAGGTGTAGAATTGAGGCTAATGGCCCCTTTAACATGCAATTCCCTTGTAAGATAGGATTTGAAAGTTTTGATGCTAACTTGCACTCATTCTTACCTTTAAACTTAATCTCCAGAAACCTATATAATAAAATAAAGGGAGATGAATTAGCCTATAAAGGGGATAATGTTGCCGTCACTTACTTGGATGTGTTTGTTGGAAGTTTTGCCTATGTGGTTGAATTCATGGTCCTAGAGGATTTAGGAGAATTCATTGATGGAAGTCTTACCCAAGTTATTTTTGGAACAAACTTTAAGAGAATGACTAGGTTGAATGAACGGATGATCGATGGTCTAATTACATTCTCCGATGGAGTTGAAGATTTTGTCTATCAACTACCTCGTACACACCCTAGGTTTAAGCACAAAGATATAGAGGCGTGCAATCGGATGGCTCCCATTCCGATACTTAGTGAGAGAGATAAACAACGTGGACTTAGGCATACTTATGAAAAAAATGAGCGGTACTATAAAAAATGCCTAGAGTTAGGAGATGATTACAAGAAAAGTAAAAGAACATTGGAATGGCTTAGGTATGGGCACATAAGCGTGCACGAGACAACGTAGGGTCACCACTTCGAGTCTAGCTACAAGACTCATAAATAAAGAAAAGCGCTTCGTGGGAGGCAACCCATGCTTAATTGTTTGCTTGTTTGTGTGTCGTGTATCTTTTATTGATTGTTTATTCTCATGTTTAAATTTGTAAAAATGCTTTATTTTGTCTTTAACCTCGTCTTAATTATATATAAAGGTATTTTACATAAGGGATAAGTGTAGGGAGGATTACACACGTTTTCAAAAGAAACGTAAACATGAGAATTTCAATTATTTAAAAGATATACATGTGTGTTTGTTCGAGTCAAATGCTTGTATCGAGTCATAATAGATGTTTTGCAGGAAATTTTTCCAGATTTTAAAGATAAAAACTTTCCAGAATTTTTTCCAGGAAATCGCAGGACAGTTTTGTGGCAGGATTACCAACGACGGCGTCAGGAGGAGCAGAAAACTTATTACTTTTCTCGTTTTCTAAGCTACTTATAAATTTTTGGAATTTTCCAGGTCTTAATTTTCCAGAAAATCTACAAACATCCATTCCACAAGCATTATATCCTAGTTTAGTAGAGTCATATATATATATATATATATATATATATATATATATATATATATATATTGTTACCGCCGATTTTACGCGAAGGTTTCGTTTGTTTTCTTCAAGTGTGCAGGTTTAATTTATCAAGAAGAAGATACATAAGATGAGAAGGAGCTTTTCACGCTAACATTCTTCTTGAAGAAAGATGTAACCACCACTTCACACGATCCTACCGAGTTAATCAGGGGAGTACTAGTTTCTTTCGTTTTTAATTACCTTCCATTATCATAACTTTGATACTTTCGGGAAACATTGGGGACAATGTTCAGTTTAAGTGTAGGGAGGGAAAATAAAACGAGAACTTTGAAACTATGCTTATCCTTGACTATTTGCTTTGTCCAATTGCATTTGTGTAATAAATAATGAGAGACATCGGTTAGCGTAATTTTGGCACCAAATTTAAAATTTTTCATAACATGTAGGAGTGGGCCATTAGTCTTAATAAAGCGTCTCATTGATAGAAAATTATATGACTAGCACAAAAACCCTTTACCACTTAAATTCTACCCAAAATGTGAGGATCGCCCTTAGATTTGTAGGAATTAAAGCATTCATCTTTAATGCTTAGAGTGTGAACCGGTAGTATAATAGATTCTAGAACTTGTTTTGTGATGCATTCCGAGATCGCTAGTAAGACTACACTTGTGTAGTTAGGAATAACTAAATGATAAGAGGCATTAGGATAACCCTTGTTTGATACCGTAATATAATTACTTCTTCCACATTGGTTGAGTAATTCCCCCACACCCTCGCGTTGTACTCATCTTTAGTATATGATACCCCTAGTTAACCCCTCAGAGCCTATCCTTTTCGCGGTTCTCGTGATGTTTTGGTTTTCCAGAAGAAGAGCATTGTTTACAATCCACCCCCAAATGTACACCCAAATTGGCTTAGCCTACCTTGTATGCACTCACTTTTAGTGCATTATTGTTATCACACTAAACCCTTAGTACAATTATCTAGTTGCTTGCATAAGTTGCTAAGTCGAGTCATATCCTTTGTACACAGTTTTAGGACGATTGGGACTCATGGGAAAAGTTAAATTTTATGAAATGACGGGAAGGGAACGTTAAATTCAAATTCCCTTTATTTGCGTAATAATGTGCTCCAAGTGTTTTGATCTTTTCAATTCGGGTCAAATTAGTGTTAGAGTAATAAAAACTCAAGTGTAGAGATGTGCCTATAAATCCCTATCATTTTGATGTTATCGTAGAGGATGGTAGAGTAAAAGTGTATGAAAAAAAAATCGAAAAAAAAGGTGTGAAAAAAAATGAAAAAAATGATGAAAAAACATACGGGCTACCATCCTACATCTATCTTCAAATTTATGTTTGTTTATTTCAATTTATCTAGAGTTTAGAGTGTCGAGTCTTGGCTTAGCAACGCCATTCTTCGCATGCTTGTAACATAAAGATTTTTGACTTGCCACCACTAAATCGCCTATCCCACCAAACCCTTTGTTTCCTTACCGTAAGCCTAACGTTACAACCCTTTAAAAGACCTCTTGGACAGTTTTTCCTAGGTGCTTACGCCAAGCAATGGAGGTTTGATCTAGTCTCAAGCCTATGGTAATCTATGTACTAGGACCGGTTAATGAGTGTTTATCTTCCATTTCCAACTTGTTATATTTCATATACACCCGAGAGATGTGAGTATCCAAACACCCTATGTGAGGTGCTAGTATGTAATTTCCAAGCTTGTTATGACTTTTGCGGGGCTTATATGTGTTGTGAATCGTTCTAAACTAATGCTTCATGACCCCTAGCTTATAAATTAATTGGCTAAAAGCACATTTGCTTGAGGACAAGCAAATACCAAGTGTAGGGATATTTGATAAGGATTTAAAAGGTACCTTTTTGAGGGGTCATTTAAGCCCTTAATTGATCACTTTTGTATCCGTTACTACTTAATTTCGCTCCTTTTCACTTTTTAGGTCTCTTGAAGGCAAATTGTGGAATGATACTTATTCGACCTAAAAGGCTTAATATACCTAAGAAAAATGCCAAAGTCAAGAATCTAGACACTCAAAGTCTGCTGAATTGAAAGGGGATCATCGTGTTTCTATTGCGACGCGGTTTGAAAAAAGTTTTGTGACGACTCAAGAGCCAAATTGCTTATTTACAAGTGACGCATCGTTTTAAAAGAGTAAGGCCGCACTGCATCGCCTAGATTTGATCCGCATACCGCAGAGATCAGGAGACAAAGGTCACAGGCATAAGGTGATCTTCGCCACAATGCTAAAGTGGCAAAAGGCTAAAACCCTAATGATGCAGCGACTTACCTGGCCACACACCAAAGAGTGACACGTCGCAGCTTGTAACACTATATATAGAATCAATTTTTAGTTTTCAGTGTGTAGTTTTGTAGAGCAAAAACCTAAACCGAACCAAGGCCGTCTTGTACAGTATTTTAGGGTTCCATACCCTATCTTACATCAAGATAAGTGTTTTACTTCATTAATTCAATTATGCCTTCAATTGATTGTGTGTATGCTTGCATGTTCTTCATGTCTGGCTAATTTATTTGTGTGTTTGCTTAGGTAATATGAAACCTAGTTATTGAATATTGATTGGTTGTCTCTATCTTAATTGTGATTAACCTAGTATCGCGATAGGTCATTCGTTGTGTTATTAATGCTTGATTAATCTTTGTTGAACCTTAGTTTATAATCACCTAGAGTTATTGTAGGCTAAACATCCAAAGAATACCTTAGTGTTAAGTTTATAAATCCTAGAGATTTTGTAGTCATTAACATTTGGTAGCTTCAAAGAGTTAGGGATAACGCATACGCCACGACCTTAGAAACATAACGCGTTAAGAATAAGGACGTGACAATTCAACCATCAATAGGAGATAATAAAGGAGTAATAAAACCTAAGTAAATACATTCTAATCATCATAACGAAAGCACACAACAATAGGAATAGACTACCCCTAGCTTAGTTAATTAGATAATTAGATAAGTAGAGTAATCGGTAGAAATACCAACCCCAAATCCAAACCCCGAGATTCGTACCTTTCCATTTCCTAAAAAATATAAAAAAGATAAAAAATAATCTTCCTCAACCCCAACCTTAGCGTAGTAACTTCTCACTAGCATTCCTATTCCCCTAGTAAACGATATTAATACCCGTGGCTTACCCTAATACTACACTACAACGATTAGGTTCACTGCCTAGGGTGTTGAAAAACTTGTTCATCTAAAAGGAAGTTTCCTTTTGACCTACGCCGCGGTAAGCCGCATCACCACCACTATGGATCATGAAGATTAGTACACTCCATTCACAACATGTGTCCATCTCGGAGTCAACTGTTACACCAAAACGGCATATCTTAGATTTTGAAAAATTTTCTACACAGTTTGTATAATTATGTTGTCATTATTCTTTCAGCCTAATGTTTAATTAATAATGTATTTGGTTATAAAAACATGCGTTACAGTACTAACTTACACTAACCGTTGCAAATTTGCACCACAAGTCTTAATATTGAACATCACGAAGTTTGTACTAGCAGTCTTAACTTTGACTAAGTAGCACTAGCTTCACTCAGCAGTCTTAACTTTGTTCGTGGCAATAATAACTTACTCTAACAGTTGTGAATTTTCACTACCAGTCTTGACCTTGAACAACACTAAGTTTGTACTAGAAGTCTTAACTTTGACTAAGCAGCAATAACTTCACCCATCAGTCTTAACTTTGATTGAGCAAATAGTGAATCTTCAATTAGCATTCTTATACATATTACAATTATGGTTTTGACGCTGCAAAGATGGTTTCAGTCTAAAATGATTCCCACGTGTTGCCCTATCGATCTGAGACATTTGGTAAGAAATCATGGATTATTGTTCTATGTCTTGGACCATTTGAATGAAATATTCTATAAAGCCAACATTACTTCTTTCACTCTAGCAAATATAGATATCAAATACCTATGAAATTAGAAAACAATAATATTTCATACCTATAATCAAAAGTCATAATTTAACCGTTAAGTCCATTCAGTAATATTAACTAATGCAACCATTGGGTAACGGTATGCATATTAATATCCAATCAGAATTTATTCCACAAGTGGTCTTAACTAATGCAATTTTTGGTTAGTGGTATGCATATGAATAGCCATAAATTGTCTTCTCATATTCTAATGTAAAGCAGTTTTGAATTTGGCTATATACTTGATAGTTTTTCATATTTAGACATACATACACCAAAAGTGTATAAAGCTACAATCTATAATTTTTAGTTTATTCAATGGGACGATTTCAGGTATTGGATGAGCTTATGGAGTTATCCGGTTCACATCGCTTTCATGACTGTATGCATGTTTGGTTTCAGCAAGAGATTAATGAAGGAGAAGCGCTATCAATCTTCCTTCGTGGTTGCCGTGATTATATTAAGAGGGTTATTAGCAAACGTCGTTTGTTGATTGCAGGCATGGAGTATTTGGTAGATCTACAGATGAGTAATGAATGTTTGATTGCCTTGAGAAACACTATGGCTAAGGATTATGACATGCTTAATGAGTTGACTCAAATGTTTCCTGATACACACAAGGGTATTCGTCGTCAGGAAGATTATGTTCAGAAAATGGATGAACATTAGCCTTTGTTTAGTTCTGATGGAATTTTATAAAAAAAATAAATAAATAAAAAATAAAACAAACCCCGGGAAAATAAACAATGTATTCCTGAGTTGAAATAAAATGAAAATTTTAACCACCACAATTATGTTAACTTTAAAACTATCCTTAAGTATCTTATGTTTATCAATATCAAATGTTGATTCATAGCATTGAATCTTCAGCTGACTACTTTATGGATGAAAAGAAGTTAAAAACCCTTTTAGTAACTACATGGTCTTTATGGTTGACTATAATTTATAAAACTTCTTATTAACTACATTGATTTTATTAGTTTGAAGGAGTTACAAAACCTGGTAGTAAATGCATGGAATCTCAAAGGCTAAATAAGGTCTTTAAAAGGCACGTTATAACATGTACAATCTCCTGTCCAATTATTTTATCACACACACTTATCTATGCTATATATCCCAAATTAATGGAATTCAGTAGGGAGATGATCGCAGAGTGCTTTCACATACCTATAGCTGAAGCCGTGAAAGAGTTTAATGTTGGTTTATCGGTATTCAAAAAACAATGTCGGAATGTGGGTATTCAGCGTTGGCCCTATCGTAAGCTTATCATTTTGCAAGGATTAATCGGTTATTTTTAGGTTGGAATAAATTATTGCTAACCTTTTATTCTCAATTTTATGGTGCATATCCTATTTTATGTGACAGACATCCAGCATTGGTAGTCAATATTAACAAATAAAGCATGTTGTGAACTTTTTCCAACTCTTTTTTCATTAGTTAATATTGACAAACAATGTTGAATGTAGTTGCGTACTCTAATCTTCCTCTTGGGTTCCTTTAGTTAGCTCTACCGACTATCAACATGTTTGATGCAGACCGTTGCATAAAGACTGTTTGGATAGCGAAAGGGATTTGAGATGAATCTCAAAGGGCCCAACTATCTATACTACTTTATAAAGTGTTTAGGACTTTCTAAATAAGAAGTCTTAAAAAATTTAAGACCAAAAACATTTCTTTAATAAGAAATTAATAAGCTATTAGTTAATGCTATTTACCATATGACTTACATGACAATTTTCATAAATAAAAAGTAACATCCCTTCATACACTTTGTAACAACCTTCAAATATTTATACAGTCCATTAATACACTCAAATATTTATATAGTCCATTAACTATCGACTTGTAATAGCCCAAACCTCAATGGTATATAAGCCAACCTAAAAACACAAACATCAATACAAAACACACTCTATCTTCTTTTTTCACGCATCGATAAAAAAACATACACAAAATTAGATAAATCTACTCTCATCTTGGTGTCCGGTTACTTAGAGTAGAAATAAATAAACTTTGCTTCTCGGATTATAGCAATAGAATGACAACTTTTATTTGGATGAAATAGTTTGCATTGCTATTGCTTATACTTATTTGATGTAGACTAAATAACGAGATAACACAAACCGACTCAAGTTGATTCACACGTAATACCAGAACGATCCTACCAATAATGTTGATTCACACCTAATGCCGATTATAGGTAATTCTTAGCAAAAGCTGCCAAAAATAGACTTTTGGTATTTCATAAAACTGATTATTCCACATTACAAAGGAAGTCTTAAATAGGAATACAAAACTAAACGGCCCTAGAAGACAAACGGGCTGAAAGTTATTACATAAACAAAGTCCAAAAAAAACCCGAAAAACACTAAAATGCAAATAACTCATAAAATAAAGTGTTTTGGGGCCTAAAGTTCTGGAAACCGACGAGGTCAGTTTCCTCAACACGTTTCGTTCCAAGCTTCGATTTGACCGTAATTCAAAACGGCCCCAGTAGCCCAAGTGCCCATTTTAGTGAGGCCCTTTTGTTTCACACGATCTGCCTTTTAAACATCATGGCTCGATCATCAACACTTGGGCCCACATCATTCCCCCGGTAGACTAAATTGTCCTCGAATTCACAAAGAAGATCATCATAAGAATCACCATAGTAAGGCAACAAGTGTTTCACATTAAACACATCCAACATCGGATATGGCTTGTAACTTCAAACGCGTAAGCATTGAGTTAATTTTGTCAATAATTTCCAATGGGCCAATTTTCTTAGCGACAATTTATTATACTACCAACCGAGAACGATCCTTAGTTAAAAAAAGCCCATACAAAGTCTCCTACTTCAAAATCCACATGCCTCCGCTTTTGATCAGCATCTTGTTTGTACTTGTTAGCTCGAACAAGTTGTCATGAACAACTTTTATGAACTTCATGTAACCCTTCAACAAAATCCCAATTCTTTGAATAGAACCGAAATAGGAAGAGACATTAAATCAAGAGGTCCACGTGGTTAGCAGAAAAACCACCGAACGGACTAAACCCAGGTTCGACACAAACATGATTATGAGCAACTCACTTGACATAACTTCTCGATCCCATGCCTTCACATGATCACCTACTAAGCACCCTCAACAGACACAAGAGACCTAATAACTTCCATCAGCTTTGGGGATGATAAGCACTAATAAAATTGAGTTGAGTATTCACCATCTTCCACAAACTACGCCAAAATGACTTAGAAACCGAAGTGTCACTTCATCGTAAACAATAGATGAAGGCAAACCATGTAAACGATATACATCGCGAAAGAAAAGTTGGGCCACATTAACTGCATCTGTTGTCTTCTTGCAAGCAATAAAGTGTACCATCTTAGAGAAACGATCAACAACAACAAATATTGAGTCATTACCCCTTGAGTACGAGGTACCCCAACATAAAATCCATGCTTATATCAACCCATGGCTGCAGGAACCGGTAAAGCATATAGAGTCCCGCATTAGTAGTTGCACTCTTTGAAACTTGGCAAAATACATAATCAGCTGGACATAATGCTCCACTTCTTTCCTCATAGTAGGCAAGAAATAAGAAGCTTGCACCACTGATGTAGCGAAATAACAAGATAACACATTGAGTCTGTTGATTCAAATGAATAATGAAACATCTTCCAACTATCGCGATTCAAAAGAATAATGATAATTAGTATCACACACCAACAATAACACACTTGTGTAGGGAGAAAATGACTTTCATATATTGATAATCTCCTTAGCAACAAGGTCTAGGTCCCATTTATAGTTGTGATTTATGACAAGGAATTTGTAAAGTTGAGAATAAAATTAAATACATTAGGAAACTAAAGAGTCAAAAATAAAGAAGGTAGTATACGGATGGTTCCTCATCATTCTCCCTTCTTTTAAAAAAACTCGTCCTCGAGTGTTCCTTCGATCAAACCACCCTGGTTGAATGGGATATCGATCGTTAGGTTGAAACCTTTAAACTCGATGTTGCAAACACGGTGGACAAAGAAAAAGATGCTTTTCCATTCAAAACACAATCTACAGCTTCCAACATCCATGAAAAAACCTTGATTCTTTCAAACAAATGGTATGATGAGATACTACACTCGAAAACATTATCTTCCAAGAATATGGATATGTCATCATCTTTGGCAACTCCAATATCACCTTCCAATGTGATTGGAACTTTCAAAACAAGTTTTTCACCACCAGTATTCATAGCCCAATTTTTAGAACCCAAAAATTCTTATTCAATTATCACGACATACCGGTTCGATCACATGTAATCCCTGATCGGTCATCCAAGAATACCATTCTTCATCTCCGTATTCATCAAACACGGGTGGATGATCATAGATTATATCGTCACTAGGAGGCATCATGATAAGGAAATTTGGCTCAAACCAACCGATGTAGCGAAATAACAAGATAACACATTGAGTCATTGATTCAAATGAATACCAGAAACAATCTTCCAACTATCGTTGATTCAAAAGAATACCGATAATTAGGTAAATTCACACACTAACACACACACTTGTGGTAGGGAGAAAATGACTTTCATATATTGATAATCTGATTAGCAACAAGGTCTAGGTCCCATTTATAGTTGTGATTTATGACAAGGAATTTGTAAAGTTGAGAATAAAATTAAATACATTAGGAAACTAAAGAGTCAAAAATAAAGAAGGTAGTATACGGATGGTTCCTCATCATTATTTTAATTAAAACTTTTCATTCATTTATAAAGTTACTGTTAGAACACACGTATAAATGAAAAACATTTGCTTAACATAAATTATGCACCGGGTACCCGCCGTCGCATTGCACGGGTACCCTTCTAGTGTTAACATATGTCTGTTATTTGAAAACTCTCATATTCCCCTTAAATTCCTTTCTGTTCTACGGGGTTGGGGCTCGAGTTCTAAGCTATGTTAACATTTTTCTGTTACAACTATCTAAGTAAACTAAATTGTGAATGTTTAAGTTAACCATCTGAACCCAACTTATTTTTCACACCATGCAAATTTGTGGTTTGCAATTGGTTTTCCTTGTAGGCTGAAGATTCATGTGCAAAGGCTTATGGGAACAGGCGAGTATTAACCAGATGCTAGAGGAAGAAAATAGGTGACTAGAGGAAAACCCCGATTTATACCTTGCCAACAAAACCAAAAAGTTAAGACGAAGGTATTTCAAAGCAAGATACAAAAACAGGAAAACCAAGGGTTTGGTATTGCCATTAACAGACCCAACGCCGTTACAGACTATCTATCCTAACAGACCCAACGCCGTTACAGAACTTTTGCAGTTTTACCAATTCTGAAAACTAAATTATCATTGTTTAAGTTTAACCTTTGATTTTATCCAATTATTCACTATGTCCAAATGCGTGGCCTGTAGTTTATCGACTTCAATATGTAGGTTATGTGATGTGTAGTCTGCAACTTGATGTATTCAATCAACACGTGATAGGGATAAACCTTATTCTACTTTAACGCCGCTTCATGACTTTAATAATTCGAGGTAGCATACAGATATCTATGAACTATTGAAATGTTTTAGATAAGAGCTCAAATCGCACGGAGAAGCGGACTAATACAAACCGGTCCTATACTAGATCTTAAAAATGCGATGTAAAACAATCAGTAGTGCTTTCTAATCTAGAACCCAGTCATGCTTGCAAATGCAATCACATATAACTCCTCTCAGAATACATCTATCAAACCGTATAAAAGTAGTATAAGAAAGCAATTGTCACGGATTAATCGATGGCTAAGCTTTCTGAGACAACAATTTGATCATGCAAAGTCCATATCATTAAAAATAAAGAGTCTCAACCATTGCATCCAAACTATAATATAAATAAACTTGATTGCGCCTATACACTAATCACATAATCACTTCCAAATTGCAATACCAATTTATCAACCATAATCCGATAATCCCTCAAAATCATGAAACATCATAAACTAAGTAACTTTAAGACATTAAAACATTTTGAAAAACACCCATAAATCTAATCAGCCCAAATCCAAATCTTACATTCAAAATAGAATGATTACACAAATCAATAAACAATACCTGAAATATTTAGGTCAATTATCAAACCATCAAATCCTTTAACATAACCCTCACTAAGATGTAATTGTTTAATATTTAATTTGATCCATTTTGCCTGAGATTGAAAGCCCTAAAACCACTGTATGGATCTATTTGCCAAAGATCCGTTATATGTGTGTTTTAAGCGTGTGAGAGAGAGAGATGTGGGAGAGAGAGATGTGTGAGAGAGGAAACGTCAAACACACACTAAATAATATATATGTTACCCTTTTATCTCAAAGTAAAAAAATAAATGAAACTTATAAACACAATAAAAGATTTATTCAAACTAAACAGACTGATCATTGATAAGTCCTTCCATTCAGATTGATCAATAGCACCATATCATTTACATTACCGGTCATTTAAAGATCCACAACAAAGTACATAAACCAAACACATGATAACAAAAACACAAAGAAAACCATCAACACAGCTTAATCATCTCCAGAGTCTTCATCATACTCCATCATCTCCACATGCCCTTCCTTCTCCTTGATTCCTTCACGAGTCAACACCAGGATTTCAATCAGCACCTCAAGCTTTTGGCGGTCCTTCATCCGAGTTTCAAATAGGCAATTATGGCCTTTGTAGCAACGCATGAAAAGGCCAAAAGAATCATCCTTAATCATAGTGCGTCACGCTTGTCTATCTTTTCCCTGAAGTGGTTGCATTCCTCACCCATCCAGATTAAAAATCCCTCCTCTTCTATTAAATCTTGGGAGAATAAGAACTTCAAAGCATGGGATAGATCGTTTTACCCATATGCTTCTTTTCGACTCATCGAGGGTTGGGTGTGTGGCTGCCATTGTTGAAATATTTGATTTTTGGAACTTACGAGATAGGGTTATCAAATGAGATACCCTAAATTGCAATAATACAATTATATAAATAAGTAAAAATCTATGGTTGTTAGAATACCAAAAGGTAATTAGAAAGAATGATTGCAAAACATAATTGAACTGAAGTACAATTGAAACAACCACTTCTTAATCTTCCCCATGCAGAACTACCTATCAGTATTTAAGATTATATTGTCGATATGCCAAAACCATCACACTTTATATTTTACGTAATAAACCCATCAACTACATAATGCATAACATTACCATCCTAAAACATGAAAATAATGTGAATAAATTTGATAAAACGTAAATAAACTTGAATCTAAAAAGTTAGATACCCTTTGTGTTACAAATAATTTTCATATCACGCTAAAAATAGATTGAGTAACATCACAACTTATAAACTCAAGCGACTAATGAAATAAGGTACGGGTATTTTATAACTGTGTTGGAAGAATGTACGCATCCTTTATATCACAAAAGTATTTGAATGGTGGGCCATTTAGTAACTTATCTTAACTAAACGATAGCATACATGATTTATTTTTAATTAATAATAATGGTAACCCTTATTTTTTTTGTAAAACAAATATATAAATTTATAAGACTAACATTTATAGATAAAACATAAACAATATATGTTAAAAAATAATATAACATCACTTGCATATAAAAGGGTACTTACTATATTACAAATAAATCATGTATATACAATGCTTAGGAGTTATTGACCCAAACCACAATAATTTTCACGCCATGCTAACAAAAGTTGTGATTCCGTCACAACTTATAAACTTATAGACCAACGAAATCATGGATGGGTATTTTATAACTATTTTGGACTAATGTACCCGTGCTTGCTAGCACAAAAATACTTAAATAATTTGAGATTTACAAATTAACTGTATGTAAAAAGTTAAAATAAAGACATAAAGTTCTACTCAATGGTTGTTAATCTTATGAAAGTAGGTGAACACACAAACAAGTAGTCTTGCACCATGTCGTAAGGAACTAATTTGAGATAAACTTTGCAAAGGTAGTAGAACTTAGAGGTTTTGGTACTCGAATGAAAGTTTTCATACAACAACCAAATCTTTAGTTCTACTACCTTTGCAAAGGTGGTAGAACTTAGATGGTTTGGTACTTGACTAAAAGTTCTCTTATGAGCAACTAATCATAGTTTTACAAATCTTTAGTTCCAAACCAAAACAAACAACCAATAACATGTACAATTACTTAGACATAGACTTTATTTAAATTCAATGTTCAATACATGAACATGATGCCCCATTAATTCGTTATTTTAAATGCTTAAACAAAAAAGCACTCATAGATATGACACTGAAAGACATAATGATTGTAAACAGAAAAGAAACGAAAAAACTAATTAAATTCATTCATCTTAATAGCATTAGCTTGCTCTTCGCGAACACCATCTTTGGCTTTGAAAAACAAATCTCCCAAAGATCAAGCAATACCGATGCCTCTGTTGAGTTATCTTCAAAGCATCAAGTGAGTCCAAAGCTACGCCGCGAGGACCTAATGCTTCCATGTCCACCATCATGACTTGATTTTTAGCCATTACCCTCCTCGATGCTCGCAACCGAAAATAACGTTTTGAAAAGGCCGGTCTTCACCGCATGTTGCACAAACCACAAACGATACCATGAAGTTTAGAAGAACCATCAAGATTCATCAACTCATCTAAAATATGGAATTGAGCCATTGAAAATAATAACAAATTATAAATGGTTGTATGCCTGAATATAATAAAAGTTCCAAATAAATAAGCCTGCATGTAGAAGTTTGCACATGAAAGCTGGAAATGCATCATAAAAAATAACCCCTTTAATTAATTAATCATAAACTCCAGTTTAATAAAATTAACAAAAATAACCCTGATCATATAATTTTCAATAAGCATCGAATTGATCAAAGGTGTGATCTGTATAAAGTGTCTACATATAAAAATATTCAAAAAAACAAAACAAAAGGTGTCAAATTTGTCATTCATTTCATGTGAGGTTCATGGTAAATGCCATAATAGCAAGCCAACTGCAACTAAATAAAGACCCTATCTTATCCTTGGATAATGATTGTAACACATGGATCCTAAATGATAGCATTACTGCCTACATAAAAAAACTAATTATTTTGGTTCATTTTAGCAGCATTGCTTTCTTACTGACGGACACCAGCTTGCGCTTCAATCAAGAATTAGTTAACACTCCTAGAATGGCTCGAGCCTTTCTTGAGTTTGCATCAAAGCATCTGAACAACCTAGACTAACCTACCCGGGAACTAATGTTTCAGGTTCCACCATCATAACTCGATTCTTTGTCATGACTCTCCTAAGATGCTCACAACAAGAAAAACAGTGCCTCGAAATGCTTTGAGTCCTCGGTAGCCTTCTCGCACAAACCATACACGATCCCATCATGTTGTTAGCATCCAGCAAGTTCCATTAGGTGATTTAGGTTTTGGAATTGTTCCATGTTAACACACTTAGATAATACTTAAGATCTGTTTATGAGTGGTTGTGCCACAAGTGAAAATTATTTAAATTAATTTATATATAATTACTTTGGTAGCTTGAAAGCCATTATTACCAAATTCCCTTTTAATGACGGTCCTAAATTATTCTCAGAGCAATTAAAAACTGTTTATTGATAAATGAGGAAGACTAAATAGTGATAATAATTAAGTTCCATTATCTATTAAAATTCCTGCCAACATAATCAATTATTAAAATAACTTTTCAAATTTCCTACCTTCAGTTATTTATATACAAAAATCATCAGCTTGTGGCGGCTCCGAAATTACAAAAGGGTGTTACCAGGACTAACCAAACACTATACTCTCTTGGGATTTTATTACAGAGATGTATCAAGGTTTGTACTCAATATAATCATTCCCATGCCTCCATAAATAATAACTGCCTTGAGCTAATGGTCTATTCCTAACACAAATCTTCATAGGATGAATGTTTTGAATAAATATAACCATATTAGAGATTTTATAAAAAAATTGGTTTGAATAAGAATCAGGGTTCCTATTCAAATCAATATTTAATTCTTGGTACCATGCTAAATTTATATGCAAATTCCCATAAGTATTTGCAGATTCAAATACCAATGTCAAACATTACATTCACCCAACATGATAGATAACTCACTAAGCTTACATTTGGATACTATTATAAGACAAGACAAGAGTCGGTGCTTTTTGTGGCCTCAGTTGACAAACCTTGGTCATGCAAGTTAAGGTGATATAAAATGTTCATGCATGACTTTATAATTACAAAGTTATGAACAAATATTGAAGATGACATCTATATATTTATGCTTATAATTTGTGTAAACTATTTAGGTGAAACATCCGCTGCATATGATTAAGGAATTGAACCATCACATACAACAACATACAACCCTAAATCTAACCAGGAATAAATCATAACGAACATGAGTAGGTAATCGATTCACGTGTTTTTCTCAATTGTTTGATATATTGACCATTTTCAATTACAAAGTCTAAACCAATTTGATCTATACCTTAGACCTTAAGTATCACGTTTTATCATTATTCCAGATACAAGTAGCCGACGTCCTATAAAAACCCAAAAAGAGCAGTTCTCATTTCAACAGGCAAGCTAATACTTTTTTACAAACTATTAATTTAATTAATATGTGCTATTACTAAAATTCATTGACTATAATGCCTAAACATATATTGTAAAATTTAAAATCAACAAGGTGTACAAGTTGCTTACCATAACCTTTGGCCTCCATCAACAAATTGTCAAAATTGTGGAGCCTACATGTGGTGTGAAAAAAGAAGCAAGAAAGCAACCAGAGTTGCAACTCGATCATTTTCCCTGTTCATATGTTGTCAAGATGGTAAAGTACGATTGCCTAAGTTTAAAGATCCTCCTTCACCACTCGACATGTTGCTGAACTTTATGATCCTACAACATCAAAATTTAAAGATCAGATCAATCTTTATAATAGCATGTTTTGCTTCACTTCTTTTGGAGGAAAGATAAGATCACTCAATAAATCAAGGCCAGGGGCCATATATATTTCAAATTAATGGCCAGAATTATCACCAGATTGGGTCTCTACTTCCGGAAGACGGGGTTCAACCTAAGTTTTCTCAACTTTATTTCTTCGATACACACAATGAGACATTAAACCGCATTTCGGCTTTCAATGGCGATCAAACAAAGAAGGGCCCAAGAATCGATAGCCGAAGCTTGATTGAAATGATGAATGAATTCACTCTGTTGCCTAGGCATTTGGATGGCTAGAGATTGTGTGCCAAAATAAGTCATATGATTTCCAGCTTGGCTTCTAGGAATAGATCAAATTCAAGACAATATAATGCGCCAACTGTATCTGAGGTGGTGGTTCTAATAACAAATGATTTTGGGGACGCTAATGAAGTGAGAGATATTATTGTAAGCAACAAGAAGGCTCAGAAAGAATATTAGAATTTCAACCATTATACATGGAATTGCAATATCCTTGTTATGTCCATCCGGAGAGGTCGGTTTTCATGATAAAATACCTTACCAATCCAACTCAGGAAAACGGAAGGCTAACCGTGGTTTTCGACTACTGAGAGTACTATTGTTATGTAATTCAGTATAAAGATAATGAAGGAACTACTTTGCTCGGAGGTGGACCTTTATATCAGCAATTCCTTGTGGATTCCTACACAACCATTGAAGAACAGAGGCTTAGATGGACAAGAAACAATCAAAGTAAGTTTGCGTGTAGAACTCGTATCATATCTATCTCGATCGTCACGAGAGGAGATACAAGAGCCGGCGATTGGTCAAAGAATAGTTGTGCCCTCAAGTTTCACCGTAGCCCAAGGTATATGCCGCAAAATTATCGATGCATTGGCTCTATGTCGCAAATATGGCAACTCGGGTCTTTTCATAACTTTTACCTCTAATCCAAAATGGCCTAATATTCTAGAAATGTTGTCCCATATTCCCGGGTAAAAATCCCATGAACGGCCGAACTTGGGACCTGGTTTTCTAGATGAAGTTGACTAACTTGCTCGATGATCTTACGCGAAACAGTTGTTTTGGCAAGACCCAAGCTGGTACTATAAGGGTCTTTGAATACTGAACTATCTATTTTCACACTCATATATTAACAATACTTTGTTTATTGCGATATTGCACAGTTGTGTACGTGATCGAGTTTCATAAGTGTGGTCTCCCACATTCCCATATCTTACTATGGATTGAGGACATATACAAATAAAAAACACCAAGCGAAATAGATGATATAATATCACCTGAAATAACATCACCAGCACACGATCCAAAAGGTTACAAGGCTGTTACAGAGTATATGCTTCATGGTCCATGTGGCATGCAAACGAATAATGTTTCCTGCACGGTAGAAGGCAAATGTATGAAACATTACCCCAAGATGTTTTATGAAGAAACAACGATTGATGATGATGGTTATCTTGTTTACCGTAGGAGGAATAATGGGATAAATGTTGTTAAAGGTAAATACACATACAACAATTCACATGTTGTCCCACACAATAGATACCTTCATCGGATATCGGTACATATGAACGTAGAATGGTGTAACAGATCAAGAGCAATCAAGTATTTGTTTACATATTTAAACAAAGGACCGTTCGAAAATCAGAGTTATACAAGAAAATGTCACCTCTGAATCGTGGACATAAAGGGTCGTAGAAAGAGATGAAATAAAGAATTACTTGGATTGTCGATTGTTGGCCCCATGTGAAGTAGTATGGCGTATATACCGGTTCAATAACAACCATCTACCAATCGGTCATGAAGCTCATTTTCCATCTCCCAAACCAGCAAACAATTACATCATGATTTGAAAGTCTCTTAATTACTTACGGTAAAACACTAGCACAAAAATGGGATTTGGTCACACATGGTCGAAATGGAACGGCCACACATTCACATATTTGTGTGGCTGAAGGTACAAAAATTGACAACATTTACTAATTAGTCACAAATGAAAATTTTAATTGTGTGACCATTAGAACGTATTGCCACAAATTGAACATTGTGTGGCTAAAGGTATCTGGTAATTTTTTTTCTGATCATTTAGCCACATATGAATTTGGAACGCGCGGATAATACAAGTAACCTTGTTGCGTTAGTCACATGAAGTAATTTTTTTGTGTCTAAATCATAGAGTCAAGTTTTGTCACACATTATTTAAGGGTGACTGATATGTTTTGCTAAGTATTTAGCCACATCCGAAATTGGAACGCTGACAAATGAAAAGTAAGGTTGAAGCATTAGTCACGATATGCATATAAAAAGTGACAAATATATGTCACACACTTGAACACTATGACCAAATGCCATATATGGTCACACTAAACGTTTGTTCACATTCTAGTGTGGCCAAAATCCAATACATATGGTCACGTAAGTTAATATGTGTGTTTAAAGTTTAGTTTGTGTTAGCTTGCCAAAAGCTAATGTATATAGTCACATTTACTACTAACACCGTGACCAAATGCCATATATGGTCACACTAAACGTTTTGTCACACATTCGTTAAGTGTAGCCAAAATCCAGCATATGGTACGTAACTTAATATGTGTGTTTTAAATTTATTTTGTGTTAGCTTGGCAAAAGATAATTGTGATAGTCACATTTACTTCTAGCACGATCATATGACTATATGCCTTTACAATAGCCACATCATATCACAAATGTGTGACTAAATTATGTTCATGTGGCCATTGGATGATCAATAGTCACACAAAATACACATTTCTTCACTTTAAACACCATATGGTCACACTTATTTACACTTTTGGCCACTTTATGATTGATGTATGAGACTAAATACCCAAAACAAACATGCTTTGTGTGACTAAATATTAGAAAAGGCCACACAAACATAAAATTAATGTGGCCATTGGATGATCAATAGTCACACAGAATACACATTTCTTCATTTTAAACACCATATGGTCACACTTATTAACACTTTTGGCCACTTTATGATTGATGTATGTGACTAAATACCCAAAACAAACATGCTTTGTGTGACTAAATATTGGAAAAGGCCACACAAACATAAAATTCATGTGGCCATTAGATGATCAATAGTCACACAAAATACACATTTCTTCACTTTAAACACCATATGGTCACACTTATTAACACTTTTGGCCACTTTATGCTTAATTGTATATGACTAAAAACCAAAAACAAACATGCTTTATGTGACTAAATGTTAGAAAAGGCCACACAAACATAAAATTCAAGTGGCCATTAGATGAACAATAGTCACACAAAATATACATTTCTTCACTTTAATCACCATATGGTCAAGTTTGTTGCATTTATTGTGCTGTTAATGCAAATGTGGGTTTGTAGGTGATGGCTTTTATTGTCACATTGATATGCACACACACATTAACACTTGTGCAACACGACAATCTACTAAAATTGGATAAATCTAAACTAATTATATATATGAAGAACTCTTTAACAACGAGTACTTGATTGTTAATGCGGAATCTTAACAACAAGCAAGAAGAACACAAATGCTATTTCACTAATAAACTTCTTCTATTAATATTTCTATTCGTCTAAGTACAAGTTCATTTCACTATACTTAGGAAACCCTAGTATACAAACGTGTAGAAGGATATAGATATCTCTTCCTAAGATATCTCTATGCGTACATATCCTTCCCTAAACTCTAATAAACTATTCTATTTCATAAACGTAACTAACTATGAATACTAAAGCAACTAAACTTAGGTATGCCGGACTTAACTTTGCACCGCGAATTAACCACTTAAAACTAAGCCTACCGACTTAACGGTATACTACTAGTATTATTGCTGTTGAGCTTTTGATTCAATTAACCTCAAAAGCTGATAGCATGCATCATCCTTTCTTTCACCTAGTAGCTTCTTCTCAAGCATAGCCCCGCAAACACTGTTTGGAAGTGGATACTCCACTTCGTAAGCATATAAAGAATTGCGTTTCTAATTCCAAACAAGCACCGACAAGTGTGGAAATATCTCCATCCGATCACTTGTTCTTGACAGACCAACTTCCACATTTCATCATCAGCATCTGGTGTCTTAAACATGGTCTTCAAGTCACCCAGAGGACTCTTTCTTATTCCTCTTCGGGTCTATTGTTACCATGCTTCTCCATCATCAGCCGGTACATGGTCTTCAAATCATCCCTGGACAAATCACTCAATAAACCAGGAAAGTTCACATATATAGTGTCGGTGTGATTTTCCCTTATTATCAGGTAAACTACCTTGTTCCCATTTTTGATAATCAACCTTGCAATCGGAGCAGGAAGTGTTGAACCTCTAGGAATGGAGCCCATGGTAAACTCTTCTGATGACGGTTCATCAACCTTATCCTTCATGTACTCTTCCACTTCCTTTAACCTTAGTATTATCCTTTTTCACTCCTTTCTTTCCAATGGATTTCTTCCTTGTTCACTTCACAACAGTTGCTTAACCTCAGCCTCCTCTTTCTTTACGTTTTGGCTTATCACCATGTTTTTCGCCAAAGAACCTTTTCGTCTCTGAATCTTCGCTTCGCATCCTTTGGTTGAAGATTGAAACCCTGCCTTTTAAGCTTTGAAGCTTCCAACTCTGAATCTATTGGAGGAAATCTTTTAATTTGGTGCACTACTTTTTCAAATTTCGCTTTTAGATCATCACTTCAATTTCCTTAACTAGCCCACCGCCCAAATTAGGATTCCCTTGACTTTTGATGTAGTGGATCATATAATCCCTTTGCTCCCTTTTGGTCAAGGGTGCAGTGCATCCTTTCTCTTTGTCTCGCTCCGAGAAGCCTCTTCTTCTATTAATCATCTCAACCATTTTCCTTGCATAGTTTTCTTCCCCAATATCGAAGGATATCTCTGCTACTAATAATCCGCCTTTATAGTATCCCATTCTTCATCGTAGAAGAAGTTGCATTCCAAAATTTCAGCTTTCCTTTTCTTTTGGTCTTCAAGCATTCTGGTTCCTCCTGTAGGTTTTTGGCAATCATCTCATTGGTCTGTTTGTTCTCAAGCATTTTAACTTTTGCACCGATCCTCGCTTGAATCCTAGCAATCTCAAATTTAAGCTATAGTCAGTAAGATATAACTTTTCACATACACATCATAACATTAACACAAGGTAGCTTATAGATGGAATTCTAGAGAGAGAAAGTTAGAGGTTTAGGGAACTTAGTGAGAGAAAGTGAAAGATATTATTATGAGCTCCAACTCTCTACCTTGGGAGGTAGAGAGTATTTATAGTCTTACATAAACGCCACACATCGGCCGTGGATCGGCATACAAGGGTAAAGACCCGTCTGTCCTCCACGGTGTTACATAACTAAATACTACTTAACTTAAAATAACTACGACACGAGCTCTAACGATTACATATGCTTGAGGTGACCGAATCTTTAATACCTGGAATTTCTAATTCCTAACAATCTCCCCCTAAGGGAGGTCACCTCAATCATGCACTAAAATTACATTGAATACAAACAGATATGACATTAACAATTGTTCTTGCATTCTTGATGTAGTCCTTGGTTCCTAAGCTCGTAGTCATTGATTCTTCACATTGCATGTTTGGTTACTTCAAGTGGAGGTCTTTTAATGATCCACGTGATAATAATTTTGAGCCATCATTTGAGATTATCAGCCATCAAAAAATCTCTATGACATCCTTTGTGGTGTTGGTATTATGTGATGTTGTGACTTTAGGACCGACATGCTCACATTCTAGATCATGATATCTTCTCATCGTGAGTAGCGAAGCATTTGTTGAATCATGATATTGGCAGCCAGAAAGGTAAGCATGGAGTGAAATATCAGAGTCATTGATGCACTAATCATGATTTCTTTTGAGATGAATGTGTTAAGTGAGCATGCGGCTATGGATTGACCGCCATTCTCGAATGTACTGCAAACGTCGGGCGCACCTCGCATACAACAGCTTAGCAATAAATCGCACAAAAGTCTTTGATCACTTTCGTTGAATTGAGGTACACGCCCACGGTCCCCCGCTGATCGCAAGACATGTACCGCCTGTGGATCGTAAAATTCAAGAATTTCCTTGACAGGGTTTCGCAGCTGCTCTAGCTGTTCTCAAACCGAACGTCTCAAAGAAGACAACACGGAGTGAGAGTGAATTGAATTTAAGTCCATCGATTGATGAAAAGAGACTTGAAAAACAATCATGTATTGCTCAATAGAAATTGTTTTTGCAATACAACGAAGGTTTTAATGAAAATCAATTATCAATCATAAAACACCTTTTGATTTGAAAATTAGTACACGGTCATGCTAAAGAAAAAGTTTTTAAGCACAAAGACCGGTTTTCAAAGGTATCCGGCCAATCCATAACTGAACCGTGATTGATTCAAAAGATTGAATCCCATTGTTTCGTTCAGCTTGTCACATGGTTGATCTGTATAATAGATATCACATGCCACCTACCAGGAGCTTGTTAGATGTTGGCTCCGAAGGCTTTTCCTTCTTCATTGTGAATGTGTAAACACATCACTCGTGATGTTCCGCAATACCACAAGGATAATGCGTGGGACTCAAGATATAATTTCTCTTTCCACATTGTGTGAAACAGAGTCTTCATTGAAAGTGTCCTAATGAGATTTATTGATGATCTCGTGGCTCTAGACTCAATTTGTGCATATTTGGATCCTGTACGGAGACTAGGAGAGGGTATCCTTCTTCAATATCAACAATCTCTAAGAGAAAGTCGATAGATAATGTCGGTTCCCGTGAGAATGAAACAAGTCCTTTTAAGAGGAACTTGAGTGGTTTGGAAAGTTGAAGTGCAGCAAGGCCACGGGTCCATGACGCCTTGTCTTCAATACGATGTTACCATCAAGAGCATATGAATTGAACCCGGTTCTCGCCTAAGGTTGAATAATTGGAGGGCTATTTGTTTTCACCCTTTTCTCATTCAATTCTTTTTCATTCTTCAACCCCTTCGTTAATGAGACTTCATAGCTAGAACCTTGTTGGGTTTATTCCAAGACTACACTAAATAGTGGATTGTCCCCGTAGATCCTCCTGCTCTCAAGGATCATGGGAACCAATACCTAACCTTAACATCCTTATATCACCGTACATAAAGTAAAGTTGGTCGGTCTATTTGGTATTGTTCATCGGCCATTGGAACCAATTGAAAACCATTTGAAAATCAATCCAGATACTTGTGATATATTATCAAAACATTTTGTACCAGAATTGTTTTTGATATTTTTAGAATAAGTGCTCCCCCTCAACATGTGCATCAAATATTTGAAATTGTTTTGCACACGGAGGCAAGAGGAAGAAATTAACTTCTTTGATTACCATTTTCTAAAAAATATCACCATCACTTCCTTGATCAAATCAAGTAGATAAAGCATTTTGGGAAGGATGAGGTTTCCATGAATTTGCTCCCCCTCAATATGTGCCTCGAGGTTTGAAAAGAGTTTTACACATACTAGAGGAACCGCACATTGAGATAAATGATCACTTTTCAAATCATAAGATAGATGCTCCTCAACATGTGCATGGAAAATTTGAAATCGCTTTGTCACTTATGGGAAGCAATAGCATGTACATCCTTATAAAACCATTTACCTAATTATCAGCTTTAAATCCATTTAAATCACACATTCTCCCTCGATCACAATTATCAAATCATTTGAGATTTGTGATCTCTATAGATTTAAATTGATTTTGAAAGCTTTTAAGGAGAATTGTGACTTGATTATGAAAGCGCTTTAACTGATAAGGATCGGATTTTAAGACTTTAAACTCCATTGATAAAACATGCATGTATATCTTTTGAAAACAATTTAATGCCAAATAACTTTTTAATTTAATTGAAATCATTCTCCCTCAATCAATGACATAGGTTGTTGATTGAGAGATAGAGATTTTGACAAATAAGTCCTGATGATTATCAAAAATAGAGACCGAGTTATTTTTCAAAGCATTTAGTTTTCAGCAGATAAATGTTTATAGAATCGGAGCATGGAATTTGAAAACATGGTAAAACATGGCTCTGTTCTTTCTTTTAAAACCGGTTATTGCTCAAAATGACAATAAACCATTGTTTTCTCTTCTCCCAAAAAATATTTTTGATTTTTGATTTTTTTTTTTTAAATTCAACAACATCTAAAGTCCCGTCATTCTTTGAATGACAAAGACAAAGACCGTAGATATATCGAACCGAGAAAACATGACAAATTGACAATATTTTTGAAGATTTTTCAATTTTTTTCGCATTTTATGGATTTTGAAGGTTTTATATTTTTCTATTTGGTTTTATAGGGTTTTATAATTTTGTATTTTGCTTTTGGATAAATATATACAAAGAGATAAATTAGTTTAAGAGAATGATGAAATGAGTACCGAGATAAAGATATCGCTCAAAGACGCTAGAAGAAAGAAATCAACATCTCTTAAACTTTCGCCACCAAAGCATTCGAGGCTTCTAAGAAAATCGTCTCGACATGAGCCTTCTCAATTTGAATCTTTGGTAGCTTACCCCCAAACCGACAAACATCGAATAAAGACCATTTCCCTAAGAAGTAGAGTTGAATACAAAGCGTCTCATTGATTGAAGCTCAGCACCCCGAAGAACACGAGAACACCGAAGTAACAAGTTGAAACATTGATCGCCTCAAAGGGTTATCAAACCGGATTAACTGATTACGACCGATCACATGAACCTCAGGCATCCCCGATACACCTTACTCTTCAAGATTGACCGCTTGTCTATTTAGGAACAATATATCAATATCTTCATTTTACCAAGTGCATTCCAGTTATATAACATATAACCAATCAAGACATAATGTACAACATCCAACAAGAGTAGAGACAATGACATCCATGTAACATGTTGAGTCACTAATCATCTCTGTGGATGTCAACTCAAATAACCTGAATTAGCTCGATCAAGTGAACATGTTGTGCATATAACCAGAAGCACTTTATCATAAACCGTATATAAGATGTCGATAGGCATCATCTCAATGCCCAAATATTCTTCTCACATTTCTTCCAACTAAACACTCGGTAACATAATATATCCATAAACTTGAAATCTTGTGAGAAGAACTCAAATAGCCCAAATGAATCCCGTGAGAATCAACTGCTACATAAACTCTCTCCGACTATCTTTATCAACCCATATGTAGACAATTTGAAGTGACCACTGTTGAAGAAAACCCAATATACCAAACTTGAAACTAAGTCCAATTCCTCGTATTTGTGTCTTAAGCTTGCACTTAAAGATGGAAGAACAGTGTCGAGAATTTATGCACCAAGCAAATCTCTTAAGTACTCAATACTCATTAGTATGAGACATTAACACCTCTTGCGATTATCCACAACGTAATATACGCTGTGACACCGAGTAAAACAACGTAACTCCTAATAGTGATAGTTAACCGTGTCTTCAACCATCCACCTCGACTGCTGGTAACTAGATAACCCAAGACTTCAACTCTAATTATTAAGCTCGAGCAAGTTATCAAATAAGAACACGCCTTTGTGAACGTCAACTTCAACCTCAAATAAGTGATAAAAGAGTAACTCGGTAATCAACTTGTTCAAATGCCCAACATGAATAAACATACAACCGGATGTACATTCACCCACCTAATGAACCGAACAAATGATGCCTCAACATCAATGTATTCTTCCTAAAAGTATTCATGAGACCGATTCGAGGATACACCAATAGCTTCGAGCAGATGAGGTAGACATTTTCCTTGAAGTTCATGTGGTTGATTTATAGCATGCACGATGTGAGGAATAATAATCCATGAAGAATTGGCAAAGGAATACCAAAGAGTGGATCATTATTCATGAACAATAATCCGTGAAGATTTGGCAAAGGAATACCAAAGAGCGGATCATTATTCATGAGTGCAACCGCAATATTATGATAATCATTATCACGCTTTGAGGAATAACCGGAGATAGGGATTTTTTGTGTAGTCCGAGTTGTACTTCGATGATCATCAAACATATCTTGAACTCATGAATCACATAGTCTTTGATGATCATCAAATATTCGCTAGCGATTGTAAATACTCATCAAACATATCTTGAACCAATGAATCCCAAACAATAAATCCCATTTATCCTTCGTGAGTGAAACATTAGGCGTTGGAGGAGAGTCATCAAACTTTAAGTCGGATAACCATTATTCAAACATCCATCATCATTTAGTATATTCACTCTTCTCATAAATCCCATTTATCCTTAAGATGAGAGTCATCAAACATAAGTCGTATAACCATTATTCAAACATCCATCATCATTTAGTATATTCACTTTTCTCCCCCTCAAAAATTGCATCCGAAGTTTCCATTTTTGATTTAGTAAGTGAATAAGAATATACATTAATGAATGTAGATCCATTTGATGACAGAATGAGCATGGGAGAAACATGAAGCTTGTTGATGAAGAATGTCGATGAGAATGGTCATAAACATGAAGATTTCTTCAAGATAAAGCGCGATCAAGCGCACACTTTTCTTTTCTTTGAGGAACGGGCCGAAGTGTTATCCGCAGACGCCATAATGATGAAGAACGAGGCCCGAATCGATGTGAACAGACGCCATTGTTTAGAGCCCAGCTTATATATGTTTAGAGCACCAATCCAAATACCAAGGATCTACTTGTACCTACTTTGGATAAATGTATGAAGACATAGAATTGAAACATTGGATCCCCACGCTCTCATGGGGTCCTTTTGGTTAGCACAAACAATCTTTGAATCAGAAGAAACCCTAGGTGCAATGTCATTGTCACTAGGAGCTAAACTAGTAGAAGCATCGGACTTAGTCGAGGGACATTTTGTGCTTAATGGGATTGTTCTACCGGCTGGCTTCCAAACCTTAAATGGCACTACTCTAGGCATAGCGATCTAGTTAAGGGGCAAGGTTTGCCATTCGAATATTCGACCTGTTGGCTTCCATCTAAATCCTACATTGTAAACACCTTCCCCGTAGGTTTCGTGATTGCTTAACTGCTTCGCTTCCAAACTTTCTTAACCGGGTTATGAATCTTAGACCTTAAATAACACATCACATTTATCATGATTACCAAATTAAACATTTTTGCATGTTTTAGTGACAAGATAAGGCCTCAATTAATTTTAGTAAGCTTAGAGCTAATACTAGAACTAACACGATTCTTTTGTTCAAATCAAACTTCTTGTCCCTATGGTGTTCTTTCACTTCCTTATCATGAACACTTTTAGTTTGCGTAATCCTATCCTTCTTTGCATAGCTTCTAGGTTTTGACCCGCTAACTTTAGTGTCAATCTTAACATCCGTAGAAGTAACGATGGGAACATTACATGGCTTCACTACTTTCTGCATTCGTCTAGAAGTGGCCGATCCGAAATTCTAGGAGGCACATCACAAAGTTGCTTGCTTGAATTTAGATATGGAACAATGCATATCAAGGGTCACATGCTTGGCTTTAGGCATAGAACGGATTTGCTGTTTGGCACTAGGCATAGAACAAGGCTTCACGCCTTTGCCTTTTCACCTAAGGTTTTGGACATGTTGCAATTACACATTCAAGCACTCTTGAGATCGCTTTGGCCCGGAGGCAAGCAAACCTAATTTCACTATCAAGAGGTTTGTTAATGAAATCCTCTTCGACAATCTCACCGAGACATTCTAGACTATCCTTAAGGTGAGCACAGGAGTCATGAAAAGCATGTTCATTATTCCTAAGATGAGGAGGAATATATTTAACCGTCACAGTGTATTTGCAATCTAAGTGATTTTGAGACAACATTCTTATTGAAAACAAGTGGCGCTTTCCCATTTCCCCACTCGATTCTCAATTTCCTTTTGTAAAGACGCTATTTTTTCGTTGTTTTGGTCACGGGTGACGTTTATTGAATCATATAACTCTTTAAAATGTCGTTTAACCTTTTCATTTTCTTCTAGAAAACTTTCGCTTTCCTTTTGTAAAGCATTTACTAGGTTTTGAAGATGAAACGTTTGAGAATTTTGAGAATCTAAAGGAGGAGGCATTTGGGAGCCTGTCATATTGTTCGCTTGACCCTTTAATTGAGAGATTTGGGCTTTCAACTTTCTCGATCGTTACAATGAGCTTGAATTGTTCATCACGCTTGTTAATTTGAAAATCTGATCAAACTCGAGCATCTCGAAGATGTCTTGATATTTGTGGTTTTAACATTTTCTTTAAGATGTTGATATTTTAGTTGTAAATTAAAATGCTCAACTTAGAAAAAAATGTTTAACCAAATTGTCGTGATCATCCAGTTCAATTTTCTCGTCTAGTTTAGAATTAGTTTTTTCAAGCTCAATGACACGATCATGGGAGACTTTCAGTAAACAGATAGTTCATGAAATTTGAAGCATTAATAGAGCAATTTGAAGCAAAGGAAAAAGATATCTTGAGCAACACATTCAGGAATAAGAGTCTCATTTAAGGTATGCAAGTTCTTCCTCTCAATCTCATTATATTTTAGTGCACGCCCATAATCACTAACTTCAACTACCATTGCATCAAATTCCTTTTCCATTTCTTTAATATCTCGATTTTATCCCCTTTTAAAGACTCTCAAAATGATCTTTTAGTTGTTTAAAGAAAGGCATGACCTCGGTTAAATAACATTCTTTCATTTGCTCAAAACCCCTTCCCTTCCGTTATCCTGGGTGTGATCCTTTTCTTACAAGTTTTCTCAAAATGGTAAATAGTTGAAGAATAACATATTGACTGATTAAGGTCTTGCTCTTAGTGGCAATAGTTCTAGGAACTAAATGCATTGGTGTATTTGGAGGATACACACGCTTTAGGAATTTCCTACAAGGGGATTCTTTTCAACAAGATTTTCGCCTTTTGCAAGTCCATATCCTTTTCCGTAACACTTGTTCGTGGGTCAATAGAGTCTTACGCTTAAACATGTTTAAGGATATCCAATTTTCCTTAGTGTAATCATGGGGTTTTATCGTTATCTTGTTCTTTTACACTCGATCTTCTAGCTTCTTATTCATTTTCTCCTAGTGACTTCATCCATTTCTTATCTTCTCAAGGCACTCAAAGAACTAGGTTTTTGTCTAGGCTTAAGGATCTCATTACCATCATACAGTACCTTATGAGCATTTCTAGCCTTTTTAATTACTGATTAGGTTCTCAACAAGGGGAATGCTATGCTTATCGCTAAGACTCTATGCTTAGTGATCATGTGAGCCCTCAATGGTATTCCCTTGTACGCATAACTTATTTTCAAGCTTGTTCTTCAAAGTTTTAGATTGGAAAAATCATTCAAAAGTTTTGATTCCTTAGCCTTGAATTCTTGCTTAAGCATTTTAACATTTTCTTGAAGTTCGTGTTTTTGCTTAGCGTTTTTAGAAAGCTTTTCTTGTAAGGAGTTTAACTCTTGTTTTAATACTTCTCTAAACCTACTTTTTCTAATAGTTGTATGCGATTTGGACATCCATTTCCTCGCCACGGTGGTCAACTCAAACTTAGCACGCTGTTCATAAATAGCAACTCGATCCTTATATATGTTAAGCTCAAGGGTAAGGGAATCATCGTGCACAAATGCAAATAAGACTCATGCAGTTCATAATCATCATTTTGAGTAGAAGATGCACAACTAGGTACAAGCGTAAACATCCAGTGCAACTTACCTGAGCATTGATACATGCACAGGTTGTGGTCCGTGCACTCTCTTGTGAATTTGAGCACTAAGATTCCATTTTTCCATTATCCGACTCATCAATTTTGTTGTCACTGACATTCTCGCATTCAGCAACACCGCATTCTTCAACATATAAATTACCCAACTTATCACAACAATCTTTCAACTGCACCTGACACTCATTCACGCCTTTCATTCTTTGAGCGATTCTTCAATGTACTTTTTCACATTATCCATGAGTTGGATAAATGTTCATGAATTCCCAATTTCCATTCCAAGATGTTTTTGAAGGAAATTCGGTCAAGTGTTGATCGTAATCAATAATATTCCCCATCGATGAATGGTGAAATTGTTTGTAGATTACTTGAAGAGTCGCACTGAACCATCCTTTTGAACCTCTTTATTGGTAAGTTGCAGCTTTAAGTGTTCTAAGTTCAACAAGCTTCTTGTCAATGTAGGTAAGTCTCATGAAAAGAGCACTACATGTTCGATCCCAGCCTATGGATAACAGCTTGTATGAGTAAAAGTGCATGAAGTAGCCGATAGGGCTCAATGTCATTCCATTTGCATGGCATTCTCAGAAGTGTGTGCATTCATTCTCATTGTACTCGAACATGAAGATTTCACATCCTCATTTTTAATTCAAACATCTTTAATCGCTCGTAGCATCATTAACATTATTGTCCACATCATCATACAATTTAAGCACTTCAAATCACCGGTCAGTAGAGTAAGTAGAATAAGACATGATGTGGTGGAATGCACAGGATTTTACAAGTCTATGATTTAAACCGAGAAATAGAATCTTTCGCGGGATTTCACTAAAATCAAGACCAAACCGTTAAGCAATGACCAATGGAATGTGTTAAGATGATTGATGGATCGACACAATGATAGACAATTGTGTGTTAGGACTTAGATTGTTTGTGATAAGCAGAGATGTTGTTTGGTTGTGATTTGGGTTGGTTGTTGCACGATTTTCCGGAGAATTTTTAGGTCTAAAACATAAAAACCTCAATAACTGCTCGTAGAAAGGATTTAGCCCTCGAAGGTTGTTCATTTGGCGTGACATTCTCCTCGCTTCTCACGGGTCGCTTTGATGGGTAGAACGCTGAAAACGGAGTTACGGATCAAAAGTTATAGCCGTTTGAAGTTTTGTCGGAAAAGTCAACAAGTCGCTAAGAATTCTTGAACCAAGTCGCTAAGACCAAGTCGCTAGGACTTAATTCGCTACACCACTAAGTCGCTAGAGTCCCAAGTCGCCAGACAAATGCAAGTCGCTAGTAGTAACTCGCATGCACCAAGTCGCTAACCAAATTTTGAAAGAATTGCTACACAAGTCGCTAGAGACACAAGTCGCTAAAGAGCAACTCGCCATCACCAAGTCGCTACACAAGTCGCACCGTAGTGGAGAATCCACTACTTGTACTTTAACTCGCTAGATCTAACTCGCTAGCTCCAACACCGTAAGTCGCTACAAAAATGTGAAGCAAGTCGCTACCAAGAAAATATTCCGGAACTAAGTCGCTAGCTTGAAAAACCATATAAACCTCACTTTTCAATCCAAAAACAACCCAACCAAGATGATTCAAGCTAACCAAATGAAAACCTAAACACTTTGATGATTCTAAACATAAAAGTACCAACAAAATTCAAACTTTAACACAAGAAATCAACCAAATGATGCAAAACCACTAAACTTTTTCAAACTCAAAAACCACCTAAAACCACTATAAATCCAAAGATGTGCAAGATATGATCTAACCATGGCTCTTGATACCAATTGTAAGATATAACTTTTCACATACACATCATAACATTAACACAAGTGTGATAGATGGAATTCTATAGAGAGAAAGTTAGAGGTTTAGGGAACTTAGTGAGAGAAAGTGAAAGATATTATTATGAGCTCCAACTCTACCTTGGGAGGTAGAGAGTATTTATAGTCTTACATAAAACGCCACATCGGGTCGTGGATCGTGCATACATGGGTAAAGACCGTCGCCCTCCCACGGTGTTACTTAACTAAATACTACTTAACTTAAAATAACTACGACTACGAAGCTCTAACGATTACATATAATTGAGGTGACCGACTCTTTAATACCTGGAATTTCTAATTCCTAACACTAGCTTCATATTCTATGAGTTACTTTTTGGTCTTCACTGGCTCAGAAGATTCTTGCACTATTCCTTTGCCTTCCCTCTGCACAAACTCCTCACCAAGCATTCTCACTGATCACTACCGTGATTAATATAAACCAAGCATCAAGATAACTTCAAAGATCAAAGCCAATATTAAAATCTTTCATCAAAGCGATTTAATTTCAAGATCACCGCATTCTTATCCACCCAACGGAACTTGCGCTTTTATCCAAATTTCTATTCTAAATTGATTTTTCCCCGATCGGGGAAATTTTTAACCGAGATTTCAGCTACTTTCCACCCTAAGGACTACCCTGAAACAAAGTATTCCTCACCTTCTGAAGTCAGAATGTCTATCCCCTTCGCTTGAATTTCCTCCAATTTCTTACCTCTTTTGGAGCAACGTCAAAACAAAGAGTCCCCAATGACTTCTTGGAATCTTCAAAGTTTTTCTCCAACTCATCGTTCCTTGAAATCGATGTGGAACCAGGTTGAAGTAGATCTTCCGTAGATAAGGAATCGGGTTCTACTTGTGAGGTGTTGAGGTTGTGGTTGAGGAATTACCGTGGTTTTTCATAGATGAAGGTGAATGTGGGGGTGTTGGTGTTCTCGCTCAAATCTCGTTTTTCGTTCGCATGTAAGGGAGCTCGGAAGCTGGCTTGGTTATTGGCTTAGCAACCATGGCATCAAAAATCATTTTTGAAAAATTGAAGAAACTGCCGAGAGAGACAAGACTAAATGCAAGCAATATTGCTTCCAAATTGATCCCATTCACCACTTTTAGAGCTCATACAATGTAAAATATGATGCACAAGGAAACGCCATTATGGCGTAAAATGACTTTTCCAAAAGTGAAGGTTCCATCGTTAGATATCCAATATTTCCCAATCCTTGAAAAGAGGTCATTATTTGAAACATTGAAATCCACGAGGCATCGACCCATTGAAGCTTGCTTCTGACTGATTCCTCAGTGGATTGGAATACCTAAAGTATCAATAGTTGCATTTAACCTAGTGTCCCATCGCCAATTGTTCTAGCTAGAGGTTCCGCCGAACTTTTGACTAGGGAATCATAGATAGTTGGATTATGAGTAAGGGCATACCTGATATGAATACCCTTTAGAAAGTCCACTATCCGGCTTGAAGCCAGGCTTTCAAAGAGGCTTTCGAGAAATCCCACTTGATTGTACTTGTCTACAAACTTTTAATTGTGCCATCTTTTATGTTATTGAAGTACTAGTAGTGCAAATATAATTAGAGTTTAGTAATGTAGAGACTTAATCGAAAGAAAAGATTTAAACTTAAAGATTAGGATAAAGTAATTAAAGGATAAATATGAATTCTAAAAATAAAATTATCCATATAAATACTTCTGACCACCTAAAATTAGGTAACGGTACTATTCAAATTAAAGAAAATCGTTTTTCCCCTAATTACACTAACGTAAATTTTGCACCACCGGCTCAAAAATGGTCAAACGGACTTAACAATGACATCACCGAAATTTACTCGTACTATAGCACATCAACTAGCAACTTCCATACATCTCCAATCTGTGAGAATAATTGCTTTTCAACATAAATCCTTAAACAAGTACAAAATAATATACCTAATAGATTTAACTAATATTAAGTCTTGTATTATAAACATAAATCCTAAACAAGTACAAAAATAGAATGTCTTTATGCTTTAAAATAGTGAAATATGATAGGTACAACTTGAGCATAACATGGTTCACTCTTGGATTTCAGATAACAACACCTCAACACGGTCGGTTCGATAGTAGTCAGTTAGTGATTCGTTACCCAAGTCACGTCGATCCACACTTGAAATATGTTATCATTGTGCACCGTGAATGACGTTAAATTCCTCATCGGCTTCATCATACTTATCTTTGTAATTTTGGGAGGTGCTTAAAACACAATAGACAATTTTTATCTACCGTCTTTCACATAAAACACTTTTCGTGCTGCGGCGCTAATATGAACGGATTAACCTTGTGGCCTAAACTATTCAGGTCAACCAATGTATACCCAAGAGTATAATCGCATTTCACACCACCGCTTTGTGATTAACCGGTCACATTTGAAAAGAGGAATTTGCATGTAACGATAATCTAGTTCCCATATCTCTTGTAAAACCCCATAATAATATGCTTGTCTTGTGATTGCAACTTCTTTAGATATGTGCATATCTAATGCCTCAACACTAACCCCATTGTTTACGGTAAACTTTGCCTTCATGACATTTAAATGTAAAAAGTATACCCATTGATGATATGCATCGATTTCACTACGTGTTGCTGCGTGGTCCATAGGATATCCACCTTTACAGTTTCGATACACTTTCTTTGTCGATTTCTAACTTTCTCTCAACCTGAATTTCATTACATGTATATATTAGCTCAAAAGAATAAGTACACCAATTTTCAAATCAAAATGAGCTGAGAAATAAGGTTTAGAAAGGGTATGTTGAAAATATAAGATTAATTACATCTTTAGCAGAACTACTTGGCAAAAGATTTGCTGCGGCTCATTCTCCGTAAATGCTTGTTTTCAAACTTTCTTTGTGTCAGCTCAAACAATGTGTTTGATTATTATATTTGATAGATACATGTTC
>OU343216.1:102266773-102346342 GCA_910596185.1 Chrysanthemum makinoi | reverse complement strand
CTAAAATGAATGATATGACTTGAGTTATGATAGGTTGTCGTGAATGCATGATTTGAAAACGTATCACCCAATATGCCACTTGAAAACTAGTTATATAAAAATATTGTTACTTGAATGTGTGACGGTTCCATGTCAAAATAATACTTTGAGCTAATGGTGAAAATGTAGTTAAAATGTAGCGGTTTTAGTAATTGAAAAATCAGTTTACGTTAGATTTGAAGTAATATATACATAGGAAAACTAACTGTTTTAAGGTTCGTTTCCCAACGTCCGTTTAGGCCCACAAAACCTTGATTAAAAATCCTGACAGCATACTAATGCTGTGAATAGTGTTTTAAACGCGTTTTCGACTCAAGTTGGTTAACCATAACTCCCTTTCGTTTTAAGTCCGTTTTCCAAGTTCTTTATATCCCGCGAAGGTAATTAAGTGTACTAATATATTTTTTAACTTTGGAATTTCACAGAAAGTTTAAGGACACTGTTTGGTCAGTTGAAAATCGGGACTGCATGTACACTTTCCGGAAAATGGTAGTTTTAAATCGTTAACTTTAAAACACGTATCTTTTTAAGTTATAACTCCACGTTTTAGTCCGTTCGAAAGGCCACGTTTATGGATAAAAATCTATTTTCTAAAACTTTAATAAAACTTAGAAAAATGACTAATCTTTTCTGAAAAATTATAAATTTCGACAGCTTCCATTTTAACTTTACCATTTTTCTACTTGTTTAACCACAACTACACCACAAAAATCCCTTGAACTACACTTCGCCAATCCTACTAAAAATAAAATACTAGTCGAACCAATATAAATAAAATGACCATTTTGGGGTTTATATGACTACTTATAACATGTAATTAAGCATAAACTACATCAAACCTTCACTAGTAAAAGATCAAAACTTACTTTGATAAATCATTTTTCAAACTTCTCATTTTTATAAACTTTTAACTAGCACATGATTGTTATAAATATTTATATAGTACATATGGGTGATAATCTTGGATGATAATGAATAAAATCACAACAAATCAAATATGACCATGAGGACTTCATGAAAATGTATGAAAAATATATATGAAAAGGTAAAAGATGAAGTTTCATGCTTACAAGAGTGTATGATAAAGATGGTGATGTTTGGATGTGATGAGAGCAAGATGAGCACCGAACCCGAATTAAACCCACAATCTACTAATCAAAACACACCTGATAACTTGGACACTACTTGGAAACTTGAAAGATTTTCTTCCTTGGTCCTATGGCTGCCGAAATTTTGAGAGAGAAAGAAGAAGAAATTTTTGATCTAGTTTTTGTAAAATGAAAGAATGAAGTGAAAGAGTATTGGTATAATAATTGACTTGTGATATTTTGCAAATATCTTTGTGACTCACCTTAAATGTCGACACCCATATGTAAAGAAAAAGTGTTGTGCATTTTGTACATATTAAATGTATAAGTGTAAGGTGAAAGTGTAGTTGTTTTAAGGATAATTGGTAACTTGTGTACACATTTGAATATTTAGGGTAGCGTTAGATAAAAATAAATTTTCACGGGTTAAGATAAAATATATTGAGGTCATAAAAATTATAAAAATACATTTCTTGTAAAATTTGAGTGATATAGTAATTATCGTGTAGTTTTTAAGAAAAGTGTAAGTAATAATATAAATTTAATGATTTGTATACAAAATAAATTTAAAACACTAGGTAAACTCAAAATATTATTTTTATAAATTAAAAGTAAATATAAAAATATATCGGGATCATTTTTGGAAGTAGCGGATTAAATGTTCAAAATAATAATTCACGCGATAACGTTTATTTAATATAGAATTTACGCGTTTAATGTGAAATGCAAAAATCATGAATGAACCGTTATGAAATGATGAATATGGAGTATGGGAAATGACCGGAAAATGAGAATTGTGACATTCTTCCCATGTCAGCGGAATCACGTCCTCGTGATTCGATTAATGATACTATGGCCCAAAACGCGACAAGGGTTCTAAAAGTTTATGCGCATGTATGGTCTAAATGATTATGTCAATGCTCATGCATATGAGTTACTCGTCCCACCAGGTACGTTCCTGTGCTATCGTGAGCAATTCCCATCCTAAATACATGCTTTCTTATGATTAGGCTCGATGAGACAAGCTTTCCCATTCTCAAGCAAAATTTTTAAAGACTTTTGGTAACGATTTTTACTTAATTCCACAACTCATCAAACAAGAACTGTCATACGATTAGGCTAAATCGGTTTAGGTAGACTTGTTTCTAGCTCGATCTTTGCAACTCATCAAACAAGAACTGTCACTCGGATCAAAGCTGGAAACAAGTGGTATGAAGAAAATCTTTTGAAAATTTGGCTTGATTACGGAATTGCTTACACATATGAGACTATTACTCCCTTCATTGCATGATTCTTCTGAGATTGAATTGCAGGTGATCGGGCTATGTATAATTTAGGAGTAACTATGCAATGCTTGGACTAATCGACTCATATGATGTTTGGTGTTGAGTCATAAGTCAGCATGTATAAAGAATGTGCACGTATAATGATATGATGAGATGCTATGATGATGTGGTTATAGTCTAGGGTCAATGATGCAACCTAGTTCTCTATAACCGATGCTCTGATACCAATCTGTCACACCCCAAATTACGTGTTTTCGCGGAATTGAATACCTTGGGGAGGACTGTCATAGCATCAAAGTTACAGTTATATCGAGCGACCTAAAGTGTCGTTTAGAAAATACATCGTTTGATTAAGTAAAATAATCAGAGTTTACAAAATGTAGGTCCCAAATGAAAATCAATGTATGCGGAATTAGGTTTGATACAAGCCAAAGCGATGTTTTAAATGTATAAATCCCATGTGAGAGGCAGCGTCACCACGACTCTATGATGTGTCCATATGCATGCCATGAAGTGAATACCTTAGATACCTGAGATAAAACATGCTAAAAGTGTCAACACAAAGGTTGGTGAGTTCATAGAGTTTGGTTAACAAGTAAAGCCTTAAAAGAGTGTTTATGTAACAAAGGCAAAGTTTTTGGTCAAATAGAATAGTTCACAAAGCAAAGGCATCGTAAATCCACTCAGTTCCAAGTCCAGCCCATACAAAACTTGCAACCTGTGTTTACAACCCCTGCTAAAAATAGTATGACAATCATGTATATGTACATCAAGATAGTTAAAAGTATAAATGTCACCACAAGGGTCTTCCAACAACTCGTGTTGGGATGTTCCTCCAACGCTCGCGTTGGGGCGTATCCATATAAATGGCCTTCCAACATATAAATCTGGGATGTTCCTCCAACGACCACGTTGGGCGTATCCAAATTAATGGCCTTCCAACATATAAATCTTTGGGATGTTCCTCCAACGACGCCGCGTTGTTTTGTATCCAAATTAATTGGCCTTCCAACATATAAATGCTGGGATGTTTGTTTAAGTCTAGTCAATACACACACCAAGTCTAGAGTATAAGTGATGTTGTTTGGAAAAAGAGTTTAAATGTTTGGATAAATAAGCATATATCTCGCCCAAATAGTTTATAGGAATTTAAATGAGTAAAAGCGGGGTATGAACTCACAATAGTATGTAAAAGTTTAGAGTACTTGTGAAAGTAAATGAAAATAGTTTGAGCATGTATCTCCCAAAAGTGATTGAAAATGAATAAAAGTAGGGGCTATGAAACTCCACGATAATATGTCAAAGTTTAGAATATTTGTGATAGTGAAAGTAAGTAGTTGAGCATGTATCTCCCCAAAGAGTTTGTAAGACAAATACGTAATAGAAAGTGGGGCTACGAACTCACCGGATGTGATTGATATGCTAACAGAATGAAGTGCACGAAAATGAGGCTCGGAAACTATCCGCGACCTAAAATGAATGATATGACTTGAGTTATGATAGGTTGTCGTGAATGCATGATTTGAAAACGTATCACCCAATATGCCACTTGAAAACTAGTTATATAAAAATATTGTTACTTGAATGTGTGACGGTTCCATGTCAAAATAATTTACTTTGAGCTAATGGTGAAAATGTAGTTAAAACTATGTAACGGTTTTAGTAATTGAAAAATCGGTTTACATTAGACTTGAAGTAATATATACATAGGAAAACTAACTCGTTTTTAAGGTCCGTTTCCCCACGAACGTCCGTTTAGGCCCTCAAAACCTTGATTAAAAATCAAGACAGCATACTAATGCTGTGAATAGTGTTTTCAAAGCGTTTTCGACTCAAAGTTCGGTTAACCATAACTCACTCGTTTTAAGTCCGTTTTCAAGTTCTTTATATCCGCCGAAGGTAATTAAGTGTACTCATATATTTTTAAACTTTGGAGATTTCACAGAAAGTTTAAGGACACTGTTTGGTCAGTTGAAAATCGGGACTGCATGTACACTTTCCGGAAAATGGTAGTTTTTAAATCGTAACTTTAAAACCACGTATCTTTTTCGTTATAACTCCGTTTTAGTCCGTTCAAAAGGCCACGTTTATGGATAAAAATCTATTTTCTAAAACTTTAATAAAACTTAGAAAAATGACTAATATTTTCTGAAAAATTATATAAATTTCGGCCTTCAGCTCATTTTAACTTTACCATTTTTCTACTTGTTTAACCACAACTACACCACAAAAATCCCTTGAACTACACTTCGCCAATCCTACTAAAAATAAAATACTAGTCGAACCAATATAAATAAAATGACCATTTTTGAGGTTTATATGACTACTTATAACATGTAATTAAGCATAAACTACATCAAACCTTCACTAGTAAAAGATCAAAACTTACTTTGATAAATCATTTTTCAAACTTCTCATTTTTATAAACTTTTAACTAGCACATGATTGTTATAAATATTTATATAGTACATATGGGTGATAATCTTGGATGATAATGAATAAAATCACAACAAATCAAATATGACCATGAGGACTTCATGAAAATGTATGAAAAATATATATGAAAAGGTAAAAGATGAAGTTTCATGCTTACAAGAGTGTATGATAAAGATGGTGATGTTTGGATGTGATGAGAGCAAGATGAGCACCGAACCCGAATTAAACCCACAATCTACTAATCAAAACACACCCGATAACTTGGACACTACTTGGAAACTTGAAAGATTTTCTTCCTTGGTCCTATGGTGCTTGAAATTTTGAGAGAGAAAGAAGAAGAAATTTTTGATCTAGTTTTTGTAAAATGAAAGAATGAAGTGAAAGAGTATTGGTATAATAATTGACTTGAGATCTTTTGCAAAAATCATGGTGTCTCACCTTAAATGTCAACACCCACATGTAAAGAAATAGTGTTGTGCATTTTGTACATATTAAATGTATAAGTGTAAGGTGAAAGTGTAGTTGTTTTAAGGATAATTGGTAACTTGTGTACACATTTGAATATTTAAGGTAGCGTTAGATAAAAATAAATTTTCACGGGTCAAGATAAAATATATTGAGGTCATAAAAATTATAAAAATACATTTCTTGTAAAATTTGAGTGATATAGTAATTATCGTGTAGTTTTAAGAAAAATTATCGTAATAATATAAATTTAATGATTTGTATACAAAATAAATTTAAAACACTAGGTAAACTCAAAATATTATTTTTATAAATTAAAAGTAAATATAAAAATATATCGGGATCATTTTTGGAAGTAGCGGATTAAATGTTCAAAATAATAATTCACGCGATAACGTTTATTTAATATAAATTTCGGCGTTTAATGTGAAATGCAAAAATCATGAATGAACCGTTATGAAATGATGAATATGGAGTATGGGAAATGACCGGAAAATGGGAATTGTGACAATTTAAGCCCTTAATTGATCACTTTTGTATCCGTTACTACTTAATTTCGTTCCTTTTCACTTTTTAGGTCTCTTGAAGGCAAATTGTTGGAATGATAATTTATTCGGACTAAAAGGCACGAATATACGGAAGAAAATGCCAGTCAAGAATCGAGACACTCAGGCCGAATTGAAAGGGGACGGCGCAGTTCTACTTGCGACGCCGGAACAGTTTTGCACGACTCGAGCCAAATTGCTTATTTACAAGTGACGCATCAAGTTTTAAAAAGAGTAGGGCCGCAGCTCAAATGTTCTAGATTTGATCCAGACGCAGAGATCAAGGAGACAAAGGTCATTGCATAAGGTGACGCCGTCACAATGCTAAAGTGGCAAAGCGCTTAAAACCCTAATGATTGAACATTCGACGCAGCACAATTAAAGAGTGACGCCGCAGTTTGTAAACACTATATATAGAATCCAATTTTTAGTTTTCGCAGTGTAGTTTTGTGTGGAAAACCTAAACCGAACCAAGGCTGTCTTGTACAGATTTTAGGGTTCCATACCCTATCTTACATCAAGATAAGTGTTTTACTTCATTAATTCAATTATGCCTTCAATTGATTGTGTGTATGCTTGCATGTTCTTCATGTCTGGCTAATTTATTTTTGTGTTTGCTTAGGTAATATGAAACCTAGTTATTGAATATTGATTGGTTGTCTCTTATCTTAATTGTGATTAACCTAGTATTGCAATAGGTCATTCGTTGTGCTATTAATGCTTGATTAATCTTTGTTGAACCTTAGTTTATAATCACCTAGAGTTATTGTAGGCTAAACATCCAAAGAATACCTTAGTGTTAAGTTTATAAATCTTAGAGATTTTGTAGTCATTAACCTTTGGTAGCTTCAAAGAGTTAGGATAACCATACGCTACGACCTTAGAAACACAGCACGTTAAGAATAAGGACGTGACAATTCAACCATCAATAGGAGATAACTAGGAGAGTAATAAAACCTAAGTAAATACCTTAATCATCATACGAGCACACACAATAGACATAGACAACCCCTAGCTTAGTTATTAGTAATTAGATAAGTAGAGTATGTGGTGGAAATACCAACCCCAAATCCAAACCCCGAGATTCGTACCTTCCATTTCCTAAAAAAACATAAAAAGATAAAAAATAATCTTCCTCAACCCCAACCTAGCGTAGTAACTTCTTACTAGCATTCCTATTCCCCTAGAGAACGATATATATCAATACGTGGCTTACCCTAATTGCTACACTACAACGATTAGGTTCACTGCCTAGGGTGTTGAAAAACTTTCTCGACGAAAAGGAAGTTCCTTTAACCCCGAACGCGCTGTGTAAGCGTATCAGCTCACTATGGATCATGAAGATTAGTACACTCCATTCACAACATGTGTCCATCTCGGAGTCAACTGTTACACCAAAACGACATATCTTAGATTTTGAACAATTTTCTACACAGTTTGTATAATTATGTTGTCATTATTCTTTCAGCCTAATGTTTAATTAATAATGTATTTGGTTATAAAAACATGTGTTACAGTACTAACTTACACTAACCGTTGCAAATTTGCACCACAAGTCTTAATATTGAACATCACTAAGTTTGTACTAGCAGTCTTAACTTTGACGAAGTAGCACTAGATTCACTCAGTAGTCTTAACTTTGTTCGTGGCAATAATAACTTACACTAACAGTTGTGAATTTTGACTACCAGTCTTGACCTTGAACAACACTAAGTTTGTACTAGAAGTCTTAACTTTGACTAAGCAGCAATAACTTCACCCATCAGTCTTAACTT
The DNA here is from genome assembly GCA_910596185.1 of Chrysanthemum makinoi. Lineage (NCBI taxonomy): Eukaryota > Viridiplantae > Streptophyta > Magnoliopsida > Asterales > Asteraceae > Chrysanthemum > Chrysanthemum makinoi. The sequence continues at coordinate 102,338,708 of OU343216.1, read as the reverse complement.
TGATTGAGCAGCAGTAACTTCAATTAGCATTCTTATACATATTACAATTATGGTTTTGACGCTGCAAAGATGGTTTCAGTCTAAAATGATTCCCACATGTTGCCCTATCGATCTGAGACATTTGGTAAGAAATCATGGATTATTGTTCTATGTCTTGGACCATTTGAATGAAATATTCTATAAATCCAACATTACTTTTTTCACTCTAGCAAATATAGATATCAAATACCTATGAAATTAGAAAACAATAATATTTCATACCTATAATCAAAAGTCATAATTTAACCGTTAAGTCCATTCAAGATATTAACTAATGCAACCATTGGGTAACGGTATGCATATTAATATCCAATCAGAATTTATTCCACAAGTGGTCTTAACTAATGCAATTTTTGGTTAGTGGTATGCATATGAATAGCCATAAATTGTCTTCTCATATTCTAATGTAAAGCAGTTTTGAATTTGGCTATATACTTGATAGTTTTTCATATTTAGACATACATACACCAAAAGTGTATAAAGCTACAATCTATAATTTTAGTTTATTCAATGGAATTTATTTCGTATTGGATGAGCTTATGGAGTTATCCGGTTCACATCGCTTTCATGACCGTATGCATGTTTGGTTTCAGCAAGAGATTAATGAAGGAGAAGCGCTATCAATCTTCCTTCGTGGTTGCCGTGATTATATTAAGAGGGTTATTAGCAAACGTCGTTTGTTGATTGCAGGCATGGAGTATTTGGTAGATCTACAGATGAGTAATGAATGTTTGATTGCCTTGAGAAACACTATGGCTAAGGATTATGACATGCTTAATGAGTTAACTCAAATGTTTCCTGATACACACAAGGGTATTCGTCGTCAGGAAGATTATGTTCAGAAAATGGATGAACATTAGCCTTTGTTTAGTTCTGATGGAATTTTATAAAAAAAATAAATAAATAAAAAATAAAACAAACCCCGGGAAAATAAACAATGTATTCCTGAGTTGAAATAAAATGAAAATTTTAACCACCACAATTATGTTAACTTTAAAACTATCCTTAAGTATCTTATGTTTATCAATATCAAATGTTGATTCATAGCATTGAACTTCTTCACTACTACTTATGGATGAAAAGAAGTTAAAAACCCTTTTAGTAACTACATGGTCTTTATGGTTGACTATAATTTATAAAACTTCTTATTAACTACATTGATTTTATTAGTTTGAAGGAGTTACAAAACCTGGTAGTAAATGCATGGAATCTCAAAGGCTAAATAAGGTCTTTAAAAGGCATGTTATAACGTGTACAATCTCCTGTCCAATTATTTTATCACACACACTTATCTATGCTATATATCCCAAATTAATGGAATTCAGTAGGGAGATGATCGCAGAGTGCTTTCACATACCTATAGCTGAAGCCGTGAAAGAGTTTAATGTTGGTTTATCGGTATTCAAAAAACAATGTCGGAATGTGGGTATTCAGCGTTGGCCCTATCGTAAGCTTATCATTTCGCAAGGATTAATCAGCTATTTTTAGGTTGGAATAAATTATTGCTAACCTTTTATTCTCAATTTTATAGTGTATATCCTATTTTATGTGACAGACATCCAGCATTGGTAGTCAATATTAGCAAATAAAGCATGTTGTGAACTTTTTCCAACTCTTTTTTCATTTGTTAATATTGACAAACAATTTTGAATATAGTTGCGTACTCTAATCTTCCTCTTGGGTTCCTTTAGTTAGCTCTACCGACTATCAACATGTTTGATGCAGACCGTTGCATAAAGACTGTTTGGATAGAGAAAGGGATTTGAGATGAATCTCAAAGGGCCCAACTATCTATACTAATTTATAAAGTGTTTAGGACTTTCTAAATAAGAAGTCTTAAAAATTTTAAGACCAAAAACATTTCTTTAATAAGAAATTAATAAGCTATTAGTTAATGCTATTTACCATATGACTTACATGACAATTTTCATAAATAAAAAGTAACATCCCTTCATACACTTTGTAACAACCTTCAAATATTTATACAGTCCATTAATACACTCAAATATTTATATAGTCCATTAACTATCGACTTGTAATAGCCCAAACCTCAATGGTATATAAGCCAACCTAAAAACACAAACATCAATACAAAACACACTCTATCTTCTTTTTTCACGCATCGATAAAAAAACATACATAAAATTAGATAAATCTACTCTTATCTTGGTGTCCGGTTACTTAGAGTAGAAATAAATAAACTTTGCTTCTCGGATTATAGCAATAGAATGGCAACTTTTATTTGGATGAAATAGTTTGCATTCCTATTGCTTATACTTATTTTAATTAAAACTTGTCATTCATTTATAAAGTTCTTTGTTAGAACACACGTATAAATGAAAAACATTTGCTTAACATAAATTATGCACCGGGTACCCGCCGTCGCATTGCACGGGTACCCTTCTAGTGTTAACATATGTCTGTTATTTGAAAACTCTCATATTCCCCTTAAATTCCTTTCGTTGTCTTTTACGGGGGGGTTGGGGGCTGAGAGTTCTAAGCTATGTTAACATTTTTCTGTTACAACTATCTAAGTAAACTAAATTGTGAATGTTTAAGTTAACCATCTGAACCCAACTTATTTTTCACACCATGCAAATTTGTGGTTTGCAATTGGTTTTCCTTGTAGGCTGAAGATTCAGTAAAATATGGGAACAGGCGATTATTAATCAGATGCTAGAGGAAGAAAACAGGCGACTAGAGGAAAACCCCAATTTATACCTAGCCAACAAAACCAAAAAGTTAAGACAAAGGTATTTCAAAGCAAGATACAAAAACAGGAAAACCAAGGGTTTGGTATTGCCATTAACAGACCCAACGCCATGACAGACTATCTATCCTAGCAGCAACAAAGATTATGAAGAGATCGATCATAGTTATGGTAGTGACTGTAATGAACAAGCGTAGGTGAAAATTGCTTTAGAACTTTTGCAGTTTTACCAATTCTGAAAACTAAATTATCATTGTTTAAGTTTAACCTTTGATTTTATCCAATTATTCACTATGTCCAAATGTGTGGCCTGCAGTTTATCGACTTCAATATGTGGGTTATGTGATGTGTAGTCTGCAACTTGATTTATTCAATCAACACGTGATAGGGATAAACCTTATTCTACTTTAATGCTGCTTCATGACTTTAATAATGCAGAGGTGGCAACAGTATATCTATGAACTATTGAAATGTTTTAGATAAGAGCTCAAACTATGACGCCAAAAGGAGAGCGCGGACTAATACAAAACCTAATCCTATACTAGATCTTAAAAATGCGATGTAAAACAATCAGTAGTGCTTTCTAATCTAGAACCCAGTCATGCTTGCAAATGCAATCACATATAACTCTCCTCGTAAATACATCTATCAAACCGTATAAAAGTAGTATAAGAAAGCAATTGTCACGGATTAATCTATGGCTAAGCTTTCCGAGACAACAATTTGATCATGCAAAGTCCATATCTGATTAAAAAATAAAGAGTCTCAACCATTGCATCCAAACTATAATATAAATAAACTTGATTGCGCCTATACACTAATCACATAATCACTTCCAAATTGCAATACCAATTTATCAACCATAATCCGATAATCCCTCAAAATCATGAAACATCATAAACTAAGTAACTTTAAGACATTAAAACATTTTGAAAAACACCCATAAATCTAATCAGTTCCAAATCCAAATCTTACATTCAAAATAGAATGATTACACAAATCAATAAACAATACCTGAAATATTTAGGTCAATTATCAAACCATCAAATCCTTTAACATAACCCTCACTAAGATGTAATTGTTTAATATTTAATTTGATCCATTTTGCCTGAGATTGAAAGCCCTAAAACCACTGTATGGATCTATTTGCCAAAGATCCGTTATATGTGTGTTTTAAGCGTGTGAGAGAGAGAGATGTGGGAGAGAGAGATGTGTGAGAGAGGAAACGTCAAACACACACTAAATAATATATATGTTACCCTTTTATCTCAAAGTAAAAAAATAAATGAAACTTATAAACACAATAAAAGATTTATTCAAACTAAACAGACTGATCATTGATAAGTCCCTTCCATTCAGTTGATCAATAGCACCATATCATTTACATTACCAGTCATTTAAAAGATCCACAACAAAGTACATAAACCAAACACATGATAACATCAAAACACAAAAGAAAACCATCAACACAGCTTAATCATCTCCAGAGTCTTCATCATACTCCATCATCTCCACATGCCCTTCCTTCTCCTTGATTCCTTCACGAGTCAACACCAGGATTTCAATCAGCACCTCAAGCTTTTGACGGTCCTTCATCTGAGTTTCAAATAGGCAATTATGGCCTTTTGTAGCAACTGCATGAAAAGGCCAAAAGAATCATCCTTAATCATAGTCTGGTCACGTTTGTCTATCTTTTCCCTGAGCTGGTTGCATTCCTCACCCATCCAGATTAAAAATCCCTCCTCTTCTATTAAATCTTGGGAGAATAAGAACTTCAAAGCATGGGATAGATCGTTTTACCCATATGCTTCTTTCAGCTCATCGAGGTTGGGTGTGGCTGCCATTGTTGAAATATTTGATTTTTGGAACTTACGAGATAGGGTTATCAAATGAGATACCCTAAATTGCAATAATACAATTATATAAATAAGTAAAAATCTATGGTTGTTAGAATACCAAAAGGTAATTAGAAAGAATGATTGCAAAACATAATTGAACTGAAGTACAATTGAAACAACCACTTCTTAATCTTCCCCATGCAGAACTACCTATCAGTATTTAAGATTATATTGTCAGATATGCCAAAAAAACCATCACACTTTATATTTTACGTAATAAACCCATCAACTACATAATGCATAACATTACCATCCTAAAACATGAAAATAACAGTGAATAAATTTGATAAAACGTAAATAAACTTGAATCTAAAAAGTTAGATACCCTTTGTGTTACAAATAATTTTCATATCACGCTAAAAATAGATTGAGTAACATCACAACTTATAAACTCAAGCGACTAATGAAATAAGGTACGGGTATTTTATAACTGTGTTGGAAGAATGTACGCATCCTTTATATCACAAAAGTATTTGAATGGTGGGCCAGTTAGTAACTTATCTTAACTAAACGATAGCATACATGATTTATTTTTAATTAATAATAATGGTAACCCTTATTTTTTTTGTAAAACAAATATATAAATTTATAAGACTAACATTTATAGATAAAACATAAACAATATATGTTAAAAAATAATATAACATCACTTGCATATAAAAAGGGTACTACGCCTTATATTACAAATAAATCATGTATATACAATGCTTAGGAGTTATTGACCCAGCCACAATAATTTTCACGCCATGCTAACAAAAGTTGTGATTCCGTCACAACTTATAAACTTATAGACCAACGAAATCATGGATGGGTATTTTATAACTATTTTGGACTAATGTACCCGTGCTTGCTAGCACCAAAATACTTAAATAATTTGAGATTTACAAATTAACTGTATGTAAAATGTTAAAATAAAGACATAAAGTTCTACTCAATGGTTGTTAATCTTATGAAAGTAGGTGAACACACAAACAAGTAGTCTTGTACCATGTCGTAAGGAACTAATTTGAGATAAACTTTGCAAAGGTAGTAGAACTTAGACGTTTTGGTACTCGAATGAAAGTTTTCATACAACAACCAAATCTTTAGTTCTACTACCTTTGCAAAGGTGGTAGAACTTAGATGGTTTGGTACTTGACTAAAAGTTCTCTTATGAGCAACTAATCATAGTTTTACAAATCTTTAGTTCCAAACCAAAACAAACAACCAATAACATGTACAATTACTTAGACATAGACTTTATTTAAATTCAATGTTCAATACATGAACATGATGCCCCATTAAATCGTTATTTTAAATGCCTAAACAAAAAAGCACTTATAGATATGACACTGAAAGACATAATGATTGTAAACAGAAAAGAAACGAAAAAACTAATTAAATTCATTCATCTTAATAGCATTTGCTTGCTCTTCGCGAACACCATCTTTGGCTTTGAAAAACAAATCTCCCAGCAGATCAAGCAATACCTGATGCCTCTGTTGAGTTATCTTCAAAGCATCAAGTGAGTCCAAAGCTACGCCGCGAGGACCTAATGCTTCCATGTCCACCATCATGACTTGATTTTTAGCCATTACCCTCCTCAGATGCTCGCAACCGGAAAATAACAGTTTTGAAAAGGCCAGGTCTTCACTTGCATGTTTCACAAACCACAAACGCATACAGTCATGCAGTTTAGAAGAACCATCAAGATTCATCAACTCATCTAAAATATGGAATTGAGCCATTGAAAATAATAACAAATTATAAATGGTTGTATGCCTGAATATAATAAAAGTTCCAAATAAATAAGCCTGCATGTAGAAGTTTGCACATGAAAGCTGGAAATGCATCATAAAAAATAACCCCTTTCATTAATTAATCATAAACACCAGTTTAATAAAATTAACAAAAATAACCCTGATCATATAATTTTCAATAAGCATCGAATTGATCAAAGGTTTGATCTGTATAAAGTGTCTACATATAAAAATATTCAAAAAAACAAAACAAAAGGTGTCAAATTTGTCATTCATTTCATGTGAGGTTCATGGTAAATGCCATAATAGCAAGCCAACTGCAACTAAATAAAGACCCTATCTTATTCTTGGATAATGATTGTAACACATGGATCCTAAATGATAGCATTACTGCCTACATAAAAAAACTAATTATTTTGGTTCATTTTAGCAGCATTGCTTTCTTAATGACGGACACCAGCTTGCGCTTCAATCAGTAAATTAGTTAACACTCCTAGAATGGCTCGAGCCTTTCTTGAGTTTGCATCAAAGCATCTGAACAACCTAGACTAACTGCACCAGGAACTAATGTTTCCAGTTCCACCATCATAAATCGATTCTTTGTCATGACTCTCCTAAGATGCTCACAACAAGAAAACAGTAAGCTCGCAAATGCTGAGTCCTCGGTAGCCTTCTGCACAAATGATACACGCATCCCATCATGCAGGTTAGCAGACCCAGCAAGTTCCATTAGGTGATTTAGGTTTTGGAATTGTTCCATGTTAACACACTTAGATAATACTTAAGATCTGTTTATGAGTGGTTGTACCACAAGTGAAAAATATTTAAATTAATTTATATATAATTACTTTGGTAGCTTGAAAGCCATTATTACCAAATTCCCTTTTAATGACGGTCCTAAATTATTCTGTAGCACCAGAAAAACTGTTTATTGATAAATGAGGAAGACTAAATAGTGATAATAATTAAGTTCCATTATCTATTAAAATTCCTGCCAACATAATCAATTATTAAAATAACTTTTCAAATTTCCTACCTTCAGTTATTTATATACAAAAAATCATCAGCTTGTGGCTGGCTCAGAATTTACAAAAAGGGTGTTACACAGACTAACCAAACACTATACTCTCTTGGGATTTTATTACAGAGATGTATCAAGGTTTGTACTCAATATAATCATTCCCATGCCTCCATAAATAATAATCTGTCTTGAGCTAATGGTCTATTCCTAACACAAATCTTCATAGGATGAATGTTTTGAATAAATATAACCATATTAGAGATTTTATAAAAAATTGGTTTGAATAAGAATCAGGGTTCCTATTCAAATCAATATTTAATTCTTGGTACCATGCTAAATTTATATGCAAATTCCCATAAGTATTTGCAGATTCAAATACCAATGTCAGAAACATTACATTCAGCTCCAACATGATAGATAACTCACTAAGCTTACATTTGGATACTATTATAAGACAAGACAGTAGAGTCAGTGCTTTTTGTGGCCTCAGGTTGACAGCCTTGGTCATGCAAGCGCAAGGTGATATAAAATGTTCATGCATGACTTTATAATTACAAAGTTATGAACAAATATTGAAGATGACATCTATATATTTATGCTTATAATTTGTGTAAACTATTTAGGTGAAACATCCGCTGCATATGATTAAGGAATTGAACCATCACATACAACAACATACAACCCTAAATCTAACCAGGAATAAATCATAACGAACATGAGTAGGTAATCGATTCACGTGTTTTTCTCAATTGTTTGATATATTGACCATTTTCAATTACAAAGTCTAAACCAATTTGATTTATACCTTAGACCTTAAGTATCACGTTTTATCATTATTCCAGATACAAGTAGCCGACGTCCTACAAAAACCCTAAAAGAGCAGTTCTCATTTCAACAGGCAAGCTAATAGTTTTTTACAAACTATTAATTTAATTAATATGTGCTATTACTAAAATTCATTGACTATAATGCCTAAACATATATTGTAAAATTTAAAATCAACAAGGTGTACAAGTTGCTTACCATAACCTTTGGCCTCCATCAACAAATTGTCAAAATTGTGGAGCCTACATGTGGTGTGAAAAAAGAAGCAAGAAAGCAACCAGAGTTGCAACTCGATCATTTTCCCTTTTCATATGTTGTCAAGATGGTAAAGTACGATTGCCTAAGTTTAAAGATCCTCCTTCACCGATCGACATGTTGCTGAACTTTATGATCCTACAACATCAAAATTTAAAGATCAGATCAATCTTTATAATAGCATGTTTTGCTTCACTTCTTTTGGAGGAAAGATAAATCACTCAATAAATCAAGGCCGGGGGCCATATATATTTAAAATTATTCGCCAAAATTATCACCGGATTGGGTCTCTACTTCCGGAAGACGGGGTTCAACCTAAGTTTTCTCAACTTTATTTCTTCGATACACACAATGAGACATTAAACCGCATTTCAGCTTTCAATGGCGATCAAACAACAGAAGGGCCCAAAGAATCGATAGCCAGAAGCTTGATTGAAATGATGAATGAATTCAGTTCTGTTGCCTAGGCATTTCGGATGGCTAGAGATTGGTGCGCCCAAAATAAGTCATATGATTTCCAGTTGCGGCTTCTTAGGAATAGATCAAATTCAAGACAATATAATGCGCCAACTGTATCTGAGGTGGTGGTTCTAATAACAAATGATTTTGGGGACGCTAATGAAGTGAGAGATATTATTGTAAGCAACAAGAGCTGTGGCCTGCAAAGAATATTAGAATTTCAACCATTATACATGGAATTGCAATATCCTTTGTTATGTCCATATGGAGAGGTCGGTTTTCATGATAAAATACCTTACCAATCCAACTCAGGAAAAAGGAAGGCTAACCGTGGTTTTCTGACTATACGAGAGTACTATTGTTATGTAATTCAGTATAAAGATAATGAAGGAACTACTTTGCTCAGAGGTGGACCTTTATATCAGCAATTCCTTGTGGATGCCTACACAACCATTGAGGAACAGAGGCTTAGATGGACAAGAAACAATCAAAGTGAGTTGCGTGTAGAACTGTATCATAATCTATCTGATGCTGTCACGAGAGGAGATACAAGAGCTGAAGCGATTGGTCAAAGAATAGTTGTGCCCTCAAGTTTCACCGGTAGCCCAAGGTATATGCTGCAGAATTATCAGGATGCATTGGCTCTATGTCGTAAATATGGCAACTCGGGTCTTTTCATAACTTTTACCTCTAATCCAAAATGGCCTAATATTCAAGAAATGTTGTCCCATATTCCCGGGTAAAAATCCCATGAACGGCCGGAAGTTGGGACCCGGGTTTTCTAGATGAAGTTGACTAACTTGCTCGATGATCTTACGCAGAAACAGTGTTTTGGCAAGACCCAAGCTGGTACTATAAGGGTCTTTGAATACTGAACTATCTATTTTCACACTCATATATTAACAATACTTTGTTTATCGCGATATTGCACAGTTGTGTACGTGATCGAGTTTCATAAGTGTGGTCTCCCACATTACCATATCTTACTATGGATTGAGGACATATACAAATACAAAACACCAAGCGAAATAGATGATATAATATCACCTGAAATAACATCACCAGCACACGATCCAAAAGGTTACAAGGCTGTTACAGAGTATATGCTTCATGGTCCATGTGGCATGCAAACGAATAATCTTTCCTGCACGGTAGAAGGCAAATGTATGAAACATTACCCCAAGATGTTTTATGAAGAAACAACGATTGATGATGATGGTTATCTTGTTTACTGTAGGAGGAATAATGGGATAAATGTTGTTAAAGGTAAATACACATACAACAATTCACATGTTGTCCCACACAATAGATACCTTCTGATCAGATATCAGGTACATATGAACGTAGAATGGTGCAACAGATCAAGAGCAATCAAGTATTTGTTTAAATATTTAAACAAAGGACCAGTTCGAGTAACTGTAGTTATACAAGAAAATGTCACCTCTGAATCAGGGACATAAAGGGTCATAGCAGTAGATGAAATAAAGAATTACTTGGATTGTCGATTGTTGGCCCCATGTGAAGTAGTATGGCGTATATACCGGTTCAATAACAACCACTGCTACCAATCAGTCATGAAGCTCATTTTCCATCTCCCAAACCAGCAAACAATTACACTGTATGATTCGGAAAGTCTCTCAGAATTACTTGGGCGAGAAACACTAGCACAAAAATGGGATTTGGTCACACATGGTCGAAATGTAACGGCCACACATTCACATATTTGTGTGGCTGAAGGTACGAAAATTGAAAACATTTACTAATTAGTCACAAATGAAAATTTTGATTGTGTGACCATTAGAACTGTATTGCCACACAATTGAACATTGTGTGGCTAAAGGTATCTGGTAATTTTTTTTCTGATCATTTAGCCACATATGAATTTGGAACGCCTGACAAATACAAGTAACCTTGATGCATTAGTCACATGAAGTAATTTTTTGTGTGTCTAAATCATAGAGTCAAGTTTTGTCACACATTATTTAAGGGTGACTGATATGTTTTGCTAAGTATTTAGCCACATCTGAAATTGGAACGTGTGACAAATGAAAAGTAAGGTTGAAGCATTAGTCACGATATACATATAAACAGTGACAAATATATGTCACACACTTGAACACTGTGACCAAATGCCATATATGGTCACACTAAACGTTTTGTCACACATTCGTTAAGTGTGGCCAAAATCCAGTACATATGGTCACGTAAGTTAATATGTGTGTTTATAGTTTAGTTTATGTTAGCTTGCCAAAAGCTAATGTATATAGTCACATTTACTACTAACACTGTGACCAAATGCCATATATGGTCACACTAAACGTTTTGTCACACATTATTTAAGTGTAGCCAAAATCCAGTACATATGGTCACGTAACTTAATATGTGTTTTTAAAGTTATTTTGTGTTAGCTTGGCAAAAGATAATTTGTGTAGTCACATTTACTTCTAGCACGATCATGTGACTATATGCCTTTACAATAGCCACAGCATATCACAAATATGTGACTAAATTATGTTCATGTGGCCATTGGATGATCAATAGTCACACAAAATACACATTTCTTCACTTTAAACACCATATGGTCACACTTATTAACACTTTTGGCCACTTTATGATTGATGTATGAGACTAAATACCCAAAACAAACATGCTTTGTGTGACTAAATATTAGAAAAGGCCACACAAACATAAAATTCATGTGGCCATTGGATGATCAATAGTCACAAAAAATACACATTTCTTCATTTTAAACACCATATGGTCACACTTATTAACACTTTTGGCCACTTTATGATTGATGTATGTGACTAAATACCCAAAACAAACATGCTTTGTGTGACTAAATATTAGAAAAGGCCACACAAATATGAAATTCATGTGGCCATTAGATGATCAATAGTCACACAAAATACACATTTTTTCACTTTAAACACCATATGGTCACACTTATTAACACTTTTGGCCACTTTATGCTTAATTGTATATGACTAAAAACCCAAAACAAACATGCTTTATGTGACTAAATGTTAGAAAAGGCCACACAAACATAAAATTCAAGTGGCCATTGGATGAACAATAGTCACAAAAAATATACATTTCTTCACTTTAATCACCATATGGTCAAGTTTGTTGCATTTATTGTGCTGTTAATGCAAATGTGGGTTTGTAGGTGATGGCTTTTATAGTCACATTGATATGCACACACATTAACACTTGTGCAACACGACAATCTACTAAACTTGGATAAATCTAAACTAATTATATATATGAAGAACTCTTTAACAACGAGTACTTGATTGTTAATGCGGAATCTTAACAACAAGCAAGAAGAACACAAATGCTATTTCACTAATAAACTTCTTCTATTAATATTTCTATTCGTCTAAGTACAAGTTCATTTCACTATACTTAGGAAACCCTAGTATACAAAACATGTAGAAGGATATAGATATCTCTTCCTAAGATATCTCTATGCGTACATATCCTTCCCTAAACTCTAATAAACTATTATATTGTTCATAAACAGAACTAACTATGAATACTAAACAGACTTAACTTAGGTCTGCCAGACTTAACTTTGTACTGGCAGAATTAACCACTTAAAACTAAGCCTACCAGACTTAACTGGTATACTACTAGTATTATTGCTGTTGAGCTTTTGATTCAATTAACCTCAAAAGCTGATAGCATGCATCATCCTTTCTTTTACCTAATAGCTTCTTCTCAAGCATAGCCCTGCAAACACTGTTTGGAAGTGGATACTCCACTTCTGTAAGCATATAAAGAATTGCAGTTTCTATTTCCAAACAGTGCACCTGACAAGTGTGGAAATATCTCCATCTGATCACTTGTTCTTGATAGGCTAGCTTCCACATTTCATCATCAGCATCTGGTGTCTTAAACATGGTCTTCAAGTCACCCCAGAGGACTCTTTCTTATTCCTCTTCAGGTCTATTGTCACCATGCTTTTCCATCATCAGCTGGTACATGGTCTTCAAATCATCCCTGGACAAATCACTCAATAAACCAGGAAAGTTCACATATATAGTGTCGGTGTGATTTTCCCTTATTATCAGGTAAACTACCTTGTTCCCATTTTTGATAATCTGAACCTTTGCAATCTTAGCAGGAAGTGTTGAACCTGTAGGAATGGAGCCCATGGTAAACTCTTCTGATGACGGTTCATCAACCTTATCCTTCATGTACTCTTCCACTTCCTTCTTAACCTTAGTATTATCCTTTTTCACTCCTTTCTTTCCAGTGGATTTCTTCCTTGTTCACTTCACAACTGGTTGCTTAACCTCAGCTTCCTCCTTTTTCTTTACAGTTTTTAGCTTATCACCAAGTTTTTCAGCTTCAGCAACCTTTTCAGTCTTTGCAATCTTCTGCTTCGTAGCATCCTTTGGTTGAAGATTGAAACCCTGCCTTTTAAGCTTTGAAGCTTCCAACTCTGAATCTATTGGAGAAAATCTTTTAATTTGGTGCACTACTTTTTCAAATTTTGCTTTTAGATCATCAGCCTTCAATTTCCTTAACTGGCCCACCGTCCAGCTAGGATTCCCTTGACTTTTGATGTAGTGGATCATATAATCCCTTTGCTCACTTTTGGTCAAGGGTCTGTGCATCCTTTCTCTTTGTCTCTGCTCTCTGAGAAGCCTCTTCTTCTCATTAATCATCTCAACCATTTTCCTTGCATAGTTTTCTTCCCCAATATCAGGAAGGATATCTCTGTTTACTAATAATCTGGCCTTTATAGTATCCCATTCTTCATCGTGTAGAAGTTGGCGATTCCAAAATTTCGCTTTCCTTTTCTTTTGGTCTTCGCCATTAATTCTGGTTCCTCCTGCAGGTTTTTGGCAATCAGCTCATCATTCAGTGTTTGTTCTGCACGTTTAACTTCTGCAGCCTCATCCTCTGCTTGAATCCTAGCAATCTCAGCTAAGCTAACTTCATCTTCTGTGAGTTACTTTTTGGTCTTCACTGGCTCAGAAGATTCTTGCACTATTCCTTTGCCTTCCCTCTGCACATACTCCTCACTGAGTTACTACCGATCACTACCAGGATTAATATGTTTAGTACCAGTATTAACTTCAGCATCAAAGCCAGTATTAAAATCTTCATCAAAAGCAGATTTAATTTCAGCATCACCAGAGTTATCCACTCCAACAGAACTTGCAGCTTCTTTATCCAGTCTATTCTTAAAGGATTTCTTCTGACTGAAATTTTTAACCGAGATTTCAGCTACTTCCAATCCTTAAGGACTAATTCGAGTTTCCTCAAAGTATTCCTCACCTTCTGAGTCTGTAATGTCTATCCCCTTCTGTTTGAATTTCCCCTCCAATTTCTTACCTCTTTTGAGCAACGTCAAAACAGTAGTCCCCAATGACTTCTTGGTCTTCTTCAAGTTTTTCTCCAACTCATCAACCCTTGAAATCAGATGTGGAACCAGTTGAAGTAGATCTTCCGTAGATAAGGAACTGGGTTCTACTCTAGGAGTGGGTGTTGGAGGTTGTGGTTGAGGAATTACTGGTGGTTCTTCCTCATAGACTGAAGGTGAATGTGGTGGGGGTGTTGGTGTCCTCTGTTCAAACTCTGGTTTTTCTGGTTCAGATGTAGGTTGAGCCTGAGCTTCAGATGTAGCAGTAGGAGATAGAACAAATGTAGATGTACATGTAGGGTCAGTAGCAATAGCAGGCAACATAGCAGGAAAAAGTGGCCTATGTACCCCTTCAAACCCTCTTTTCATATTACCAAATATCTTTTTAGTGAAAGGGACAACAATGTAAGGATGTTTGCTTGTTGTTTCAACATTTAAGATCATTTGCAAAAATCTAGGGTACATCAAAAACTTTTTCTTATTATTGGCATTAGCAACCATGGCATCAAAAATCATTTTTGAAAAATTGAAGAGTCTGCCAGTGGAGAGACAGACCAATGCAGAAGCAATATTGCTTCCAAATTGATCCCATCCACCACTTTTAGAGCTCATACAATGTAAAATATGATGCACAAGGAAACGTCATTATGGCGTAAAATGACTTTTCCAAAAAGTGAAGGTTCCATCAGTTAGATATCCAATATTTCCCAATCCTTGAAAGAGGTCATTATTTGGCAACATTGAAATCCCTGAGGCATCAGCCAATTGAAGCTTGCTTCTGACTGATTCCTCAGTGATTGAATACTCTAAAGTATCAATAGTTGCATTTAACTCTAGTGTCCCATCAGCAATTGTTCTAGTAGTAGCAGTATGCCAGAACTTTTGACTAGGGAATCATAGATAGTTGGATTATGAGTAAGGGCATACCTGATATGACTACCCTTTAGAAAGTCCGCTATCTGCTTGAAGCCTGTGCTTTCAGTAGGTTTTTTGAGAAACCCCACTTGATTGTGCTTGTCTATAAACTTTAATTGTGCCATCTTTTATGTTAATTGAAGTACTAGTAGTGCAGCACAATTAGAGTTTAGTGCTGGTAAGGAGACTTAATCGAAAGAAAAGATTTAAACTTTTAAAGATTAGGATAAAGTAATTAAAGGATAAATATGAATTCTAAAAATAAAAATTATCCATATAAATACTTCTGACCACCTAAAATTAGGCAACGGTACTATTTAGACAGTAAAAATCATTTTTTCCCTCGACCAGTACTAACGGTAAACTTTTTGCACCACCAGACTAAAAAATGGTCAAACAGACTTAAGAATGACATCACCAGAATTTACTCTGTACTATAGCACATCAACTAGCACAGCTTCTGTAACACCCCCAAAAATGACTCGTACGGAAGCATACACGTATTAGGGTGCTACTAAATTGGTATCACAACATAAGCATAGAACAACGGATTTTCATAAACAAACTTTCATTCATTTCTTAAAAACAATGTTTACATATTTGTTTTGATGCGGAAAATGGCCCATTGTAAACGAGTGGTCCCAATACATAAATCAGAGTCGTCTATGACCATGCCATGCCTCTGCCTTGCGCCTCCAAAGATAAGCTATCATCTCAAAACCTGAAGATACATGCTAAAAGGGGTCAGCTTACGCTGGTGAGTTCATAGGTTTATTTAAAAAGAGATTTCAGTACACTGTTTCAAATTTGGTTCTTGATGATCATTACGTCTTACATAATGTCATAAAGTTTATGATTTAGTTCATAAAAGGAATTCATAAAAGAGATTTCATTAGTGGACCATAAGTAGAGTATATGTACATTACAACGAATATAATGTCATATATTGAATCTATTACGCTAGCACTAAGTTCATGCAACCGAAACTATGACAGTTCTTGTATGCACAGAGAAGTCATACAAATACGGAGCCCATGGCGAGTGTTTATCCCAATACACTCGGTCCCGACATGCTATATGTTTCGCCTTGACCCAAGTGGGGTCAACCGAACAGAGGAGTCACCCTCAATAGATCTATTTATAACATTCGCGCTTCCCAGCAGGAATTGACGGTTCATGAAGAGGGCAATTTGGGATCTGAGGACTTAGGCTAAGCTGCGTAATATTCTAGGTCAAACATTTTGGTATGCTCTATAAAACATCTATGTATGATGAAAACTTTAAACATGTAAAAGCATAGTATGCATGGAATGCACAAGTAAAATGAGCATGTATCTTCCCCCAAAACAAGTATAAAGCAGTTAAAAGTAGGGGCTATGAAACTCACCTTGGCCATGTGCAATAAGAAATCAAAAGGGAATTTAATCAAGGAGTGATAGTTCACGGCTCCGACACGCAACCTAATTTAGTACGGCAATTTAGTCTTTACTCATGTTTAAGACTCGATAAAGTTTAACTAATCTTTATAAATTTGTAATGTTTATGTTGTTGTTGCTTGTGTTGTTGTTGTTTCTTATGCGGCATAACTTAAGTTAAAAACAGTTTTTCCAAAGTTTGTGTGCTTTGGCTTATGGAAGTGTACACGCGGAAAATATATGACTGATGCGCGCCAAACAGTCAGGCTAAATCACTCAAGTCTGCCACTTGTGAATGGCAGACCGTAACCAGCTTAAAACTGCCTAAGCACGAAATCAATGAAGATCTGGGGAGTATAGTGTTTCCCCGGGTCGTTATGTCCCAGCGAGCTATGCAATGGATTATCAAACGTGAAGTGATCGAGGAATTTGAATGGAAAAGAGAATATGAATTGATTATTATAACTACAGAAATATCAAACAAATACAAAGGCTTGAATGCAAATTAAAGGAAATTAAAAAGATAAAATCTATTAAATAAATGCTATCACTATATTTAAAATGATGTTTTTGTTTTTATGTTTTTATAAAACTGAAATTAAAATCTACGCGACGTACAAAATAAAAAGTGAAACTAAAGCAATATTAAGCCTAAAAATATGAAAATGATGTTTTTACAAACCTAATGATAAAAGAAAACTATTAGAAAAAGAAAATTATTTTTATGACTAATTATCTAATTATTATTAATTAAAAACTAATTTTAACTATTAAATAATTAACTAAATTACAAGAAATTATGAAATAAAGCTAGAAAAATAAAATTATGAAATGGAAAAGTCTAAAATAACAAACTAGAATTTTCAAAACTATTTTTGTATTTTTCTGATTATTTTTCTATTTTTTAGGAATTTTAAACTATTAAAAACTAATTAAATTACTAAAAATTACCAAATAAACTATGAAAAATCTGGAAAATTACTTTTTTCACTTTTTATATTTATCTAAACCTAAGAAAATTGAAAAATTATTTTTTTTGAACCTTTTCTGAATTTTTTATATTAAAAGCTAATTAAAAATGATTAAAAACTACTTTAAATTAGGAAAAATAGCAAATTAACTTAGAAAAATCTGAAAATTTCAGGAAAACTCTAAAATTATATTAGGAATCTGAGAAAATTAGAAAAACAGGCACTTATGTGTAGAAATTAGAAACTGATGTGGAATTGCTTAATATTAAGCACTCCAAATAAGCCAAATGGACAAAATAAGCTACCAACTGTTTACCAAAGTTCTAAACTGCTAAAAGTACTGAAATGCAACTAGGAATAACAAGCTACAACCACAGAATCACAAGTTCAACAGTTTTGTCTTATTTGATTTTATAAACCTAAACAGATTTGGGTACCAACTTTGAACACATGCACAAGCTTAAAAATAAGCTCAAACTGAAAACTACCAATTGCAACCTAAAGTAGACCTGGTTGAGATCAAGTGTTCCAAAAATCAGACTATGGGAAGCTCTTTTGAGCCCTGTGCAAGTTGCACAAATTCTGAGAAAAACCTGAGTGTATACTGAGCCCTGTGCAGGGCACTTAGGACCCAAAAGAAGAGCTTGTTTGGAGCTTTTGCAAAAATTGTAAAATTATACTAAAATGATAATAAGTAACAAGACCAGGTCAAGTTTCTAAAATGCCAAGATTCACTTGATAAGTCCAAAAAATAAACTCATGAAAATTCCTTGTAACTGACCCCAAAACAGATTTTTCACAATTTGACTTTTGACAAAATGATGAAGTTTGACTAATTTGAACTTTGTAACCAATTTTGTCACTGAGATTGATGTTATATGTTGTAATGAACTTGTTGCAAGCAATATTATTGATTTCTAAACACAAAATGATGATTAGCCAATCCTAAAACTCCAACAGTTAACAGTGA
Organism: Chrysanthemum makinoi; assembly: GCA_910596185.1. NCBI lineage: Eukaryota > Viridiplantae > Streptophyta > Magnoliopsida > Asterales > Asteraceae > Chrysanthemum > Chrysanthemum makinoi. The sequence continues at coordinate 102,320,114 of OU343216.1, read as the reverse complement.
GATGGGTTTAGGTGCAAGATTGACTTTGGTGGTGTTGCAAACCCAAACTAAGATTGATATGAACTCAAAAGAACTAAACAAGCATTATTCAACAGATTCTAACCAATGATTAAGTCTAAAAGACAGATATATAGGCAGATCCAAACACCCCTTATCTTACTGTTAAGCTAGTTAAAACTACTCTAACACTGAACAAGCATGAACCAAAGATCAAACTACCTCTAATTTACCTAAATATTACTATTGAAACTGGCTACAACTATTGTTAACCACTAAAACAGATTATGCAAAGAAATGAGCTTGAACTTGACTTACAAATGTCCAAAGCCACAATGGCTAGCAAAATGTGAACCAAGTACCACTAACCTATCAAACCCAATCCAATAAGCTATAATTCAACCCATTTCCATATCTGCTTTAACCCATTTCCTTTCTGCATCACCTTTGATCCATTTTGACTTTTTGTTGACCAAGTTTCAATTTTGCTTAAAACTTGATTAGAGGCTTACAGAAAGCTATTAAGAGCTTATATGAGCTTGTTTGATATTGAAATTGAGTTGCTTAAAGCTTTGACAAATGAGTTTGAAACTTGAACTTTCAACAGTTAACAATAATGATGGAAATTGAACATAAACTGAAATTAATACTTGAATCAAGTTAAAATACACTGAAAAGGTTTACTTGAGTACAACAGAACTTGAAAATACAACTATAAATCTGATTTAGACTAAGGAATTATAAAACGACATACAGTGCTAGAAAAACTAAAAACTAACTCTTGCTTGATGCTTCCTCTTGGTCTTTTTATACACCCAAACTGTCTCTCTCCTCTTTCTGAATAGTTCCCACCAACAATATGGACCATAGGATGTGTAGAAGCAATCCTGGCCCTTCAAACAGATTTTGGCGCCAAGACTTATGTTTAACAGCTGGGTTGAGTGTTAGGTACAAAGGTGCATTAAATGCACCTTGGCTTTGAGTGTGAGGTGGAGGGTAGGTTTAGGTGTATGATGGTGGAGGAGGGTGAGCGTGGGGGAGTTGCAGGCTAGGATGCAGGGGAATGATGATGGAAGTGGTAACACGTGAGGGAGGGAAGAGGCAGAAGTCAAATATGTTTGACTGGGGATTATTAATAATAGGGGGTCCAAATGGCAGGGGTCAAATGGGTTAGGCAGGGGGGTCATTTGCAATTGACAAGTCCAAAAGGGTGTGAAAGGGTTTAATACATTAGGGACTTGTTTTGTAATTTCTGAAACTGTAGGGACCTAGGCTGCCAATATCTCAAAGTTGCTCCAAGGACTGAAATTGACAAGTGTTAATATTACAAGGACCAAAGTTGCCATTTTCAGATTTTCCAGGGACCATTTCTGCCAAATTTCAAAGTTGAAGGACCACTTTTGTAATTTTCTCAAACTTTTGATATTTTTCACCAAAGGACTAAATTTGACAAGTTATGATTTAAAAAGGACCTTTGGTGATTTTACTTTTGAAATTAAGGCTCAGGGACTATTTTTGACAATTTAAGAAACTTGGGGGACTGAAACTGCCAATTATGCAAACTTTGCTCATTTTTCATCTGATTTTAAACATTTTGCATCTGAAACATATAAAATGCAATTTTGGAATATTTTCAGTATTTTGATGCATTTGTGAGCCTTTTTAGATGTTTTGCAGTTCAGATTTGACTAAAAATGATGAGTATTTACACACTCATCAATGACGGAAGAATATTAATAGTGAACGAGACCTTGGCTTGATGATAACTGAATGATGGTGTACGAAGAATTTTGTATGTGATATAGGGCTTTATCGGTGCAAGGATATCGTGGTTGAAAAATACATCCATATATATTAAGTGCATTTATATATGTATATACATATATACACTTCGTTTAACGTTTGAACTAAATATATTTAGTAAAAGGTTTTAGCATCACAATCTCATATGAGTCACATATGTTTGTTCACAATAAATGTTTTATTTTAAAGAAATGTTTAAACATTTATCCAAGTCTGTAAGTGACAACATAATTATTCTCGTGATTAATGAAAATGTGATAGATTACAGAAATATATTTCAAATAATAATACATTTTGAAGGATTATATATAACTTGCCTTATATAAATTTCAACATAGGTTTTCATGAAACATATCTCGTTTTTGAATTTTAAAGTAATAATATGTTTATGAACCGCGTGTGTTTTCTATTTATCCGGTTTGACTAAATATCAAAAGTAGTATATCAAGTTTAATATTTGATTTATAAATAAGAAAAATGTGTGAGTATGAGTTTATATCCCGTAAAGTTTAGAAGTGTGAAAACCTCTTTTTAATTAAGTCGTAGTAATAGTTAGTTTGGTTCCCTATACTCGTTCCATTAAGTATTTATATCGTGACTCATTTTATTATAAGTGTTAGTAATGTTTATAAGGCAGATGGTATGTCGTGTTTGTAAATAGAAATTTCAAGTGTAAATTTGGTATGTCGAGAGAGGTGAGGCAAGTCAAGTGAGTAGAAAACGAGTCGGACAATACGGAATTGAGTGATGGGAAAACGAGTCGTGCAAAAACGACGACGAGTCAAGACATGACATAACGTGAATGACTCGAGATGATCAAAATAACCAACCGTTGCCTTGATGGCTGACTTGCATCAAACGGACCCTTATGGGGTCACAATGAGCTCGTAGTCCACTGATAACTATCATACCTTTTTATGATTGGGCCTTGGTGCATGAAAAAGGGAGGCACACTAACTGAGCTCAGATGGACTCGTGGCCCATCTGTCACACAACCATTTATGCTAAACTGAACTTGTGTCCAAAGTATACTCTTAGTTTAATTTGAAGACTGCCTTGACGCAAGGGAGTATGAATCAAACTTCAACTTTGTATGAGCATAAGTTGGTAACAGGTTTTTGACTCGGGGAGGATTTAACAGGCCAGAATCTGGAAACCTAATACTTGTTTGGTCTAGAAAAAGACAAACTTACGAGGCCATCGGGACTCCCGTGAGTCCTTCACGAGCATTAATAATTTCTTTGGAGTGTTTCTTGCTTGGTTTTGACACTAGAGGGAGATGAGGTAACACAACACAAACGACACTAAATACTATTATAGTGACTGGTGTTTTTGGACCTGTGTTAAAGAGGCGTCTCACACACCTTCAGTGTGCTTCGCTGAGACCCGAGAATAACTAGCAAACACGCTCTTGTGTGTTTGACCCAAACAACCGTTTAGACTCTTTTGAGTCTACTCGTATCGACTCAACAACAATGACAATAATGACTAAAAAGGATAACTACACCTTCGGGTGTGTTCACGTCCTGGCAAGACTCAAAGACAGAATAGACAACAAAAATATCACTCTTTAACGACTCATGCCGAAAACAAAATATAAGCCGAAAACCCAAACAGCCACCGATTATCAGTTAAGTTATTTCTTTTCTTTTTTTTTTCTTTTTAACTAGATTACCACAACAACAACAACACTATTTACTTAACATTGATTCAACATTCATTAACCAACATAAATCAATATCCACTATAATTTATATCAATCGGAAAGAAATTAAGATAACAATTTAATATCAATTCGTTTTCTTTGTACCCGAAATTACAAAAAGATTTTAGATTAACAAGGAAATGATGCTTACAACGAAATCAAGACAAGAGGCGAATGGGTATGAAAACCGAACACCAAGAGCTCGATTGGAAGGGACTTGAGATGAATTGGAGAAATCAACCACTTGGGAACTCTTTTTTATGCATCCAATAACAAAACCCCTCTATCAATTTGAGAAAACCCTAATCTTCTAAGAACCCTAATTTCTCGAATTTATTTTGAGGAATGGATGGAGTCTTCCACTGAAAAACCAACCTTTTTATAGATGTACAAAGGGAAGGTCTTGAATCCACTTCCTCTTCTTGATTGAAACGTGGCACTCTACTTGGATTCCATCTCCTTTCACAGCCGAGCTAGTGTCCCCCTTAGGGTAGATTATGTGGCTGAAGATTTGTGGTGATGGATTATGGTGACTGAAGAGGAAGGGGAGCAGTCTTCTTTTTGGTTCCTGGTTTTGGATAGAAGCAGAAAAAGGAAAGGATGAAGAAGAAAAGGAAATAGGGGTAATTAAATGGGCGGTTAAAGGGTAGTGTATTTTTGTTTTTATGGTTAATATTGTATAACCCGTACCCCGTGTTTCGTTGAATCCTCGAGTAAACGTACCTTCCCGGTACCCGAAAGTTATAGAAATTATATTTTTAGAAGCGTTTTTATAAGCGTAATAATATGACATTCTTATTACGTTGAAATTTGATTATAATTGTTTGCCGTTAATAACTTGGTGTCGGTCTGCGTGCGGTGCCGTGGCTTCCTAAATTTATGAGATAACTTCTCGTTTTCTTCTGTAAATTATTGGTGATTGATAAAATGTATTTTTCTCTTATCTCAGTGTTTATTTTTAGTTTTGTTTGCTACTGCGCTGTAGTGTGCGGAATAACTGATGGATTAAGCTTATGTATGCTTAAATTCAAACTTGGACAAATAATAAATTTCACATTTATTATACAGATAATTAGTGGACAAGCGGTGTCTTATTTCTAAATTAACGAAATGACCTCTCGTTTTAAATTTTAGATATTGGCATTTTGTCGGAAAATAACTTATTTGAATTTTCTAATAAATATTATTAAAATAATCCGAAATTTTACGGGTTGTTATAGTCTACCCACCTTACAGGAGATCCGTCCCGGATCTCAGTTTACGTTACCCGATAGGGTGTCGGGAACGAGGTGATGGTATTTGGAATAAGTTTTTAGTTTTCCTCGGTTGTCCTAGGGTTTCCTCTTTGGGTATGGGTACCTAGGTGTTATGTAAGCAGCACATCCTCTATCTGAGGAACCATGATTGTCTGGGGTCGGTTCATTAGGTGAAAGTTCAAATTTTGATGTTATGGGGTTTCACTATTTTGCTAGTGTGGACCCTCTAACTTCTCATGGTTTTATCAAAACGTACCCTTTTCTGGTGTTTAATGGTTCTAAAGTGTATGGGTTGATTCTTAAGGTTTGCTATGGGTTTGTGTGCTTTCTTGTTTAAAGGGTGAAGAAATATTTGTTTTCGAATTTTCTTTCGAGTAAATGTTTATACAGGTTTTACTAAGACCAGATTTCAAAATCGATAACATGTAAAAATGACACATTTTTTTTAAAAGATTTTAAAACCGGTTCTTAGTTATGGGATGTATAGGGAAGTTTTGCGAAACTTTTAGTGTATGAGTATTTTGTCTCATTTTACGAGGGATTTGGAAAGTATTATTGTTGGATTTTAAAGAGAAATCCTCAAATTTGGAAATTTTATTGTAGTAAGAATGTGTATCAAAATATCACATTTACCTATGGCTACGAGTAAGGTTTAGTTGTCTAAGTTGGGTATTGTTGGAGGTTTAATAGTTGATGAACCTCATGGTTACCTAGGGTTTTAGGCAGAGGTGTAGGATACATCCTAAGGTCAGGCTTAGCTATCAAGGAGGACATTGATCATTTTTGTTTATGGGGTATTAACTTAAAACACATTTCGAGGAAATAAGTAACCAATAGAGTGGTTCTGGAATAACTTTCAAAGTATTAAGGAACACTTTATTTTGGTAAGGTATAGGTAGAATTGTAGTTTATTTTATGGTAAAATGGTAATGTGGTAATTTGGTTTGTAGAATGATTCATGAAGTGGTTCATGAAGTATTTTGATTATAATAGTTTGAGGAATAATCGGAAATAGTTTGTAAGGAAACTCTTTTGTTTGTAGTAGGGTAATAAGGTAGGCACGGTTATTCTTAAGAGGTGGGTGGAGTTTCTAGGTATCAAATTTTTCAATGGTGAAATTTTCAAGTTTTGCGGGATTATGGGTCATTTATTGTGTCTTTCTAGATTTTGCCAAAGGTTTATTGTTCTTTTGTTGCCTATTCCCATTAGAGAATTTTTCTCATAGGTGCTATTGAAAGGTTGCTCCTAGAATGGTTTGATTTGTTCATGGGGTGTAAGGTGTGGGGTAGGTGTGACTATAACATAACCCGATTGTGATATGAAATTATAAAGTTTATGATTAAGAAGTAGTATGACGCCAGTGAGTGGCTTATGATTAAGAGATATTGTGATGCCAGTGAGTGTTTTATGACTAAGAAATGCCAGTGAGTGACTAGTGATTAGGGAATGTCAGTGAGTGACTTATGTTTAGGGAATGCCAGTGAGTGGTTTGTGTTTAGGAAATACCAATGAGTGGTTTATGTTTAGGAAATGCCAGTGAGTGGTTTATGATTAGGGTATGCCGGTGAGTGGCTTGTGATTAGGGTATGCCGATGAGTGGCTTGTGATTAGGGTATGCCGGTGAGTGGCTTGTGATTAGGGTATGCCGATGAGTGGCTTGTGATTAGGGTATGCCGATGAGTGGCTTGTGATTAGGGTATGCCGATGAGTGGCTTGTGATTATGGTATGCCAGTGAGTGGCTTGTTTTTAAAGGATAGTGTGACGCCAGTGTGTGGCTTTAGTGTAACCGTCAATGTGTGGTTTATTGAAATGTTACATGTTGATCAAAATATTATCATCTTATCTTTGGACATAAAGCTATTATAACTATCATAAGTACTGCAAAATTCACCTCTGAGTCAGACATAGGTGATCAGGCTATGTCCCACTGTCCCTGGTTAAATATAGGTGATCAATCTATATTCAACCGAAGTTCAATGAATTTTGAAATACTTAACTTAGTTACGCTAGTAATATGTCACAATACTTTAAAAGGTTGTCTTGAAGGATTAGAACAATTATTCTCTTTGTGTGAGGGAAATGTGGAGTGTTGTGATACGCAAGTGTATGTATAGGAAATATAATTATAATCTATAATGAAATTAGGTGAGCAGTGATAAAACATGTATCTTATCAAGTATGATCTCAACAGGATCATAAGTGAGGCATCACTTGGTGGCAACGCACGCACGTGTCGGTCATAGGGTTTAGTTTTTGTAAAAGTGGTTATAGTCTAGGTTTTAAAAATTACCCAGTTCTCTATAACCTAGGCTCTGATGCCAATCTGTAACACCCCCAAAAATGACTCAGCGGAAGCATACACGTATTAGGGTGCTACTAAATTGGTATCACAACATAAGCATAGAACAACGGATTTTCATAAACAAACTTTCATTCATTTCTTAAAAACAACGTTTACATATTTGTTTTGATGCGGAAAATGGCCCATTGTAAACGAGTGGTCCCAATACATAAATCAGAGTCGTCTATGACCATGCCATGCCTCTGCCTTGCGCCTCCAAAGATAAGCTATCATCTCAAAACCTGAAGATACATGCTAAAAGGGGTCACCTTTACCGGTGAGTTCATAGGTTTATTTAAAAAGAGATTTCAGTACACTGTTTCAAATTTGGTTCTTGATGATCATTACGTCTTGCATAATGTCATAAAGTTTATGATTTAGTTCATAAAAGGAATTCATAAAAGAGATTTCATTAGTGGACCATAAGTAGAGTATATGTACATTACAACGAATATAATGTCATATATTGAATCTTTTACGTTAGCACTAAGTTCATGCAACCGAAACTACGACAGTTCTTGTATGCACAGAGAAGTCATACAAATACGGAGCCCATGGCGAGTGTTTATCCCAATACACTCGGTCCCGACATGCTATATGTTTCGCCTTGACCCAAGTGGGGTCAACCGAACAGATGAGTCACCCTCAATAGATCTATTTATAACATTCGCGCTTCCCAGCAGGAATTGACGGTTCATGAATAGGGCAATTTGGGATCTGAGGACTTAGGCTAAGCTGCGTAATATTCTAGGTCAAACATTTTGGTATGCTCTATAAAACATCTATGTATGATGAAAACTTTAAACATGTAAAAGCATAGTATGCATGGAATGCACAAGTAAAATGAGCATGTATTTTCCCCCAAAACAAGTATAAAGCAGTTAAAACTAGGGGCTATGAAACTCACCTTGGCCATGTGCAATAAGAAATCAAAAGGGAATTTAATCAAGGAGTGATAGTGCACGGCTCCGACACGCAACCTAATTTAGTACGGCAATTTAGTCTTTACTCATGTTTAAGACTCGATAAAGTTTAACTAATCTTTATAAATTTGTAATGTTTATGTTGTTGTTGCTTGTGTTGTTGTTGTTTTTGCGCGCATAACTTAAGTTAAAAAAAAACAGTTTTTCCAAAGTTTGTGTGCTTTGGCTTATGGAAGTGTACACGCGGAAAATATATGACGGAAGAATATTAATAGTGAACGAGACCTTGGCTTGATGATAACCGAATGATGGTGTACGAAGAATTGTGTATGTGATATAGGGATTTATCGGTGCAAGGATATCGTGGTTGAAAAATACATCCATATATATTAAGTGCATTTATATATTTATATACATATATACACTTCGTTTAACGTTTGAACTAAATATATTTAGTAAAAGGTTTTAGCATCACAATCTCATATGAGTCACATATGTTTGTTCACAATAAATGTTTTATTTTAAAGAAATGTTTAAACATTTATCCAAGTCTGTAAGTGACAACATAATTATTCTCGTGATTAATGAAAATGTGATAGATTACAGAAATATATTTCAAATAATAATACATTTTGAAGGATTATATATAACTTGCTTTATATAAATTTCAACATAGGTTTTCATGAAACATATCTCGTTTGTGAATTTGAAAGTAATAATATGTTTATGAACCGCGTGTGTTTTCTATTTATCCGGTTTGACTAAATATCAAAAGTAGTATATCAAATTTAATATTTGACTTATAAATAAGAAAAATGTGTGAGTATGAGTTTATATCCCGTAAAGTTTAGAAGTGTGAAAACCTCTTTTTAATTAAGTCGTAGTAATAGTTAGTTTGGTTCCCTATACTCGTTCCATTAAGTATTTATATCGTGACTCATTTTATTATAAGTGTTAGTAATGTTTATAAGGCATATGGTATGTCGTGTTTGTAAATAGAAATGTCAAGTGTAAATTTGGTATGTCGAGAGAGGTGAGGCAAGTCAAGTGAGTAGAAAACGAGTCGGACAATACGGAATTGAGTGATGGGAAAACGAGTCGTGCAAAAACGACGACGAGTCAAGACATGACATAACGTGAATGACTCGAGATGATCAAAATAACCAACCGTTGCCTTGATGGTCGACTTGCATCAAACGGACCCTTATGGGGTCACAATGGGCTCGTAGTCCACTGATAACTATCATACCTTTTTATGATTGGGCCTTGGTGCATGAAAAGGGAGGCACACTAATGAGCTCGATGGACTCGTGGCCCATCTGTCACACAATCATTTATGCTGGACTGAACTTGAGCCCAAAGTATACTCTTAGTTTAATTTGAAGACTGCCTTGACGCAAGAGAGTACGAATCAAATTTGAATTTTGTATGAGCATAAGTTTTTAACAGGTTTTTGACTCGAGGAGGATTTAACAGGCCAGAATATGGAAACCTAATACTTGTTCGGTCTAGAAAAACAAGCTTACGAGGCCATCGGGACTCCCGTGAGTCCTTCACGAGCATTAATAATTTCTTTGGAGTGTTTCTTACTTGGTTTTGACACTAGAGGGAGATGAGGTAACACAACACAAACGACACTAAATACTATTATAGTGACTGGTGTTTTGGACCTGTTAAAGAGGCGTCTCACACACCTTCAGTGTGCTTCGCTGAGACCCGAGAATAACTAGCAAACACGCTCTTGTGTGTTTGACCCAAACAACCGTTTAGACTCTTTTGAGTCTACTGGTATCGACTCAACAACAATGACAATAATGACTAAAAAGGATAACTACACCTTCGGTGTGTTCACGCCCGCAAGACTCAAAGACAGAATAGAAAACAAAAATATCACTCTTTAACGACTCATGCCGAAAACAAAATATGCCGAAAACCCAAAACAGCCACCGATTATCAGTTAAGTTATTTCTTTTCTTTTTTTTTTCTTTTTAACTAGATTACCACAACAACAACAACACTATTTACTTAACATTGATTCAACATTCATTAACCAACATAAATCAATATCCACTATAATTTATATCAATCGGAAAGAAATTAAGATAACAATTTAATATCAATTCGTTTTCTTTGTACCCGAAATTACAAAAAGATTTTAGATTAACAAGGAAATGATGCTTACAACGAAATCAAGACAAGAGGCGAATGGGTATGAAAACCGAACACCAAGAGCTCGATTGGAAGGGACTTGAGATGAATTGGAGAAATCAACCACTTGGGAACTCTTTTTATGCATCCATAACAAAACCCCTCTATCAATTTGAGAAAACCCTAATCTTCTAAGAACCCTAATTTCTCGAATTTATTTTGAGGAATGGATGGAGTCTTCCACTGAAAAACCAACCTTTTTATAGATGTACAAAGGGAAGGTCTTGAATCCACTTCCTCTTCTTGATTGAAACGTGGCACTCTACTTGGATTCCATCTCCTTTCACAGCCGAGCTAGTGTCCCCTTAGGGTAGATTATGTGGCTGAAGATTTGTGGTGATGGATTATGGTGATTGAAGAGGAAGGGGAGCAGTCTTCTTTTTGGTTCCTGGTTTTGGATAGAAGCAGAAAAAGGAAAGGATGAAGAAGAAAAGGAAATAGGGGTAATTAAATGGGCGGTTAAAGGGTAGTGTATTTTTGTTTTTATGGTTAATATTGTATAACCTGTACCCGTTTCGTTGAATCGAGTAAACGTACCTTCCCGTAACCGAAAGTTATAGAAATTATATTTTTAGAAGCGTTTTTATAAGCGTAATAATATGACATTCTTATTACGTTGAAATTTGAATATAATTGTTTGCCGTTAATAACTTGGTGTCGGTCTGCGTGCGGTGCCGTGGCTTCCTAAATTTATGAGATAACTTCTCGTTTCTTCTGAAATTATTGGTGATTGATAAAATATATTTTTCTCTTATCTCAGTGTTTATTTTTAGTTTTGTTTGCTATGCGCTTAGTAGTGCGGAATAACTGATGGATTAAGCTTATGTATGCTTAAATTCAAACTTGGACAAATAATAAATTTTACATTTATTATACAGATAATTAGTGGACAAGCGGTGTCTTATTTCTAAATTAACGAAATGACCTCTCGTTTTAAATTTTAGATATTGGCATTTTGTCGGAAAATAACTTATTTGAATTTTCTGATAAATATTATTAAAATAATCCGAAATTTTACGGGTTGTTATAGCTTCCATACATCTCCAATCTGTGAGAATAATTGCTTTTCAACATAAATCCTTAAACAAGTACAAAATAATATACCTAACAGATTTAACTAATATTAAGTCTTGTATTATAAACATAAATCCTTAAACAAGTACAAAAAATAGAATGTCTTTATGCTTTAAAAGAGTGAAATATGATAAAGGTAGAGTGTGACAACTTGAGCATAACATGGTTCACTTGGATTTTCGTATAACAACACCTCCACAGTCGGTTCGATAGTAGTCAGTTCGTGATTCGTTACCCAAGTCACGTCGATCCACACGTGGCAATATGTTATCATTGTACCGGTGAATGACGGTACTAAATTCCTCATCGGCTTCATCATACTTATCTTTGTAATTCTTGGGAGGTTTCTTAAACACAATAGACAATTTTTTATTTACCTGGTCTTTCACATAAAACACTTGTCGTGCTGTGCGGCTAATATTAACGGATCAACCTTGTGGCCTAAACTATTCAGGTCAACCAATGTATACCCAAGAGTAGTATCGCGTTTCACACCACCAGCTTTGTGATTAACCCAGTCACATTTGAAAAGAGGAATTTGCATGTAACGGTAATCTAGTTCCCATATCTCTTGTAAAACCCCATAATAATATGCTTGTCTTGTGGTTGCAACTTCTTTAGATATGTGCATATCTAATGCCTTAACACTAACCCCACTGTTCTGGTAAACTTTGCCTTCATGACATTTCGTATGAAAAGTATACCCATTGATGTGATATGCATCATATTTCACTACGGTGGCGCGTGGTCCATAGGATATCCACCTTACAGTTTCTGATACACTTTCTTTGTCGATTTCTAACTTTCTCTCAACCAGAATTGCATTACATGTATATATTAGCTCAAAAGAATAAGTACACCAATTTTCAAATCAAAATGAGCTGAGAAATAAGGTTTAGAAAGGGTATGTTGAGTAACATTAGATTAATTACATCTTTGCGTAACCACTTGGCAAAAGATTTGCTGTGCTCATTCTCCAGAAATGCTTGTTTTCAAAACTTTCTTGTGTCGCCTGAAACAATGTGTTTGATTGTTATATTTGATAGATCATGTTCAGTAACGAAATAGACATGTGTTAGTAAGACTTACTCGATATACGGTACAATTTCATCTCAGTTATTTATTACATACAAATGTGCTTTCAGAAAGAGTTCCACAGAAACTTCACTTGATTTGCCGGCCGACAATGGCTTTCCTTCCTCATTTTCATCTGTTTCATGTTTATCTGGTGGGATACCAACAGTTTTCATGGATTTATGATATTCGCTAAAAAACTCTATTGTTTCTTCTGCAATAGTCTCCTTAGCAATATATCCTTCTAGTCTATTTCTGTTCTGCACATGTCCTTTAATAAGCTTCATACATCTTTCGAATGGATACATCCACCGAAAGCATATGGGACCGCATAATTTTACCTCCCTAGTTAGGTACACAGTCAAATGTATCATAATATCATAGAATGATGGAGGAAAGAACTTCTCGAGTAGGCACAGTGTCACTACCAGTTCTGCTTGCATGTTATCTAGTTCTTGAAATATTATTTCTTTACAACATATTGATTTAAAGAAAAAGCAAAACCTGATAATAGCATATCGTGTGGGTGGGTGCATGATTGAATGTATTGCAATGGGCAGAAAATCTTGCATTAGCATGTGATAGTCATGCGATTTTAGGCCAATGAGCTTCCTATCCTTTAGGCTGACCAAACTAGAGAAATTTGAACAATAGACTTGTGGTACCCTGATGTTGTGTAAAGTTTCACAAAAAATATCTTTTTCAGCATTCGTTAATGTGTAACCTGCTAGAGGTAGTGTTGTTTTGTCTTGTTCTGGCATAGCAAACAACTCTTGTTTTAACCCCAACTCAGCCAGATCCAATCGAGCATTCACCCATCTTTCGTCTTTCCTGGAACATGTAGCAAAGTTTCAACGAGACTCTCAGCAACATTTTTTAATACAATGTGGAACAGAATTATGCCTCCAATACCTAAGTTTTCGATACCAAATGTTGAATTTCTTCCAATACGCACCGTTTTGTCCGTTTACTTGGCTTGAACTACCCTCTACTTCTGTTATGTTTCTTTTCTGCTTTTGAATCTTCCCACCTCTGCCTCTCGTATCTTTTTGGTTTTCTGATGCATTATTGTTTGTTCATTTTCCTTTTCCCAACTTATTTTCAATATGTTGTACCTCGTTGTATATTTGTTCCCCAGTCATTGGATTTGGAGCCGGGAGAAATTCTTGTTGTCCATTAAATGCCTTCCTTTGCCTTCTAAACGGATGGTCAAATGGTAGATCTCGTCTGTGACCAACATAACTTTGATTGGATGAGGCAGAAAGTCTAACATAGTTTGTATCTTTCCCACATACTACACAACGTTCGAATCCACTGTACGGGCAGCCACATAATGTACCAAGTGCAGGGTAATCATTTATTGTCCATAACACAACGGCACGTAGATTAAAGTTATCTTTTGTAGATGCATCATATGTATCAACCCCTTTATCGAATAAGGTTTGCTATCATCAACCAACGGTTCTAAAAAAACATCGATATCATTTCCCGGGTATCCCGATATTAATACCGAAAGCATGATAAACTTTCTTTTCATACACAACCATGGAGGAAGGTTGTATATGACAGTTAAAACTGGCCATACATTGTGATGCCTATTTCCTGAGTTGACGACAACCCCATCAGCCAATATTCCTAGCCGTAGATTTCTTGGTTCTTCAGCAATTTTGGGGATTTTTTCATCTATGGTACGCCATGCCTTTGAATCTGCGGGGTGACGTAACACACAATCGGTTATCCTCCGTGTCGTGTGCCATCTTAAATCTTCTGAAATACTTTCTAGCTTAAATGGTCGTTGCAGTCTTGGTATAGTTGGAAAGTACCACATTACCTTTGCTAGAATGTTTTCGTACACTTTATGTGTCTTATTATCCACCTTCCATCTTGATATCCCACAAGTTCGACATGCAGTCAAATCCTTGTCATCCTTCCAGTAAAGAAGGTAGTTGTTGATACATACATGTTGTTGGATCGATATACTTTAATCAAACTAACTTAACTAGCTTGTTAAGGTTTAACAACCTCGGATAAATCCTAAGTTATTAACAAAGAAACACTGAGCAATCTTTATCAAGTATGCGGAATTTACTTAACAAAGCTAAGAAGAATAACTTTTATTATAAACTCTAAATCTGCTTATTATGCAGATACTCTAATACAACTCTAAGATAATCAAACTTCTCTCTAAAACACTAATTAACTTGTGAATTCGTAAACTCTAAAACTCATAGACTCATGCATCTAATGCCAATCTAGGAGTCCTTTTATAGGCTCAAGGATATCCTAGTCGGTTTACAATTTGTAACCTTGTACGACAAGTAATCTAAACATAGAATACAATACTTTCCATAAACGAATATAACAGTTCTTTTGTTCTTGCAGTACTTTGACTTCTAGGTGCAGTACTTTGACTTTGTCTTTAGCAGTACTTTGACTCTTTGACTTTTTCCAGTACTTTGCAACTTACAGTACTTTCATATCTTCAGTACTTTCATGTCTTCAGCACTTTCATATCCCAACAATCCTCCCCTAACTTGAATTATACTTGCTTGACTTCAAGTTCCTTTGTAAATATATCTTTAACAGCTTCATCTTTAAGGACAGATTGTTTCTTAGTCTTTAGATTGTATCTCTGTAGTGTCTGTGCTTGTCAAAGTATCTCTTAGAATTGTTCTTTCTCAGCAGCATCCAGCAAGCTCCATCTTTTCAGCAACACAACAACATATGACAATTTGTACATTAATTCAATTTAAGTTGCATACTATTCTCATCACTTCCAGGTGTGTTAACTCATGTGAGAGGTGAATCGTTGAAAATTTAATGGATTTAGATCTCTTTACCAAAGCCATTATCTTTGGAGTAGCCAAATTTTTTGGTGTGTAAGACCATGGTACATTGATAACCATATGATGTTTAGCAAATCATCAGCTATCAACAGATTTGATTTGTCTTTACCAAAAGCTGTACCCTTCTGGACTAGTTAGTTCTTTTATCTAATGGTGAACTAATTACCAATAATGGATTTTCCACTGCCTTTACCACAAGCCATTTTCTTGTGGGCTAGCCAACTCTTCACATTAACTGATATGGTGAGTTGATTACCATACAACTTATTAGCAAGTTGTCAACTAAAAACGGATTTGATATATCTTTACCAGAGCCGTTTGCTCATCGATTAGCCAATCCTTTTGTAGCCATGGTGGATTGATGACCTATTGATATTGCCATCTCAAAAACCATTTATTTTACTTAACCTTTGTTTTCAAAATATTTGATATTTTAACAAAAGATTTCTTTCAAAAATCACTTAACTGGTTTTAAAAACTACAAGCAGTACTTTGATGAAAGTACTGTTTGATCAGCAGTACTTTGAATAAAGTACTGATTTATCAAAAATAAGTTATTCAATAAAACTCATACCAGTTTACTCATCTTCTTTAGCAATAGAAGTCTAGTTGATAAATAGATTGATAACCATGCAAGCAGTTTCATTATCCTCTTCTACTTCCAATCCGTGCTCTAGCATTCTTCTCATGAGCTCAACTGTGAGAGGATATCTTCTATTTACAAACATGTGTATCATTGTACCATTCTCCAGCTCTAAAATATGAACTCCAGATTCTTCAAAGAATCTCCAGCAAACAATTTTCCAATTTTCTTGATTCTTCCAAATATCATCAGTGCTTTCCTCTTCTGTTTCCCACATGGTTATGAGATCTCCAAGCAAAACTAGACCAATTCCTTCTGATGGATTATCTCCAAAATAAGCTTTCACCACATTATATAGATAGAATAGATCCAGTATATCTATAATATGTAATAAATCCCATAGCCTATTGAAAACTTTGAAGCTTTCATCTTCTTTATGAAAAATCATATAATCTCCATCTTTAGATTTTACAACTTCAAAAGCACTAATCTGAGATCTGCTTCATCTTCATGTCAAGATCTTCTTTGAATAATCAAAATCTATCACTCTGAGATAATTTCTTAATGCATCTTTAGTCTCAGATCTTAATTCAACTCTTTCTTTCTTTAAGAACTGTCTATCTCTAACTTCAGTTTTCCTTTTCCTTTTTAAACTATTCTTCCTTTCAGCTTCAGTCCAATTAGCTTCTTTTCTAAAATCTTTGATATCTGCAACACTCTTCTTATAAGCTTCTGTCTCAGCATCATAGAGTCTTTTCATATCAACATAATTCAGCTTCTGCAATCCTTTATACCCTCGACCTTTCAAATAAGCCATCATAGCATTCCTGTCCTTAGCTAAATTAGGTCTTCTAGGCATATATCTAATAGGAGTAGGTGATTGTAATGGTTCATCAGCTTCAGCATTTAATTGCTCTTGCAACTTTTTAGCCGCTTCTCTACTTTGAGCTTCTTCAGCTTCTTGAGCTCCTCTATCTTTAGTATTTAAATCTTCTTGAAACTTTCTAGCTGCAGCTTCATTCCTAGCAACTTTAATTTCTCTAAGTTCTGCCAAAGTTAATTTCTTCTTCTTAGCTTCTACCAAAACACCTTTCCCTTTATCCTTAGGATCAATTGTAGGTTGAGAAGTTCTTTGTTGTACATCTTCTTTCATTTCTCGAATGGTAACACCACCTCTTGGTTGTGATAAATCTTCTAAAATTGTAGCAATGAATTCATCATCACTTGCAGAATGAATAGGTTTTAGTGTAGCTTCCTCCTCTTCTTGTATAACAGTTGTAGAAGGGCCAGCTTCCTCTTCAAAATTCAAAACTCTTGGAGTTATTACCTCTTGTCTAAAAGTACTTTGTTGTTGAAGAGCAGTACTTTGTTGTTCAGTACCTTGATCTTCAGTACCTTGAACTTGAACTTGTTCCTCAATATCTTCAATGATCTTCTCTTCAGACTTTTCAGCACTTTCAGGTTCATTTTCCTTGACAACATCTTCTTTCAAATTCTCTTCTACTAAATTCCTCCCCAAATTGACAGAAGATGGTTGGTGAACCTGTTGGCGTTTGCTTTTCCTAGACTGCTTTTGCGCCTTTTTCTTTGATTTAACCCAGATACGAAATTCTTGAACTAATGGCCACACAAAAGTCTTTAGACTTCTAAACTTCAGTTTTAATTTCTTTATCTGTTTGGCTTGAACCTCAGTAGTCTTTTTCAACTTAACCAACTCCCTTGTAAAAACATAATTATCCAATGTGATTTCGTCAGGAGGTATGGTATGTGAATCCTCTCCTTGAATAGGTGAATGATCCTCTGATTGAGAAGCAGGAACAGACCCTTGTGGAGATGGAGAAGGTGAAACTGCAACATCTTCTTGAAGTTCAGTACTTGGGGAAGCAGTACCTTGTGGAGATGCAGTACTTTCTTTTGATGCAGCTTGTGGAGAAGCAGTACTTGCAGATGCAGTACCTTCATTAGCTTCATCAGCTTCCGTATCAGCTCTAACAGCTTGAACAACTTCCATCATAGAAGTAGTTAAGGGAGTATCTGGATCCCTGAATAAAGCACTCCTTTTTGCCATAAATGTAAAAATCTTCGATTGTTGAACAATAACAGGAAATAAATTTGTAGGTTTTGGCACATCAGTAAGTTGCTTGTTTAAGAAAACCTGTATAAACCTTGGGTACATTATCCAAGTAGATCCATGTGAGATATGCGAGAGCATTCCATCCAGTATTAGCCTTGAGAAGTTAAAAACTCGATCTGTAGCTAATCCAACCATAGCAGATGCTATATTTGACCCAAACTGCTCCCAAGAGGTACTCTTAGCACTTATGCAATGGAGCAACACATGAACAAAAAATTTCCAATGAGGACAAAACAGTTTTTTTCTAAACGTTTGTTCATTCAAAGATCCTTCATAACCAATATGTCAAAAAGTATCCCATATCAACTGCTTATCAAACCGTATAGCCCCATCTGCATCATTGAACAATAAATCTTCTCGAATGGAAGCTTCAGTAATCTTAATGTTCTTCCAAAGCAACTGTTGATCGAACATAATATTCATCATTCTGCATGTTATCCCTAGCATTAGCCTAAAATTCTTGAATCCAGGGTTCAATTATATCCGGCTCCACTAAAAGAGCATAACTAATGGGCGATCCAGTAAGATAATCAATTATATCATGAAAGAGTATATTTGCTTCAGTCTTATCTAAATTAGCCACCATATTATGCTTTGAAACGGTTGGACGATTAGCCATTGTTGATTGTTGAAGCACAAAAGAATTGTAATCGGATAATATAGAGATGATGAGAGAAATATGGAAAAGATTCTAAGTATCAATATAAAAGGGAAAATCGGAAAGTAGTTATTTATAGGTGAGATTTGAAAAATAACATCCCATAAAAACATTGTTACCGTTAGCATTAATTACCCCTCAATATAACCATTGGAACAGTACTTTAATAAGACAAACAGTACTTCCACGTAAGCAGTACTTTCCCAAGCAGTACTTTTACGAAAAATAGTACTTTCCCAATTTCTTCAGTATAAACTAAGTATGCATAACTATCCTCCCCTCAAGCAATGCACAGGACTATACAAATACTAAATAGTCCTCCCCTTAAATGTAGCTCAGTAGTTAATCATGCCAATGCTCACCACCAAGTGAGTGAATCTAGAAACATCAAAACCTTTGGTAAGTAAGTCAGCTACATTATCATCTGTGTGAACCTTAACCACATTAATAAGCCTGTGCTCATAGCAATCTCTGATAAAGTGATGCCTAATCTGTATGTGCTTGGTCTTGGAATGATAAACTGGATTCTTCACAATACAAATGGTACTCTCATTATCAATGTTGATAGGAGTATTCTTGAAATTGAATCCATAGTCCAAGAGCTGATTTTGCATCCACAAAACTTGACCACAACAGCTTGCAGCAGCTACATATTCAGCTTTAGTAGAGGATGTTGCTGCAATTGTTTGTTTCTTGCATTGCCAGGAGACTAATCATCTTCCAAGATATTGGCACCCTCCAGTGGTTGATCTTCTATCATAATTATTACCTGCATAATCACTATCTGAAAAAGCTTCTAAGTGAAAAGGTGACTCTTTTGGATACCACAACCCCAACTTTGGTTGTTGCTTCAAATAACAGAAGATTCTCTTTCTTTTTTTTTTGTACTGCATTCATGTGAGAGATCTTTAGTGAGACTTGATATCTTGCACATAAACAAACTGCAAACATGATGTCAGGCCTTGATGCAGTGAGATACATAAGAGAGCCAATCATTAATCTATAAAGCTTGACTTCAACAGGTTGTCCATCTTCATCTTTGCCCAATGAATTGATAGATTTAATGGGTGTAGTAACAGCCTTCATATCATCAAAATTGAATTTCTTAAGTATGTCTGTAACATACTTGTCTTGACTTATAAAAATACCTTCCTTAGACTGCTTAACCTGAAGTCCCAAAAAGAAAGTCAACTCTCCCATTGAACTCATTTGAAATTCCTTCTGCATCAGCTGCTCAAACTCCTTAACCATGGACTGTTTGGTAGCCCCAAAGATGATATCATCTACATAGACTTGAACTAACATGATATCTTTCTTGTCTCTCTTGATAAACAAAGTCTTGTCAATTGCTCCCCTTCTGTATCCATGTTGCAATAAGAATGTAGAGAGTCGCTCATACCAAGCTCTTGGTGCCTGATGAAGGCCATAAAGAGCCTTAACCACCTTGTAGACTTTGTTTGGGTGTTTAGGATCTTCAAAACCAGGAGGTTGTTTGACATAAACTTCCTCTGTAATCTTGCCATATAAAAAGGCACTCTTGACATCCATCTGGTAAACTTGAAATCCCATATAAGAAGCAAAAGCAAGGAATATTCTAATAGCTTCTATTCTTGCTACAGGAGCAAACACTTCATCATAATCTACTCCTTCTTCTTATCTGTAGCCTTGTGCTACTAACCTTGCCTTATTCTTGATAACATTACCTCTTTCATCTCTTTTGACTCTAAAGGCCCATCTGGTTCCAATAACTCTCTTCCTATCTGGAAGATCACATAAAACCCAAACTTCTTGAAGTTTAAATTGAAGAAGTTCTTCCTGCATAGCTTCAACCCAGCTTTCTTTAGTCAAAGCTTGAGCAATATTCTTGGGTTCTTCTTGAGAGATAAAACAAGTAAATAGGAAGGTTTGATGGTCCTTATGATTTATCTTGTTTTGCTTATACACAAAGCTAAGTAAAGCATTGTGAGGTGTAGAGAAAGTCTTAGCTTTCTGTCTAGTCATTACTCTAGAAGTAGAAGGACCAATGATTTGATCAGAAGGATGATTCTTATTGTTGGAATCACTCCTAAACAGTATTTCAAGTATTTATATTTCATATGTAATAGGTAGCTTTATTATGGCCTTTATGTTTGTTTAAGGTCAAGCTTATGTAGAAGGCCCATAAGCTTAGGCCCAAGCCCACATAAGAAAGGATGGGAACTAGGAGTGTTGCCCTAGCTTCCCTCCTATAAATAATCTTTTAAACCCTCATTTGAGGGTTGTTTGTTCAATTCATTCTCTCTTTCACTTGCATATTCATAACCGGTCTAATATATCTACGCATAGTGTTTGGTTTGTGTCTTGTTCATCCTCTTCTCTTGTCTCTTTCTAGTAAGATTGTGTTGTAAAACTAGTGACCTAACAGTGGTATCAATCGCCAAATAGTTGGGTGAACTCGTTTTGTTTTTTGAAGTTTTATGGTATACGCGTAAGGTTTCGGTACTCAATCTTTCATACGCTTAAAGCTTTCATTTTTACATGTTACAATCCAAGATTCTTGTACTTTCAAGGTTATTAAGTGTTAAAGTTTAAGTTTTGGCAAAAAGTTTGAAACTTTATGCGTGAATATCAGTTTTAAGCTTGTTTTTGAACGTGTGTATCATCCTACGCATAACTGCTTTAGAGGCTTTGGTCCATCAAGTTCCACACTTTTGTGTCTTTTGGTGTTATTGAAGCTATTTCATCACACAAAAACTGGTTTAGAAACATATTTGGGCAAAATCACTTTTATGAGTAAACCTACGCGTCTGAAAACCCTATTTCTACGCGTAAGTGTTTCCTTGGTTTGATATTCATTTTCGTGGGTTATTCCGTGTTTTCTTACTTGGATAAGTCTGAAAATACGTCGACTTTGGATATCTTTTGCACTGTGATAGTGTAAAAGATCATTTGGGATAAAACCCTAAAATTACGCGTAAGTTCAACTTTACGCGTAGAAATCCTACGCCTAAGATTTTCTTACGCCTAAGCCTTGTCTTACGCATAAGCTAAATCCTACGCCTAAGTTTCTACGCCTAACTTTGTTGTCTACGCATAACTTTAGATTTTTTTCCTGCTTACGCGTAAGCTAAAACCTACGCGTAACTCTTAATTGTTACGCGTAACTTTGGTGTTTTTACGCTTAAGTGCTACTTGGTTATTGTGATTTCTACGCCTAAGGACACTTCATCAACAAAGGTTCATTCGACTACAAAGATCCATTTTTTACCAACACAAGTTTATCAACATGTCACAACCACCATACTCTAACTATTTCCCTTACACTTATCCTCAACGACAACAACAACTAAGTCCACAACATCAGCAATGGAATCAACAACAAGCAATTTATCAACAACAATTTAATCAACAACATACTCCACAACTTACTGCAAATCCACAACCTCAAATGGTTCAACCACCACCAAGTCTTCAAGTTCAACCGTACACAAATGAATTCAATCAACATCCATCAAGGAACACTATGAAGGAACCCACTTGGTTTGCAAAGATGTGTGAAGCTTTAAGCAGCCAACAATCAATTCATGAGGCTGGATCACTTGATAGACCTCCGATGCTCACTCCAGGAAACTACGATCAATGGGTGATAAGGTTCTTTAGGTTTTGTGATCTAAAGAAGCCACATGGAAAGTTCTTAAAGAAGGTTGTTCCATTTGAGATGCCTACTATCATTGTACCCGGAGATCCAAATGCCATTCCACCAAGAGATGAACAAACAAACATTGCTACTGTTGCAGACTTGAATCCTCAAGAACTTCTACACTATGAAGCTGATGAGCTTGCCATGAAATACATCCTTTTAGGATTACCAAACCCAATTCTTCGTAGTGTTGATGCTCAAAAAACTGCACAGAAAATGTGGGATCACATTCGTCTTCTTATGGAAGGATCTGTACTCAATCAAGAAGATTTGGAATCCAAAATTTACTTGGCTTATGAATACTTCATGATTGAACCTGAGAGACACTAGAGTCATATCATCACCGATTTTCAGACATCATCAATGATTTGGATAAACACAACATCATCATGCCAAGAATTGCAGTGAATACTAAGTTCCTAAGTAGTCTTGGTCCTGAATGGGAGAAGTATGTCATTTTTCTCCGTCAAGCGAAGAACATGCATCATTCTACCTACGGATTGTTGTACGATTACTTGAAACCTCATGAAAAGGAAGTTGATCGGGAAAGGATTCTCCGTGCTCAAATTGCTCCACCAACACATCCGAAAAATCAACAACAACTTGCCTTATATGCTCAAAACAGTTATTCTCCTCAACCAGCAACTCAACCAAATGCTTCAAACACACCTTCACAGCAACAACCTCAACAAAATCAATTGGTTCCATACAGAAACAATGCTCAAGCATATGTCAGTGAAGCGATTGAGGAAACCGATCCGTTCGAAGCATTGCAACAAGTATTTGTGATGATTGCTAATGCTTTTGGCCGTTACACCAACAAATCCAACAATCGTATTCGCTCCTCATCTAACACACGGACTCAAGCTGTTGTGAACAATGGACGTGTTGAAGTTCGGAATCGTGATTATGGTCGTCAGATGGGCGGTGGTCAAGGGTTTAATGCTGTGGGTAGGAATAACAACAGAGCTCAAGTGGTGGAACAGGGTAATGCTCAAAATCGGTTGAATGGTCTTCGATGCTACAACTGCAATGAGAAGGGACACTGGCTAATGCATGCCCAAAGCCAAGGACTAAGGGCAGTGCTTATTTCAAAGAGGCTCTTCTTTTGGCCCTTAAGGATGAAGTCGGTGGAACTCTCACGCACAAAGAACAGAGCTTTATGGCAAATGCCGACTCAGATGATGATATGGAGGACTTGCAGGCCAATGCAGCTGTTATGTTGATGGCTAATATGCAAGCGTTACACATGAGTGACACAGCCCCAGTGTATGACATCGATGGCTTGTCTCAAAACCCGAACAAACCATATTTATCTCTCGATCTCATATCTCCGCCAACATCTCGAATCCGCAGGCTCAGAATGTTCATAATGAGTCGTCCACATCTCATTCCGACGATTTTCAACTAGACCCCGTAGTTATATTTGACGATCAAGATGACCAAACGGTTTCCCTTGATAATCAAATTGACTCCGGGGTTATACTTGAGGATCTCAGTAATGATCATGTTGTGACTCACATTGAACACGCCGAACTTTTGCCTCATCCAGATTTTGCTCGCTTAATACAAGACCAACAAACCATAGTGGAAGAATGTCGTGCAATTAATCAGGACTTGAAAAGTAAAATGCACTGTTAACAAAGGATTTTGAATGTTTACAAAAGCAACTCAACTTTTTCAAAACTCAAGAAAAACGTGAAAACGGTTTTGAAGCAGCCTTTGCCAAATCTTATCAAAACGAAAAATATTTAGAACGACTGATGCGTGATCTAGCCGCTTCGAAGAATGCTTTGTTGTCTGAAATAGAACAACTCAAACATGAACATAAAAAGCAAATTAACGCTCTCACCTTGGAAAATCAAAAAGCTAAGGCTGAGTTGTTAAATTGTCAAAAACAGTTCTCTGCATACAAAAGGCATTCAACAAAACGAATAGATGATCATCTTGAAGAAATCATCGGCTTGCAAAACAAACTTAAAGAGTTTAAAACTTTTGTTTACAAACATGGCGAGTCGGTCACAGCCATTGAAAAGTTTACTTTAAAACCAAATCCAAATGGATATGGACCGAATCTTGCCGATTACAAACCTAAGCTTTCAACCAAAGCATTCAAACCAAATCCTGAAGTTTCCAATGCACAATATAAAATTGATAATTCTGTTATGAATGTTGTTGAATATCATCGTCAAGAGGAATTAGATGCAGGTTTGTAATCAGCAAGGGTTAAAAACTGTTGTTTACAACAAACCTTTTAATTATTCAAAACCGGTCACTTTCGTCACACCAACGGATTCTTCAAACACACCAAGGGTTATCATCAAAACACCCGAGTCTTCTATTGTTAATCCCAAAACAGACTTTGCACAAACTTATGGTCCTTTACCTTCCATTAGTGAAGTAAACTCACAACCCGAAAATCGAAAAATTCTTCGATATTTTGACATTTTCATGGCTGACCTCAAAATTTTACAACATGAGATAGAATATCGATCCGAAATCAAAGTTGAACATTTTCAATCGCCTCTGGCGCGAGAACAAAGAGACATTTTTCGTAAAAATCTTTACCTAATGTTAAAAACTTGAAAAGTTGTGCAATTGCCTTGGAAAAGGATTTTCATAAGGAACTTGGGGTCATGAAAAACGTTTTCGAGAAAACAGAAACATCTATTTGTAATACTAAACGTCAAAAGAAAATGTTACGAAAAGATCTTGATCGACTCTTGGAAGATGTTATCTGTGCTGATGTTCAAAATGTTGTGTTATTGAATTCGTTGTCATATGCATTTGATAATATCTCTGCCGATATCAAGTTGTTTCTGTGGTAAATGTTGAGAACAGTGATAATGTGCTTCAGATCGAGTCCTTAACAGTTGAAAACAAACGATTGTCAAACTAACTTTCAAATGCAATACGTCGTCTTAATTGGTGTCAAAAAGATATTCACGATCAACAACTTGCTTTTCAACACAAAATCAACCAGTTGCATGCAAAACCTTCTGATTCTAAAATTGAGCAACCGGATGATCAAAACGTGTCTTTCAAGTGTCAAATCTCAAAATATGAACAAGAACTTGTAAAAGTTAAAAAGGAATATGGTGTCATATTTGATTTACTCAAAAAGACTCGTGATGAAGCATCAAATGAACTTGATCATTATCTTGCACACACTAAAGAAGTTATGCATTTTGCTAGAAATGTTCGGTCTAAAAATCAAGATCTGATTCACACTATCATCAAGTTAAGAGGAATGTTAGGAAAGTATGAACAACTTCCGCCAACAATCATTAAGAGATTAGCCCCCGTAACACTTAGTACTCATGCACCTAGAATCTCTACTGCCAAATCACAAGTAGCTAACGTGCTTCCTTCTTCTGAAACAGGAATAGTTGAGCCTTTTCCAAACGCCCCGCACTTCACAGCCTAAAAGCACTCAATCGAAGAATAGGAAGTTGCGACCTAAGAAAAGATCAATCAAGAATGCTAAAGTAGAAGAACACCCTAGGACTCTGAATAAGACCCACGTTGCCTCCACTATAGATATTGCGTCTAGCAAATGTAATAGAAATAGTGATGTAACTAATGCTAAACCGTTAAGTACTTTTGATATTCACCTAATGCACCTTGTGATATTTGTCGTAAAAGTATGAATTATTGTCATGATAAATGTGTTGCTAAAGCTATCATCTCTCGTTTAAGGAATCCTAAGAACCGAATACCTCTAGGCCCACTAATCTTTCTAAGTCTGTGCTTGGTAGACCGCCATCTTTAGATTCTAAGAAACGCATTGCTGTCCCTGTAGCTCCAGTTTCACCTCCTAGGAATGAAGTACCACCTAGTGAATTCACTAAGACTAAAGCAAAGAGTAGTTATAGATGGCAGAAATGGATATATAACACACTAGGATTTAAGTGGATACCTAAAGCTATTGATGTGTGCATATCCACTATAATTGCTATGGAACCCTCTAACATTTCGGGTTCCAAATCTACTTCTATTCCATCCGTGTCGTCTGTGTGTAATGCAGGTGATACGATCATTCTCGGATTGTTGATAGCGGATGTTCCCGACACATGACAGCAATCTTAAACTGTTATCAAACTTTATTGCAAAGTTCATTGGCACCGTCAGATTCGGGAATGATCACTTCGCAGCTATCATGGGCTACGGAGATTATGTCAATGGGAACATCGAAATCAGCAGGGTTTACTATGTGGAAGGCCTCGGTCACAATCTGCTTTCAAGAGGTCAATTTTGTGATGGAGATTTGGAGGTTGCTTTTCGGGAGAAAACTTGTTTCATTCGTGATCTACAAGGAAATGACCTTATGTCCGACTCGCGTAATTCTAGTCTCTACACTATCTCTATGCAAGACATGGTTGCTTCCTCTCCCATTTGCTTACTTTCTAAGGCAACATCAACAAAATCCTGCTATGGCACCGCCGTTTCTCACATCTAAACTTTCAAACCATCACCAACCTTGCTCGACACAAACTAGTTGAAGGACTCCCACGATTCCGGAATTCAAAAGATCACCTTTGCTCAGCTTGTGAACAAGGGAAAAGCACTCGTGCTCATTTTCCTTCAAAGGTGGAACACGGCTCTCAGCATGTGCTTCATCTTCTTCACATGGATTTGTGTGGCCCGATGCGCAGTGCAAACGATCAATTGCAAACGCTACATCTTAGTAATTGTTGATGACTACTCACGATGGACTTGGGTCTACTTTCTTCGTAGCAAAGACCAAGCTCCACAAATGATCATCACCTTTCTCACAAAATACAGTTCAGCCCAAACAACAAGGCCGTAATCATCAGAACGCATAAAGGAACCAATTTGTTAACAAAACCCTTCGTGAATTCTATGAGAAAGTGGGAATTCAAAGATCAAACATCTATTGCACGCACACCGAACAAAACGGAGTTGTTGAAAGATGAAACCAACGCTAGTGGAAGCTACAAGAACAATGTTAATCAATGCTAAACTTCCAGATTACTTATGGGCAGAAGCTGTCTCTACTGCATGCTATACTCAAAACCGGTCTATGATCACCAAACGTCACAACAAAACACCTTTCGAGCTTGTCCACAACTATAAACCGAACCTCAAACACTTTCATGTATTTGGATCCCTTTGCTATCCGAATAATGATCGTGATGATTTTGGAAAGCTCAAAGCCAAAGCTGCTATTGGAGTCTTTATTGGATACTGTGACAATTCTAAAGGTTTCCGAATCTGGAATCGTCGAACTAAGGAGGTAATGGAAACGATTCATGTTCATTTCGTGAACTCACGGAATGGCTTCTGAGTATAACAGCTTAGAACCCGGTCACAACCGCTTAAACTTCCCTCAACCCCATCATCAGCTGAAGAAAGCCCTCAGCTAACTCGTCAACAAATGGAAGGGTTATTTGCTCCTCTGTTCTGTGACGATATTGATGAACGTGCTCCAGGTGTATCCGCTGTTTCCGCTGCACAACCTGATAAATTCCTCCTATCCTGATACACCTGCTACAACAACTACTGTTGAAGATGCACCTACACCAGTTGGACTACCCAACACACATTTGAACCACCCGCTTCCAACAATGATGCACAGCTGATGATATTCTGAATGAAATACCCCCACCTGCAGATTTTGATCCAAATGCGTTCTTCAATCCGTTTGCTAATGAGACCGCTGCACCAGAGTCGCGGAATCTTCAACATACCATTTGAACCCTCAGAATCTGCACAATGTATACCAACATCAACCCTCTACACATAGATGGACAAGAGACCATCCTCTGGCTAACATTATTGGCAACCCAAATCAACCAGTCGTTACGCGACAACGTCTTCACACAGACGGTGAACATTGCATTTATGCACTCACTGTCTGCCAATCTGAACCTAAAAACATTAAAGACGCAATGACAAAAGACAACTGGATTGAATCCATGCAGGAAGAACTCAACCAATTCAAACGTCTTGAAGTATGGGAACTGGTTGAAAGACCAACAGGGGTCTACGTCATTGGTTTAAAATGGATTTGGAAAAACAAATTGGATGCTGAAGGGAACGTCATCCGAAACAAGTCACGTCTAGTTGCTAAGGGTTATCGTCAGGAAGAGGGAATAGACTTTGAAGAATCTTTGGCTCCGGTTGCTCGTCTTGAGGCTGTTCGGATATTTCTCGCGTTCGCTGCTCATATGAATATGACGGTCTATCAGATGGATGTCAAAACGGCGTTTCTCAATGGACAACTTAAAGAACCGGTCTATGTCAGCCAACCAGATGGATTCGTTGATCCTGAGTTCCCGAACCATGTTTACAAACTGAACAAAGCCCTTTATGGTCTCAAACAAGCCCCTCGGGCATGGTACGATAAGCTATCATCTTTCCTCTTTGCCAATAATTTCACCAAAGGCTCGGTTGACCCAACTCTTTTTATACAATATCACGGGGCACACATCTTAATTGTTCAAATTTACGTGGATGACATCATTTTTGGGTCTACACATAAAAGTTTTCAATCGCTTTTGCAAAACTAATGAAGAAAATTTTGAAATGTCCATGATGGGTGAACTTACGTTCTTTCTAGGACTACAAGTTCATCAATCACCCCGTGGTATTTTCTTGAGTCAGTCCAAATATGCCCTTGAACTGTTAAACAAATTTGGAATGACAACCTGTGACACTTATGCCACACCATGGCTCATACCAAGAAATTAGATGCTGATTTACATGGAAATTGGTTGACCCTACCAAATAACAAGTATCATTGGGTCCTTCATGTATCTAACAGCTAGCAGACCTGATATTGTCTTTGCCGTTTATCTATGCTCCCGTTATCAGTCGCGACCAAACTGAAACCACCTCTCTGAGGCTAAAAGAATCCTCCGATACATCAAGGGAACCATTAACTTGGGGATCTGGTATCCGAAGGATTCTGGTTTTGAACTAATCGCTTTTTCAGACGCTGATCACGCAGGATGCCTAGACTCAAGGAAAAGTACTTCAGGAGCACTACAATTTCTCGGTGATAAACTGGTGTCTTGGCAATCAAAGAAGCAGGATTGTACATCGCTGTCATCAACCGAAGCAGAATATGTAGCCATGTCCGCGTGTTGTGCTCAAGTCATCTGGATGAGAACACAACTCAAAGACTATGGTTACTTATTTGACAGAATCCCGATGTACTGCGACAATCGGAGTGCCATTGCCATCTCGTGCAACTCAGTTCAGCACTCGAAATCAAAGCACATCGATCTACGCTATCATTTCATCAAGGACCACGTGGAACAGGGTACCGTTGAACTATACTTTGTGGAACTGAATACCAATTGGCAGATCTGCTCACCAAAGCCTTGCCTCCCGCTAGGTTTAATGAGTTGGTCCACCGAATTGGTATGAGGTGTTTGACTCAAGAGGAATTGGATGACCTCTTAAAACAGTCTTAAAAACCTGTCAAACACCAAAACATCTTCTGTAAATATCTTTTCAAAAACAAAATACAAAAATATAAAATCCGATAAAACAACAAAAATATTCTCCTAATCTATATTTCTTTCAACATTGCAAGTACATTTCTTCCGTCAACACTTTAATCTTTCAAAATTCAGTATTTTTCCGATCAAGTGTTGAGGGGGAGAAAATAATCTATTAACTGCTTCAAAACATCTGTGTACTTGCATGTTATCTTATCTCGGTTGAATCTTTTACAAATGGTGGTACATTTCCTGGTTCAAAGACACTCCTTGGACTTTAATTAATAACCTTTCATTATTTTCTCAAGTCGAGGGGGAGTGTCGTCAAGTTTCTTCCTAAAATCTTCGTTTGTAACCAAAATGGAAGTTAAAGGCTTTGTTTGAAAAGGAAAGGTGGAGGGACCAAAACTGTCTAAATCTTAAAGTATTTTAATAAAACACTCCTCCACCTACTTACACTTCACATTTATTGCAAAAACCTAAAACCATCCTACGCTTAGAATTGATTCAAGAAACCGTGCTTTTGATCATCATTTGTAAGTGTTTTCGTGATTACAACGGTTTTAAGAGAAGTTTTGATTTCATGAAATCCCACGGCTAAAACATTTTATACGCGTGATTAGGTGTTCTACGCTTATGCGTAAGAACACACAATCAATATGTGTGTGTTTGTGGTTAAATGATTATGTCAAAACGTTTCAAACATTAAAGATATCATTTTATCATCAAAACCCCCAGAAACACACGAATTATGATTTTTGAAAATTAGGGTTTATGAGTCGAACTGGGTATTTTCGAATGTGAAGTGCTTTGGTCAAAAAGATTGTTGTGTTATGCTTATGTGATGATGAATTGATGATATCCATGCCTTATAACCACCCAGAAAACTTAATTGATTCAGAATTAGGAATTAGGGTTTAATGTTCTAAAATTGGGTATTTTCTACATAAAAAGTGTTAAAACTTGGTCTACATGCTCTCACAACATCTATGATATACCAGAAAAACTTTGGTGCATAATCCATGGCTAGATTTCATACGCGTAGAATTAGGGTTTAGACTACGCGTAAGAGGTTCTACGCATAACTAGAAAACTGTCCAATTGTGTTTTGTTCTGTCATAAACTGAATGCTACGTGTTAATCATTGATGATGTGATGCTTTATTTCAGGCTTGCAACACTTAATATTCAGAATCAAGGTTGTTGTTAATCTACGCATAAGGATCACCTTACGCGTAGCTTGTTATGCGTAAGATTAGTCTTACGCGTAGCGTCTACGCATAAGGTTCTACATATGGGACTACGCGTATCCTGTGAAGGATATGCGTAAACAGTGACCTCTACGCATAAGGTCAACTCTTACGAGTAGCCTTACGCGTAAGGTTAATATATGCCTACGCATAAAGCTCTACGCATAAGGTCCCCTTTTTTCCTACGCGTAACACTTCTTACGCGTAAGTTAAGACCCTACGCGTAAGTTTACGCCTACGCATATATCATTCCTGTCTACGCATAACTTTACCAATCCTACGCATAAGCCGAGATCATACCTTCGTTATGAATTGTTACGTATACAAACTTGTAAATAAACTAATCATATCATCACGAATCCTAAAATGTCACTAATAACCTGAAATCGTTTGATATGTTGTGAACAATAAGTGATAAAATAAACTTTAAAACTTAAAGTTAACTAACTCACGAAACATTTCACGACGTAATTGGACTATTGAATATACAAGTGACTTAGGACTCGTAACATTCATTGACACTGTACATTCAATAACTAGACAATAAGACCATCTGTTGACTAACATTATGTCTTTCGATATGTTGGTTCTCTTGGCTAATGTTATTTCAGATCACGACATGCTGAACAAATGAATATGGATGCACCTGAAGTTCTCTCCATTGCTGATATCTATCCTCATGGCTATCCAATGAAGATAGGAAAGAATAATCTCCGTGTTGACTTTGACACCCTCACTTGCTCAGAATCTTCTTGTTTAATTGCTATTGACATTCTGAGGACTCATCCGTATCAGAACATGCTTTCACACTCTGCAACTGTTCCTGAGATCTACATCCAACAGTTCTGGAACACTATGGAAAGGGTCAAAGGACATACTGCTGTGACGGTGACTCTGAATCACAAACAAGTCACCATTACACCTGCAGACTTAAGGGCTGTTCTCCTAATTCCTGATGTCGATCCAACCAAACTATATGCCACACCTGCTGAAGAGCTCACTCTCCAATTCTTAATCAATCGGTTATGACGTGGCTACAGGAATAATCACAAGCATTCTCACGTAGAGCTAAGAGAGTCCTCAACCCTGGAGATCTCTCTACATGATTATCACCAAGTCTGTTTCTGGTCGTGACAGCGGCTATGAGCACCCTAAGCTCATGGAACTGCAAATATTCTGGGCATTGGTCAACAAGAAACACATCGCTATCGAAGCTCTGATTTGGGATGACATGATGTCATTTCTCAACAAACTTGGCTCAAAGATTCCCTACATCAGATATACTAAATTGTTGATCCAGAGAGCACTTGGACTTCATCCTGACATTCCCAAGAGGCTCAATGACCCCGACAATCACGACATGTTGACGGAACCCATTCTATCTGTCAGAATCAAGGAAACGTCTACAAAGAAACAAGGTGCTGTGCTGCCAGATTTCCTTCTAACTGAAGATGTCAGAAAGCTCGAATCGTACAAAAGGTATCTGGAAGCAGTCAGACAAGGCAAAGTTGGTCATCTCGACGAAAAATCTTCTGGAACCCCTGTAAGGAGAACCAGAAAAGGAAGTGCTGGAAGTGTCACAAGTTCAGATAGTCAGAGGAATGTTCCAAAGAAGAAACCTATTCCAAACGGAAGCCTACCCTAAGAAAAAGGTTCCTTCTCAGGAAGACACTCCAATCCTTTCACCTGAACCGCAAAGACAGCTCAGGGACGAGGACTCTGATGCTACTGACACAGATGAAGAGATCACATACTCTGAAACTGCAAAGGATGAAAATCCCTCAGTACAAAACCTCCAGTCCTCAAACTAATACAGGAAAAGGGAAGACTCCTGCACTTGTGCCACAAGATGAAAGCTCTGAAGAAGATGAAGAGCAACTGGATCAATCATACAGGAAGAAGTTTCACATCGCCAGACATCTTCATAAGGCCGAAGAATTTGCTAAAGATCAAATGGGTGGCCCAGGAGGATCAAGTGGTGCTGCTCACTCTTCTCCAGATCCTGATGCGGTTAATCGACCCGATAAGGGATCTGGTGCCACCACTCTTGTGCAACAAAAAAAGCCTATTGAGGACACTATTGATATGATTTTGAGAACTGGAAGCTGAGAAGAAAGTCTAGAGATGACGAGACTATGATGACTATACAAGTTTCTTCTAGACAGTCCAACACACTCAAAGGAGAAAACCTCAGAAACTCCTAAGGACCGGAAGTCTCCTCATGTCTCCTCATCATCAGACTCTTCATCTCACTCATCACCACCACCATACAAAGTCCCAGATCATCATCCAACTCCGTGAAGAAACAACCTAAATCTTGGATTTCTCAGTCCCATAAAAAGATTGTGAAAGCTGTCCAACAAGTCAGAAAGAAGGACATACTTTACAGAAAACTGAATTGGTTTGCTGACCAGATTCAGTACTTAATGATGAGAAGACAAGATGGAGAAGGAAAGGGAATTTGTTCAGAAGTTCATGAAGAAACATCGTAAAAAGGAACTGAACGAAATGATCGAAGGTTACACTAACAAGTACCTTCAGGATATCGTTCCTAAAGTCCAAAAGGAACTGGAGAAGACAGCAAGAGATCATACTCACAAGTTTCTTCTCGATACTGTCCCCGGTGTGACTAGAGAAGTATTTTCCAGACAACTCACCCCTAACATCGTAGCATTGGTTAAACATACAATGGCCAAAGAAGCTGATCTCTCTGAATCTGAGTTAATCGCTAAACTTGTGATACAAATGTCAAAGCGATCTGGAACGTTTACTTCGGATGAAGCTAAATTTTTCGAAAAACTACTTGATTTTCAACTCAGATCATCATGCAAGGAGTCAGCCGATCAACCCAAACGACCAAGAGATGACGATGATAAGGACAAGGACTCTGCACCTAAACGTCAGAAGCAATCTGGTAAATCTACTTCGATGCCACCTCCTCCACCACGGACTTCTTCTCAACAAAAGTCTCCTCCACCTCGGTCTTCTACTGATAAACCTCGGGACGATTCCGAGTTACCACCCCTGACTCATAAACAGGTGATTACTTTGAGTATACGGGTGGTGACGATGAAGAGGTCCTGAGCCCCTACAACAACCCACCTCACCCAAACAAGTGCAGAAACCAGTATCATCATCAAGGCCTTCCAAAAAGAAGAAGAAGACGACTCAGCCTGGAGTCTCCATGGCTAGATGACGATACAACCGAAGAGTTTGAATGGTTCTCCACACTTGTCAATCAAACTCCCTACCCTGATGAAGGTCAGAATTTGGTAGACGGTTCTACATTGGAGCACGCAAAACTTTTGCAAGAAAAGTTCCATGTGAAGAAAATGACGAAATCTGAGTTGAAGCGAATCAAGAATATCATCTTGAGAATATCGCTCGAGCTATGTCTAACAACATGGATTGGCTCAATCCGGAAGCAAACATTAACTTCACACAAAGGGACAACCCTCCATACCACACCGTTGGACCAACCCCTACCGACCATTGGCCAAACAGACGAACCACGGATTCCCTTCCGATACTTCTTTAACAGAGACCTGGATTTTCTCTTACACGGTAGCGATGGTTCGCGAAATTACGCTACATCATTGACTCTTCCATTCCCAGCGGCTATTTACTCAAACTGCATAGCTATCGAGGAACGTGCAAATCACTTGTTTTCTGACAACGTGCAAGCATACGACCAACATGCATTGTATGGGATTCATCATTGGCCTGAACGCCGAAGAATCTACTACAGAAGCTGCCTGGTTCAGAAGTCTCAACATGCAGTGTATAGTTCTAAGGAAATCGTGGCCATCAAACACATTGATCTCAAGTCTAAGTGGGACTACACATTCTTAAAGAATATCATAGTCAAACGACAAGATGAACAGGACTATGGATTCTCCGAGGCTGACTTTGAGAACTTGTCCCTCAACGACATCGAAGACATGTACCTTGCCAAAGTACAGGTTCGTATGAGACAATTCTCGACTGAAGTTCAACGTGAATTTATCAAGTCAGTTCTCATCTTCATTAGACGCATCGTGATCAAAGAACGTGTTGAAGATCTCCAGATGGCTGTTGAATCTTATCAGACGCGTGTCAACCTCACTCCTCCAACGCTTACTCTTCCCGATCTCAACCAGCTCCTCAATATACACTCATCAGCAAACCTTTCGCGTTGTTTACCATAGTGAACTTCAAAGAACTGCTTAATGGCGTGTAGTGAGCTCACAAATTCGGGATCATACTTGAAGCTGGTTAGGTATGGATTGGCGTACAGGTTGAAGGATATACGCCTGAAAGTTGGGTCTCCTAAGCGCTGGAATTCTCAGGAAAGAGGGATGAGAAGGATCATCACCATGATTGATGAACGGTTGTTCAGAAGGGATCAGTTCAGACATTGGAGCTATGTTGGTGGTCGACCCAGGAGAAACATCACCAGCTTTCAACGCCCTGTGCGCACTCCTGGGAATATCACTGCACTTCCTGGTACCCCTTGAATGGTTTCCTTCATATAATTTTGGATGTGTGATTAAATATGTCTATGGCTTGTGCACACATAACAGTGTACAACCCGTAATTGTCAATAAAGGACCCTGTGGTACGCCTCAGTGCCACAATCCTTATAAAAGGAGCGAAAGCTTCTTATTTTGAGTAAAACCTATCAACCTTTCATTTTCAAGGTTTGCTCAAAGAACAAGTACTTCCCCCAAGATGTTTTTCAACCTCAACCGTTATATCACTGTGAGGGGGAGTATTTAAAATTAAAACTTTGTTCACCAATTGTTCACAGTGGTCATCTTCCCGCAACACTCGAAATGGTCATATTTATTCTCAAACGTTCAAAAATAACATTTATTATGCCATTTTTGAGGGGGAGAAAATTGTGTGATAAGAAATATGTTGTACAAAATGCAAATGAATCTGTGTACCTCAGACTTAACCAACGAATTGACGGTACTAAACTGTTAGTAACTCGAAAAGACTTGTCCTGGCGGGTAATAATTTCAAGCTAGTTCGCTAGTGATGTAAACGTGTCTCGCAAAGGACTTGTCTGAGTAGAATGTACCATTCGAGAAACTTTTGATAGACATGAACTCTGACGGGTTTGACAACCTTCCAAGGTTTGTCTACACCTTCAAGGTAGTTATAGAGCTAGTTGTCACATTAAAGCTGACAATGTAACTCTTTAACTATGCAACGTAACCGTGTCTCGCGGGGGATTGTCTATCTTCAGTGGATCAATTCAAAAAGTGCCGCCCTTTCCTCACTGTGCATTTAACCCTTAAAACTATTAAGCACATGTGGAGGGGGAGTATTTATGCAAAACATCATCTCTCACAATGGTTCAAACATGTTTTTCATTAACAACCTTTGAGAGATATTTTATCATACAGTGGTTTTAATGGCAAACATAGGTTAGTCATGGAGTTATAAGGTGACTAAGGTTAGGAATAACCGTCCTATGATCCGCCAGAGCCGGAGGGATCTACCCAAGGACACTACATTAGTTAGTGTTAGAAGTCCTTAGGATGATTATAAAGGAGAAAATGAGAATCGGAGAAAGAAGGATTGAAGATCAAAAGAAATGTAAAGTCAAGGGTGAAAAGAAACAGCCCTCCAGATTATTCAACTTAGGGCAGACACCGGGTTCAATTCATATGCTACTGGTTGTCACTTAGTGACGCCGGTATTGAAGATTAAAAGTCGTCATGGACCCAGTGACGCATGCACTAAACCTTCTTATCCACTCAAGTTTCTCTCAACAGAAGCTTGTTTCATTCTCACAGGCAACCCTACGTAAACTATCGGCTTTCTCCTAGAGATTGCTGGTATTGAAGAAGGAGACCCTCTCCCTAGTCTCCGCTCAGGAAAACCAAAACGCACTATTGAGTCTAGAGCCACGAGATTCATCAAAAGATCTCTTAGGAACACTTGACATTTAATCACTTGATGATCAACTACTAAGATCATCAGTGGTTCATATCGAGTCCTTCACAGATCTTAGCAATCTGTCGAGAACATTTATGAGAGGTTCACATCTGTGATCCTCAGTGATTGAATGGAAACTCCTGCCAGGGTCAACATCAAACAGCCCTGTCAGCAGGTCACTTCGGTAACTCCCGTGGATTACGCGGAGTGTGTCTCAAACGGTCTACAGTCGTGAGGTGATGCTTCGGTGTACCTCAGCGACTCATCTGAACTGTAGATGTACTTATACATCGCGTTATCTCATTGTGGGACTCCATTCACAGGACGGCCTTTGTAAGAATAAGAGTTGTGTCCTCACACTATGCTGTTGACGCTCTCGAAGTTCAAACTTGTAAGTGCCGGAAACCGCTAATTACTAACCGTTTGAAATGTTTTCTTCTTATGGAAGCTCTGGAGCGGTATGATCGTGCTGATTCTTCTCATGCTCACGCCAACATCATCACTAATGGAAGTTCTATCTCAATGCAACACAACAGTCAGAATGATTCTTCATCAATCAAAGAATCTACAAAGTCAAAGACTTAAAAACTTCATCGTATTGATTTCCAACGACAAAGAGCGTGTGAGCATGTTGAAGAATGACGTGGAGACACTGGAGCAGCGAAGCAGACCTGAGGCAGACTGATGCAGACAACAACATACTATCACTTTCACCACAAAGAACAATGATCAAAGAACAAAGTTAAAGATGACGTCAAAGCATAACTGTTCAAAGATAACTATCTCTCTACACTGGGGAGATTGTTCGAATCAAGGCAATTCCTCTCACAAGAAAGAAGAATGTCAGAAGACGTCACTGCTACTATTACATCAACGCCTTCACCGTTTACATTCATATATACTTGAGGGGGAGATTGTTGGAATCACTCCTAAACAGTATTTCAAGTATTTATATTTCATATGTAATAGGTAGCTTTATTATGGCCTTTATGTTTGTTTAAGGTCAAGCTTATGTAGAAGGCCCATAAGCTTAGGCCCACCCAATAAGAAGGATGGGAACTAGGAGTGTTGCCCTAGCTTCCCTCCTATAAATAATCTTGTAAAACCCTCATTTGAGGGTTGGTTGTTCAAGTCATTCTCTCTTTCACTGCATATTCATAACCTCTAATATATCTAACGCATAGTGTTTGGGTTGGTGTTGTTCATCCGTTCCTCCGCCTCTTCTCTTTGTCTCTTTCTAGTAACTTGTGTTGTAACTAGTGACCTAACACTTATGAATCTTAGTTTGGAGACTGTGGAACTCTCCAGAGTATCCTCCAATTATTAACATCAGCACCTTCATTGGGAGTTGGAAATACCTTCAGCCTCACGTTCATCAACAGTATCTTTCTAATCCAGGCATTTTGGGATCTTCCGATCATCTAAAGTACTGTCACTGGTGCACACGCAGTACTTGGTCGAAAGTACTGTCCAAAACTGGTGAGAGTACTCTGCATTCTTGTTTCTTCTCTTGCCTCTTCATAAGCTCTCCTTTGTTCATCAGTTAAGAAGGCTAAACAACCATCTTGAAGAGCATCTGATTAATTTCCTCTTGAATAAGATTGATCTCAGCAGATAAATGATTGGAGCAACAATACTTTGCTGAGGGAAAATAGTACTTTGCTTTGGAACATCATACTTGTTTTGGACTATGGACTTCATCATGGACGCCTCAGGTCTATATAACACCATGAACAACATAGTGTAAACTCCGCCATTGTGGTACTGTTGATTTTCTTTCTAACAGGTCATATTTCATAGATTGAGTTAAAACTCAGATCAAACTCCAATCGACCTTTACCTTTCTCATTGTCCTTGATCTTCTAAAACTCAACATGAGACAATTCATTGAACTTCTTAGTCTCCATGTTGTAACCTCTAAAGCCCTTACTGTTTGCAATACCCACTAGTATCCGTCTTCGGACTTGCCATCAACTTCCCCCAGATTACCATGTTATTAAAATGTGAGGGCATCCAAAAGTCTTCATAAACGAATGTTGTTTTATTGCCATCAGCAATCATAAGGTGTCTTTCCATCTGGTGGTTTTAGGGACGAGACTCTGTTAAGTACATAGCAAGCGTACTTACAGCTCTGGCCCATAACTGAATAGGTAGGTTAAATCTGTAACATTGTTTCTTCGCTGCTTCAATCAAAGTCCTATTCTTCCCTCTCCACTCTGCAAACACCATGCTGTTGGGTGTTTCTTGCAATATAACTCACCTTTTTATGTTTGTTTGCACCTAATTCATCCATAGCTTGTTCTTGATTCAGTCCCATTGTCACATCTAATACCTCTAACCTTGAGTCTCACTTGGTTTTCAGAGCTATAATCATTTCTGAATAGCATCGAAAGATCATTTTAAACCAAGAAATACCCAACTGAATCTACTGCATCATCTGTTACACTAAGCAGTACTTTTTTTTTTTCTTGTTTAAATTTGCCCCAGAAACATGTCCAAACAAATCCATATGTAAACACGCTCAAGGTTCTCTAATAGTTTCTCTCCTCAAAGCTTCTGCAAGAAGCTTTGTGTTGTTTACCCTTCTTGTGCCTCGCAAATATTGATCATTCTGTAAGTCTTTGAAGGTAAACCTCTAAAACTAACTGCCTTTGACCAGTTTTGTTTGTATTCTTGAAGTTCCATGCCTCACTTCTATGCATTGATGTGCCTCTCAGATGTTTCCTTTAGCCACCAAACATGTTGGCTCTTCCATAGACTGTAGACTCTTCATGTCTAAACTATACACATCATTGTCCTTGGTACTCTAAGAGACTACTAATTCATCTCAACAGGCTTAGTCAGAGGAAAGAATGAGACATTCTAATTCAGTGAATAACACAGGAAGTATTTTTATCACCGATTTGAGAGACCTGATAACAAGTTTTGAACTTAAGCTCCTTCACATATCTACCATTCCCCAAATCTATAGCCCTGCTTTGATAGTTTCTTTGTTCCAGTAATCTTTCCTCATTGGGACATTCCCAAATGCAAACTTTTCCTCCACTAATCTTCCTAAAATCATACAGGATCTCTTTGTCCCTGCATACTCCGAGCACCACTATCCACAATAAGATTGATCTTTAAGCTCCTTTCTGGTTGCCCTGCTACACAAGAAAAGAGTTAGAAACTTTAGGAACCCAATCATTACTGACTTGTGTTCCCCCTTGGGGAGTTACAAACTTCAAATTCTTGTAGTATGTAGGCTACCACTACTTTCAACTGATGATCCAGAATATCTTTTGTATCTTTAGCATCTGTTTTTCAAAACTTTCTGTTTTTTCACCACAATCTCTTTTCCGTGTATCACAAAAACATTGATTCACTTTTTGTCAAGTACTGTTTGTCCTCGGCAGTACTTTCCCTCTTACCCATTCTGTTTAACACTGGTTCCTGGTGAGCTAGATCCCCTATGGGAGTGTAATACCTTCTAGGTTGATAGTGAGATCTTCTAGAATACTATCCAATTAGTTGTGATCAGTGCCTTGTTTTGGGCTGAGCAGACTTTGAGAAAGTACTGGTCCAGAATTACAGTACTTTGGAAAGTAATTGAGATACTGAGGTTTTTGAAAAAGGTCTTCTCTGGTAAGGTATCTATGATCTGTGAGAAATTTTTGTGCTTGACCTATTTGCATTTTCCCAACTGGTTGTGCTCTTAGGTTTCTGGTGGCAGTCCTGTTCTTTAGAAATTTTCTAAGGTATTCTGAGTGATGTTCACAATCCTTAATTAGATGAGTAGGACTAAAACACACAAACACAGTTTTGACCCATACTTCCAAGTGACATCTTCTATTCTATGCCCAAATTATTTTGCCTTCTTGGTGAATGATTAAAACTTTTTTGACCAAAGTTATCCCCCAAAGGTTTACTCATACTGTTTTGAAAAGATTTTTGAAAAGAAGGTACTCTTGTGAAGCAGTACTTGATTTGAGGTTGCTTGATTTGAACATTGTTGTCAACTTCTTTGGGTTTTTCAGACTAGATTGAGCAACTAGCTTTTCCTAAACTCTAGACTGTCTACTCCAAAAACGAGAAACCTCACGCCTAAAGGGGGTTGATGAATGCCAGTGGGATGAGGAACTGCATGATAATCATTAGCTTTCTTATATTCAGGAGGTGAATCACTTATTGAGACCTCATTACTAGATGTATCTACATAATTATGAGTTCTCATCACTAGTAATTATATCCTCAAAATCACATTCATCCTGATCACTAGATTGGTTTTCTTCTAGTTTACTAAAATCCATTCCAAAACTATCCAGTTTAAGGTAGGCTCTTTGTGTTTTTGAACATAAGAACATGACAGACCATACTCTCCCCAGCAGCAACTTAGCTAATAAACATCTCTTTCTTCCTTAGTTAATTTCTCAATTTCAGCAATTTTTCAGTTTAATTTCCATTCACTAAGTTTTAAACTGGTAATCCTGTTGTTCATAGTTGTAGCCCAACTACTCATTATTTCATGTCTAAGATTTGGCTTCCATAGATTCTAAGGTTATTTTTGATACCTCTACCCTCAGACCTACCTAACACAGTTATCTCTTTAATCACATCACGGCTAAGTACTTTGTGATAAAAATCATGGCAGTATTGAACATACCTTAGAGATAGGAGATTGATTTGGTGAATGAGCCACCAATGCATTGGAACCTGATCATCTTCCACTTTCCTTGCTCCAATCAAATCTCCAAAGCCATCATCATATTCCAAACCCATGTTCAGGTTCCTCATCAAAACATGCTCCAGTCCATGCTTCCACTGATTCTTTAACTACTTCTTCCACTGCTACCATACAGTAAGTCACTGGTTCATCATCAAACTCTTCACTCCAGTCCAACGTTCGATAACTTCTCTTGAGCAACCAAAGCTTTTTGTTTCAATATTGGAATTCCCTCTGAGCTCAAGTTTTGGCTTCTCATTGTTTCTGTTTGCTTGATACTGCAAACATGCACTCCCTTGCAAAGTGACCAGTCTTTTGAAAATTGAAGCACTCAATTTTAGATTTGTCAAAAGTTATGCCCTGTTTTGGTTTGAAATCAATGCTTTTCCTGTCTTCTTCATGTACTTTTTGATCCTTGCAGTGATCATAGCAACTTGCCACCTGATATCAATTTCTTCAAGTGCATCTCTCAATCTTCTAGATCTTCTCAAAGTGACAGGTAAACTAGCTGTTGTGCAAGGAAGGAGCACATAACTTCATCTGAGTGCAGTGGTTGTTGGTGGGCCCTGCTGAGCATATGAGTGGTTTTGTAGACTCATACTTTGAGAAACAGTACTTTTAGGAGAAGCAGTACTTTTGATGGAAGTACTGGCCTTCTTTTCAGATGATTAAAAAGGCAATACTGTGAGACTTAGAATTTGTTTGACCACTCATCTCATGCTCATACACCTTCAGTTCATGATAGATATCATCAAAGTCCATGACATCTAAACCTTGTTGTCCTCTGATCATTGTACAATCACATGCCATGGAAGATAGCAAAATCCTTAGAAACTTCAATTAACATCTCAACTAATACTTCTGCCTTGTATAGCTCCAACATGCTGAGAAGATTCTGAAACCTATCATATCTCTCAGACTCTCTCTCTTTCACCAACTGTGAAAGTTTCAAACTGTTGCTTTAGCAAATTTCGGTGCATCTTTTAGAGCTTCATCCCTCCAACTCTGGTCTTGAGAGCAGCCCAGAGCTGCTTAGCATCTTTAGCATCATGAAATTTGCGAAGATGACCATCTGGAATGGCAGATAAGAGAATGTTGAGTGCCTTCTCTTGATTCCTTAAGGTCTTGCTGGTAAAACTGCCTTAGGTGCCTTGGGTTGTCCAGAATAATCAATGGTTCTGAACAATTCATTCTCATTCACAATTACATTCCATAGAGCATGGTCTGTAATGGCAATGTACTAGGCCTCATCTTCATGCCCTTTGATCATATTCTCCCTTCTTGGATTATTGGAATTCTAAGTGAGATTGGGGTGGGGAACAGCTTCAGTCGACATCTTTATATTGTTTTAAGTAAGGTTTCTTCCTAGTCAGAGTTTCCACACAAGCTCTGATACCACTTGTTGGATCGATATCCTTAATCAAACTACTTACTAGCTTGTTAAGGTTTCAACCTCAGATAATCCGAGTTATTACTAAAGAAACACTGAGCACGTCTTTATCAAGTATTCAGAATTTTACTTAACAAGCTAAA
This sequence comes from Chrysanthemum makinoi, assembly GCA_910596185.1. NCBI lineage: Eukaryota > Viridiplantae > Streptophyta > Magnoliopsida > Asterales > Asteraceae > Chrysanthemum > Chrysanthemum makinoi. The sequence goes on along the minus strand of OU343216.1, from coordinate 102,276,951 downwards.
ATAATAACTTTTATTATAAACCTAAATCGCTTATTATGCAGATACTCTAATACACTCTAAGATAATCAACTTCTCTCTAAAACACTAATTACTGTGTAATTCGTAAACTCTAAAACTCATAGACTCATGCTCTAATGCCATCTAGAGTCCTTTTATAGGCTCAAGGAAATCCTAGCGGTTACAATTTGGAACCTTATTACGACAAGTATCTAAACATAGAATACAATACTTTCCATGAACGAATATACGGTCTTTTGTTCTTGCAGGTGCTTTGACTCTAGGTGTAGTACTTTGACTTTGTCCTTTAGCATACTTTTTGACTCTCTTACTTTTTCCAGTACTTTGCAACTTACAGTACTTTCATATCTTCAGTACTTTCATGTCTTCAGCACTTTCATATCCCAACACATGTATCTTTATGTATCCCGATCCCATCAATTTCAAATTTTTTTTGGCTTGATAAGTTTTTTTTCTTCACCATTTTTGTACCAGCAGGTAGCATCTTCTTTAACAATCCTAGTAATTCAGTACAGAACTTACAGAACTCGTAATTACCCTTCAAGTTGAGTAATGTAACTATTGCGGACAACTTTGGAAGTCGGGACATCCTTCGTAAAGAGGCTCTCTCGTCTAATAAGTTAGGAATTTGAAATTCCAGTGTATTAAAGAGTCGTCACCCAAGTAATGTAAGCGTTAGAAAGCTCGTAGTCACAGTACTTTTATGTTAAGTAGTATTTAGTTTAGTAACACGTATCGGCCGGACGGGTCTTTACCCACTTATGCCTGAATCCCAGCCCGTTTGGTGCATTTTATTGTAATACTGAAATACTCTCTACCTTCCAAGGTCAGAGTTGGGAGCTCATAATAAGATTTTTCTTTCTTTCACTAAAAGTTCCCAAACCTCTAACTTTTTCTCTCTAAACCTCTTGTACGCCTACTGTGTTATGGTTGATGTGTCTGTGAAATCCAATATGTTACAATTGGTATCAAGAGCCCATGGTTTGACTCATCGAGTACATATCTTGGATTTCGAAGTGACTTTTAGGTGGGTTTTAGAGTTGAAAGTTTAGTGGTTTTGCTCATTTGGAGCATTTCTATTGTTAAAGTTGAATCTTGGTGTAGTTTTTGTTTAGAATCATTGTATGTGCTTGGTTTTTGATTTTGGTAGCTTTGATCAGTGGTTGGTTTGTTTTTGGACTGAAAATTGTGTTTATGTGGTTTTTTCTACCTAGCTACTTAACCCACTGAAAAGTTATCTTGTAGCGACTTGCTTTGAAATGGTAGCGAGTTTGTATTTGATGTTGTTGCGATTTAGCAGTAGCGACTTGTCTATTGAAACAAGCCGACAAACAGTACCTAGTGGATTCTCCACTACGGGTAGCACTGTGGTGAGTTAGTGACTTGTAGTAAGTTTGTTGCGAATTGTTGTTAGCGTTTTGGGTGCTTAGCGAGTTGCTCTTTAGCGACTTGACAACTTAGCGTTTGTGATAGCGAGTTCTATTTAGCGACTTGACAACTTAGCGACTTGGTGCTTAGCGACTTGCTGTCAAAATTTCGCTAGCGACTTGGTGCTTAGTGAGTTGTTATTTAGCGACTTGACTGTGGCTTAGCGACTTGGTTTAGTTTTTCTTAGCGACTTGGTTGACTCTGTCTGTAATACGGTTTTTCTCTTGATTTAGTAAAATCCCGTGAAAGAATCTATTTCCCGGTTTAATCATAGAGTTGTAAAATCCCTTTAATCTGTCACACGATGTCTACCACGTTCCTACAATCATCTACCTGTTGCTCGAGATGTTCAAGCAGCTAGTTTAGATACTCGTCCACCCATGCTTGACAGAACTGACTACGACTCTTGGGCTCAACGAATCAGATTGTACTGTCTTGGAAAGAAATGGAAGTCAACATTCTCAAATCCTTGATACGGACCGTATCGGGTTGAGACTACTAGATACATAATTGATACAGCTGAAGATGGTACATTGATGAGCTCAATGATAAGGAGAAGAAGAGATTCGATGCAGATATCAGGGCTTCTAACATCATATTGCAAGGTCTTCCAAAAGACAATATACAATCTATCAACCCAACACTACTGAAGCAAAGGCTGTATGGGATAATGTCAGAGCTTCTCAGTGTTAATTAACTATGGAAGACAGAGAATCTCAATTATATGATGAATTTGAGCACTTTAAGATGAAACCAGATGAGAGTGTCTATGAGTACTATGTAAGATTGTTGATCCCAGTTGAGCAAACGATCTAATATAGAAACTGACTTAGAATAACAACTTATTAAGTATTATGCGGAATTTAACACTTAACCTTAAGAAGAAGAACAGTTAACATTCAACACCTCATATTATTTCCTAATACGAATACTCTTACAGTATTAGGGTTTTGCAACCTTGAAGTGTATCAACTTTAGATATAAAACTTACGTATCTAATAACCTAGACCTCCTTTTATAAGCTAAGGATTCCTATACATTATCAATACGTAACCTACACGATAAATATCTTTCCATATTTATCTAAAACAATAACTAACCGACTATACAAACACTAGCAGTAGTTACATATACATCCGGGTTACACATTCCTACTAGCCGCGGTTATCTTCATCCGTGGTTTACACCTTCTGTCCGTGGTTTTATCAAGCCTGTCCGTGGTTCCAGTACTTAAAGTAATTCTTGATGCAAGAAACCTAAAACCCACCATCCTCCCCTAAACTTGATATATTCCAATAGAATTCTCAAGTTTCCTTTAAGCTCAAAACATCTGAAATGGAGGATGTAGCCAAACACTGATGAGATTTAAGAATTGTCTATACTTCTTCAACAAATCATAGGCTTGACCATCATAGGGAACAGCATCTTGATAATACCGGTTCAACATCTGAACAATAATTGGATACTTATCAACTACGGATATTCACCTTCTACAAGCATGTGAAATATTTTTCCAGAAACAGTTAAACATGACTCCACAAGTTGATATAAAAACCAGCTTGTTACAGTCCATTGTAGAGTCCTTTCATTCAGGTTCTCATGAGTTGGTTCAAATAAAATCTTCAAATTATAATAGACCAGTCTCTCATGATCATCAGTTGGATGCACTTCACCAAACTTGTTCTTGTAAGTCTCCAGATCCATCAAATCATCCCTTTCAAAATACTGAAGAATTTGTGAAAATTTTTATACTCTAAACTTCATTGTTGAGTCTTTGAATTTTCCAAACTTCTTCACTTCCATCATTAAGCTTAAACTCATAAGAAACAATTTGATTAATATCTACAGCTTCTTTTAATCTTTTAGAATCAGATGTTTCTTGAATCTCAGATTTTCTCTTTCTTTTACTTAGCATCCACTCATCATGCTTCTTTATCCACTCTTCTTCCTTCTCAGAATTCATTGGACGGAAATCATCTACATTAATCTCATACCTCTCTCATAAATTTCAAAAATTCTTTCAAATGAACATTTACTAAGATTATCAGAAACATAAATGCCTGAATTCTTAATAATTTTCATCAATACATTCTCATCTGAGCCAAATAGGAGGTTTCTTTCTTATAACGTTTCTTGTTTGCTAACCTTCCTTGCCCATTCACTCATCTATCTAGCTTTCTCCTCATCACACCGCAATGCCCATTCTTTCAGTAAACTCATCAAGAATTTGTAAAGAAGCTTTGAAGATAGTTTTGTGAATTATCCATATAGCTAACCCATTTCTCACTAGCTTCCTCCTCTTCTTTCTTTCTTTATCCAAGTTGCTGGTCTTCAGCAACCATATTCTTTACAAATTCGTCATCAAAAAGCTTCTTGTTCTGCTCTAGTTTAAACTTCACTCTGGTACTGCATACCTTTACCCTTTCCAACATCAGATTGAATCACTTCTTCTTCAGTGGTTCACCAATAACTAAAGTTTTTCCTCTGGGTTTGGTTTAGTGCAGTAGTTTGAATAGATAAAGCAGGTGCAATGATGGGTGTAGAAATAGATGATGTTTTGCTCAGATTAATCAATGACTTGCAGCTTTTTCTTACTTATTTAGGCTTAGATGGTATATAGAGAGAGTTTTACAACAGGGAAGTGGTTATAATAGCAATGGGTATGATTGTAGTAGGTATAGTTGTAGTGTTTATAGTTGCCATGTCTGTTACAGCATCAGTGGTTAGAAGTGTACTAACCGTGGTTTCAGACATACCATCAGTGTTTTGTGTTCAGTACTACATTTCTACAACCTCTTCACATTTCAAGAACTGCCTCATCCCATCTTTATCAATACCACAAATGTGGATCTCCACTATCAACATCTTCTTCCATAGATACATCCTCCCCTGAATTCTTGCCTTCACTCCTCCCCTGTTTGGATACATCCTCAGATTCAGAGCTGGAAAGGAGTTCAACTTCTTTTCTTAGCTTCCTTCAAAGCCAAGCCCAGGCCTTTTTATCTTCTCCAAAACCAAACCCTGGTGCTTCAAGCGCCGAATATCTTTTCATGACCCCAGCCAATTCTTGAGATTAGAGATCGTCTCTCCATCCTGGTACATTTGGCCGTCATTCATTTATCGTTCAGAATATCCTCCCCACTTCGACCTGTGTGAACTGTCCGAGAGGTGTTCATTGGAAAAGTCATATGTCAAACTCAGAATCCGGCAATTCATGTTCAGGTTCCAACCTATCCTCATCACTTCGAGCTGTGTTAACTGCTCCAGAGGTGAATCTTTGGATATAGAAAACATAGCATCAGACCGAGCCTGAACATTATGCCACCCTATATTACCAGTGGCTAGGATTCCTCCCACCTGTGTTAAGTTCCAAGGAACTCTCCACATTAGAAGTTTCCAATGGTTGGGTCTTATTTATGTTTCCACTATCCTGATCAGCATCTAAGCATGTCATAGTGGAAGCCCTTCAATCATGTCACCTTCACCACCTGTGATAGCCTCATGAAGCAACACCATAGCACTAGCCGAGGAAGCTTAGTGCCCTTCTGTCTCCTAGTCCATACAATAGGTGTACTATTAGTGAGTTGAGGTGTAGTATCAGTGGTTGGAGGTGTACTTTCAGTGACAATCAGTTGAAGTTTCAAGACCTTCCATCAAAATCAGGAGCCAGGAGGCAAAGTAAGAATGTGAGAATAAGGAAACATCTCTAATTGTACTTATGTGGCTGATTCCTCATATGTGCAAAAACCTTAGGAACATATGATGTACTTCATACTCCTAGAATGTTCAATAGGATACCATTTGATGTCTACAATCAGTTGAACAAACCGAGGATACAAATAGTATTTACCCTTCTTCCTAATTTTTTGTACTAACCCCTCATAAATCATCCTAGACCAATTAAACTTCCTTCCCTCAGATAAACAAATAATAGCAGTAGCAATTTTTAAAGGAAAGTCATTAAAACCTGTGGTTTGTTACTCTACACAAATCAACAAGGTGGGAATCAAAAACTTCATTGTGTGAAAAGAAACTCTTAAGAATTGTACCTTTCACCTCTATGGTGTTATCCATCTCTCTAAACCAGCAACAATCTCAACATCTGAAAGATTGTCAACCCCATCAGCATCATCAAAATGCAAAACTTCTCGAATGATTCCTCAGTAACAAGATACATGCTCATCTACTTTAGAACGAAACATCTCCACACCATCAACCGTTGCAAGTGTAGCATTCTTCCAGAATTGATGTATGTAGGCTTTAAGAATGGTGGGGTGTAACAGTTTAAAGCATATGAATGGGACTGTGAACTAAGAAATCAATCATTTTGATAAACCTTCAGATCGAGCATTCTTGGTGAGAATGGCAACTAAGTTATGGGAAGGCATACTTTTCAGCCATTTGGATTAAGGAATAATGATGTGAGTTGATGAATTATGCAAAGAAATGATTAGGTTAAGGTTGAGCGCCCATTGGAAGTGGTTTGAGAATCAAATAATATCCTCCGGATTTGGAGAGAGTGATATAGATTCGCCAATGTTACCAAACAACCCTGTACTACCAAACCGAGACTCCATGCTATCCGTGGTTTCAGAATACTATCCGTGGTTACAACAGACCATCAGCAGATACATGAGATCACTTCTTCCAATTACCAAGAGATATAGAAAGTAAATCAGCTCCTTATGCACCCATGACCTTCATACCAGTAGGACAAAAACACAAAATCAACACAGAGTATAAAGTTATTGTTGTCAGTGGTTAGGAAGAGCTAAAAGTGGTTCCAAAAGACCTATCCGTGGTTAAACTGGTAAGTCAATATGGTCACTTCTAAACTAATATTAGTCCAACTCAAGAACCTCATTAAACTCCTCAACCACATTAAACCTGCCCCTTATTTACTTCCCTAAACCCCACTTATAAAAAGAACCCCCCAAATATACATAACCACACACCAATCATATCAAAACCCTAATTAATTCAAAGTCTCCAATCAACTGCAATCACAATGTGGAACCCTAGTTGGAATAAACCAGAAGTAATCAATCAAACATCCTCCTCATCCTCATCATCATCTTCATCATCAAGTTAAGAAGATAACCATGGCAGTTTCTACCTCCTCCACAAGAAACAAGACCATTAAAATCTCCATTTCTTCCATCATCTGAAGAGGACAGTGTGGTGAATCCAAGTAATGCATCTGAGGACTCTGATGATTCCTCAAAGAAGAGATCTTCATACTCCCAACCTTCAGCATCTCGACCCCAAACAGACCACGAGCAAGAAACCCACCACTTCCAAAAGATAGAGAGGTGGTTCTGGTCTTAAGTACCAAGTTATGGTGCTTCTTCACACATCGTAAAGGGGAAGGGAAAAAGGAAAATGGAATGATGCTTTTGGTGGGATGACTATGTCCTTCGTGCTTCATCTAATGTGGTCATCGTCATCATCAACGTTTCATCAATCCATCCTTTCCATTTTGATCCTTAGCATCCTCGTCATAGTAGTCATGCATCTCCAGCCATTGAGATAGAAGGAATGGGGTGGTTATGCAAGAATTCACAAACGCATATCCAGCATCTAGTGTGAAAGATGTGAGCGATCATGCATATCCAACAGCTTTAGATGTTGGAATAGACGAGATGAACTAGATTAGGATTAGTAGATCATGTATAGCTCTGTTCTTGTAGTTGCATTTGATGTTGATTGTACTCTGTAAGCTGTAGCGTTTCTCTAATGAATGAATTAACACTTTGCATCACTACTTCTTTTACTTCTATAATGATCATTCTAGTAACTGCAAAATGGTAGTGAAAAAACAGGACAACTAGCAGTGGTTTGAACCAAACTATCAGTGGTTAGAAACAAACTATCAGTGGTTAGAAACAAAAAATAGCAAAACTAAGATTACATAATAACAGTTCATAGGGGGTCTTGTTATGAGGCTTTACTACCTTACTCCTATTCTGCACATAACATGCAGTGCCTACAGCTTCAGCCCAAAAGGTAGTTGGTAACTTAGACTCAGACAACATAGTCCTAGCACCTCAATTAGTGTTCTTTTTTCCTTTCACCACACCATTTTGTTGTGGTGTGTCTAGCAACACTAACCTGTCTTTCTATACCTTTATCTACACAAAACGGATTCATCACTGCATTCTTAAACTCAGTTCCATTATCACATCTGATTATCTTGACTTTATGATTCACTAGATTTTCTATCTTAATAATGAACCTTAAAGAACGTACTAGTTTACTCTTAGCAGCCAAAAAGTAAACCCAAGAAAATTCACTATATCATCAGTGATTCTAGGCAATACTGCTTATGGTTCAAAACTCTTGACAAAAGTAGGTCCCAATAAGTCCATATGAAGCATAAACAGTGGTTGTGAAATGGTGTTGACAGTTTTTGACTTACAAAAGCTCTATGTTTTTTTCCTTTCTGACAAGCCACACACAGTTCCTTACACTCAAAAACCTTAGAAGGTAACCCTCTCACTAATTCCCTTGAACTAGTTTAATTGATTGTTTTGAAATTGAGGTGACCTAATCTTCTATGCCATATTAGACGCATCCACAGAGGCTTTAGCAAATAAACAAGTTAAGGACCTATTAGGAATTACATCTGTAAGATCAAAACAATATATATTTTCCTTCCTAGGTACCCTAAGTTGTATATAATTCTCATCAGGCACTTAAACTCAGGGACAACACCACAAACTCATTTTCACCAAAAGTACCCAGTTTTTTCTATACATCACACTTGAGAAACGACGAATAAATTGTACTAAGTCCATGTCCACAGTAGACTTTTTCAAAGTCCAAAATTTCCGGTTCTGATGTGCCTCTTCCAAGTATCTTTACACCCTTGGGATCATGTACCAAAAGCCACATATCCTCCATCAAAGCTCAAAATCTTCCAGGTTGCTCCATCCCAAGTCATGTGCCCAGAGCAACCACTATCAAAAATCCTTTATCTTTAGCTCATCTGTTCGATTGCTGCACAGGAAGTAAACAAGTTAGTTCCTTTTGTGGACCCAAGCCAATACTGACTTAGGTCTGCCCTGTGCATCAATATAATTAAATTTGGTTAGGTCCATTGATGCACAGTTGACATGATGTAAAACCTTGGTCTTAGGTTCCATTGCAAATAGCTGAGGCCTTAACAGCATAAAAATGATTCCCAACCACAGTATCAGTTATCACCTTTGGAATTTTTAAAACTTCTTTGTTATCTGTGGTGATTTTTTTGGCTTATCAGTGTTTGATTTTTGCTTAGCCGTTTTACCTTTGCGTAGCAGTTGTTGGAACCCATTTGGGGAGCAGTGACAATTGATTTTGTACTCCCATTCCTCATTAACACTGCTTTAGAATCATGTTTCTGTTTAGGATGAGGGTTTTGTTTTCTTTGAAAAGTTTTGGTGATTTACCCTCCTCCCAATGATTCCAAACTTCGGTCTGTTTTATTACAATTTCTCTATAAGTGCAAACTACCACATATAAACAAGCCTTTTAACACATTGAACTCATCCCTAATCTATTAGAAATTAAACCATTTAAGCTTCTTTGATTACCCCTAGGTTTATATTGTTGCATCTGGTTCCTAGGTATTTCCCTGTACTCTACTACTTTCTTGGTAACTTTAGCTCCAAATCTAGGTACAAAATTAGCTTGTCTAGTATCAACTTTCTTGATAGATTCTAACTTTTCAGGCTGTGTTGATACTTTACTATCTTCCTCAGAATCTGATTCCCAATCTTTCAATGATGGGAGCAGCATAGACAATATCAGAACTTATCTTAGTGTCGCATCTTATTATTCCTTCAACAGGTTTATTAAAGCTGAATTCACTACTAAATGACAGTTCTTTAGCAGGTGGTGATGTGGCTAAGAGTAGGTGGTGGAATATTGTGTATCCAATCCCAGACCCCTTTTTCATTAGATGACTCTCTATAGATTTATGAACTAGATCAGAAGCAAATTGGTGTTTTAGCTACCTAACAACATGTTTTTCTTTTTCATCTAGGCCGTTGTTTTTCACTCTCTTCTAGTTCAAGTTTCTCTTTAAGCATTGTAATCTCTCTATTTTTAAGATCAATTTCACCACCTAATATATTGATCTTATCTACATACTCAAACTCACCTTAATACAGTATCTAAGATCTCTTCCACACTCTCTAGACCAACCTAGAAACCTAAGTTATCCCAGTAGTCTTCTACTTCTTTCCTCATACTTCAGTGATAGCTTTTTGAGACTCTAAGTTATCATTACATGATTTAAAAGAGCAAGTAGACTCATTAGATACCTCAGAATCTGAACCAGAAGATTAAGCATAAGCCATCCAGAGCACAGTTTGCTCTTTAAGCTTCACTAGCAAAAAAAGCTGCATTAGGTCCTTCTTCAATCTGATCACTCCAATCATAATCACCAAGACCATCTTGAGCCCACCAATGCTGAAGAAGGAGCAGACTCTTCAGTGATCTTCTTACCACCTTCAATCCTCTTAGGAGCTCGACATTCCCTTGCAAAGTGACCCTTCTTCTGCAGTTAAAGCACTCTCCTCTTGCTTTTGTCGAACCCTGCTCTCCTTGACCATCATACTTAACTTGTCTTCCCATTCCTCCTCAAAACTTCCTTCTTGGAGTTAACATTGCCATTTGCATTGAGATTAATCTCTTCTAGATCATCAGGATCAATTTGATCCAGATCTTGATCAACACCGTAACACTAG
>OU343216.1:102238112-102266673 GCA_910596185.1 Chrysanthemum makinoi | reverse complement strand
CACTAAGAAATTCTTCAAGAGCGTCACCAAAATTTCCTATTGGGTCAACCGCACATACCTTTTGAGGAATAGACAAGAGTTCATTTGGTCCGAACGTTGCAATTTCTCCATTAGCTTCAAGAGTTAGTTTTCCAGCAAAGACATCCACCTTTGTATGGGCAGTGGCAAGCATAGGTTCCGCCTAAAAACACGTATTCGTTGTCTTCCTAATGTCAAGAATCACAAAATCTACCGGGAAAGGAATCTTTAATCTTCACCAACACATTTTCAATGATGCCAATGGTGATTTGATAGATCGACGCCATTTCAATTCATCTTGGTGGCTTCAAGTCACCAATCCCCATATGTAGGAACATCGAACGAGGCATTAGGCTAATACTTGCTCCAAGATCGCTAGGGCATTATATCGGAGACTCCCAATCAAGCAAGGGAGAGTGAAACATCCCGGATCTTTTCCTTTTGTGGCGTACCGTTCTCAAAACCGGCTGAACATCTTTCGTTGAGTTGAACTGTCTCATCATTGCTTAATTCCTGCAAAATATCATCATGATTAGTTTTAATGGAATTATTAATAGGGTGGTTTACCGGTAAAGCTTGGTCCAGAAGTGATTGTCTCTCCATGTCTGCTTCGTCGCTAACTTTTTCGAAAAGGTCGTCGGTTTTTCAAGGATTGTTTCCACCGTGTTGACAACTTCCTCTTCCCTAGCCGCTAGGTAATCAGTGATGGCTTGCGAACATGTGCTCACACTTTTTTCCAATCCCTTAATCCTATCTTCATGAATTTTGAGAGAAGAGATTGTATTATCCACGAATGTCTTCATTAATTTCTCAACTTATCATCTCGTTCCTTGATTCCTTGATGTGGTCAAGAATCTTTTTTTCAAGATTGATCCCGGTTTTGGTCCCAAATACATTCTTAACCTTCTCAATTCTACATGCTTCAGCTTCTCTTTCTAACCTTCGTTTTTCAAAAATTTCCCCATAATTGTATTATAGCTTTGTCAATGTCTTCATTACCTTATGATCAAAATTGTCTCTTTGGTCCCACTATATCCATATGCCATTTGTAGTGTTGTTCGAAACTGTTGAATACATTCCAAGGCTTGGTCAGGGGTCATGCTAGGAATAGGTCTCGGGGAATCAAGTAGTTCACGTGTTAGCGTATTAATTCCCCGATAGAAGACGTAAACGATCTGATGTTTGTTCAAATCATGTGTGGGACATCGATAAAGTAGCTCATTAAATCTTTCCCATGCCCCGTAAGTTTCTTCCCCAACTTCAACGAATTGATAGATTTTACCAAGAAGTTTGGCCATTTTTTAAGGAGGGCAAAATTGTCGGACAAATCTTCTTAGTTTATCCCATGCTCCTTTTACTATTTAGAGTTTGTTATACCATCTTTTCGCTTCCCGTAAGAGTCATAGGAAAATCCTTGCGGGTGACCGAATAGACGGGGTGCCTCTGACGTTGAAAAGAGAGGATAAGTAGAGTACTTCTTCTACATGATTCTGAACGTCCTCATCTTCATCTCTAGAAAACTTAAGTTCGTGTAACTCTCGAATAAATTGATCCGAATAGAGTATTTTTAGTACTAGAATCCTGTGCGAAGGTTCGTTGGCAGTTCTCATTAGGTCGCTCCGAATACTGCTCCATGGTTAAGTTATCGATATTATTTTCATCGATGATCGGTTCTCGTTCGCCGATTGATCTGATTCAAAATGAAAAGATGTTGTGAATAGGAACCGAGAGTAAACTTCTCAAACCAAATTGTCCGATTATCGAATGGGTGGCCAAAAAGGCATCGAAGCTACCAATCTTGTATCGACATTTAAGAGAAGAAAGAAAATTAAAATAGACTTAATGCTAAACTAAAAATAGCTCCCGGCAGGTTTTAATGACTGTGTTTTAATATTTATATAGTCTCGTTATACCTATGGTCTACCCTAATGCACTAACGGGCAGGTAATACCCGCGGGTAGTGTAGTATTCGTAAAACCGAGGTCGTCCCAAGAGCTATGAGTGTTGGATTATTACTAAGTCTAGGTGTCACAGTTTTTAATATGATTTCGATAAGGAAGTAATTAATTAACTACAAAGCGTATAAAGGCAAAGGTTTAATCATAGAGAGAGTGGTTCTAACCTAGTTAATCCTCATAGCTAGTAATGTCTACGCCTACTTACTTCCATTACCGTGTAGGTCAAATTCGAGAGGACAACATTTGGTCAATTCGCCCTAACCTATCAGCAAGGATGCCACCACTGGAGAAGTCGTGTCCCTTCATAAGTCCAGCTGTTCGTCCCCTAAGACAAGTCATTAAGTACGCTACATGCTTGATTTATAATAGTGAGTGCCCCAAGTAATAACTTAAACACTCACCCCATAATTTTGTTCATCCGTACGTAGGTGATCAGTTGGTCAAATCGCACAAGTAGAAAGGTCCACTCATCACTATTCAACAGTCAGCGCCTATATACGCCACCTCAAAAATAATATACTAAAGTAATGTAACAAACAAAACAAAACAATGGCAAACCATAATAGGCCAGATCAAGAGGTGCTTAGCGCCATATTAACCATACAAATCAATTCAATATTCAAAGTTACGAAATACATGAATCGAAAGTAAAGAAAAGGTAAAATGCTAATGCTTATCGTAGGGGAGTGATTTCTCCCTGGAGACAAATCCGTATGCTCCTCTAGACCTGCCTTTGGCTTCTTCCCACGTTCTTTGATTGTGTTGTGTGGAATGGGATGCTTTGAAATGCTGAAAATCGGGGTATTTATAGAAAGCCGATCGGGTTACCGCAGAACTAATATAAGAGTTACGCCATAATCTTCAATTCCTTCATTATTTGCACTAGATCTGCTGGTTACGGTGTAACCTTATAAGTGGTTACGCAGTATCTTCAATATTACTTGGCTACCAGTAGTTGGTGAAATAGTTACGCGTAGTTATCAGGCGTGGAACCTCATTTGACCTAATAAGTTACATCATCAGAGTCTTTAGGTGGAGCATACGTAATCTTCTAATGAGTTGGTTTTCTGAGTCACGCTTTAGTTAACTAGGGGTATCGTGTACTAAAGATGAGTACATCGCAAGGGTGTGGGGTAATTACTCAACCGATGCGGAAGAAGTAATTATAATACAGGTTTCAAACAAGGGTTATCCTAATGCCTCTTATCACTTAGTTATTCCTAACTACACAAGTGTAGTCTCACTAGCGATCTCGGAATGCATCACAAAACAAGTTATAGAATCTATTATACTACCGGTACACTCACTATGCATTAAAGGTGAATGCTTTTATTCCTAAAGATCTAGAGAAACTCAACTTTTTGGGTGGAATTTGAGTGGTAAACGGTTTTGTGCTAGTCATATAATTCCTATGCATGAGACGCTTTATTACAGACAAAGTTTTAGCTCTGTACATGTCATAAAAATTTAAATTTGTGCTAAAATTGCCCTAACAAATATTTCTCAAACAGCTATTACACAAATGACCAAAGACAAGACAAATGATCAAGGATAAGAATAGTTTTGTTCCCATTTTATTTCTCCCCCCTACACTTAAACTCGAACATTGTCCCCAATGTTCCCCGAAATTATCAAAGTTATGTTAAAGGAAGGTAAGTAAAAGAGAAAGAAACTAGTACTCTCCATTAGCTCTAGGAGGATTCGTGTGAAGTTGCGGTAAAATTATTTTTCAGAAGAATGTATACGCGATAGCTCCATCCATTGTTGTGTTTCCTCTTCTTGCCAAATATAACCTGCACACTTAAGAAAACAAACGAAACCTTCACGTAAAATTGGCGGTAAAACTCTATATATGACACAAACTACACTAAGATATAATGCTTGTGGAATGGATGTTTGCAGTTTTTCTGGAAAAATTAAGACTTGAGAATTTCCAAAAATTTATAAGTAGCACAGAAAATGAAAAAATTGTATAAGCTGTTTCTGCTTGACCTGACGTCGTCAGGCTTTAATCCTGACGCCATCAGGTTGTCATGACAAAAACTGGTCTTCTGCGTTTTCCTGGAAAAATTACATCTTTAAAACCTGGAAAAATTCCTGCAAAACATCCATTATGACTCGATACAAGCATTTGACGCTAACAAACACACATATATATCAATTTCACTAATCGTAATTCTCATGTTCACAATTTTAAAAAAAGTATGTAATCTTCCCTACACTTATATTTTTGTAAAATACCTTTATATGTAATTAAGACGAGGTTAAAGATAAAATAAAGCATTTTCACAAAATCAAACATGAGAATAAACAACAATGAAAAAGATATATGACACACAAACAAGCAAAAAATTAAGCATGGGTTGCCTCCTAACGGCGCTTTCTTATTTATGAGTCTTGTAGCTAGACTCAAGTCGTGCTCCTACGCCGTCTCGTGCACGCTACATGCCCATATCTAAGCCATTCTAATGTTCTCTCATTTTGTGTACTCATCTCCTAATTCTAGGCATTTTTTATAGTACCTTTCATTTTTTTCATAAGTATACCTAAGTCCTCGCTGTTTGTCTTTTCACTAAGTATCGAATGGAACCATCCGATTACATGCCTCTATATCTTTGTGTTTAAACCTAGGGTTCGTACGGGGCATTTGATAGACAAAATCCTTAACTTCATTTAGAATGTGACTAAACCATCAATCATCCGCTCATTCAACTTAGTCATTCTCTTAAAGGATGTTCCAAATATTACTTGAGTGAGGCTTCCATCAATGAATTCTCTAAATCTTCTAAGACCATGAATTCAACCAAATTGGCAAACTTCCACAAACACATGCAAGTGAGTGACCGCATCAACAACATTGTCCCCTTGATAGGCTAATTCATTCACCTTAATTTTATTATATAGATTCCTTGAGATTAAGTTTAAAGGTAAGAATGAATGCAAGTAAGCATCAAAACTTTCAAATCCTATTTTACAAGGGAATTGCATGTTGAAGGGGCCATCAACCTCAATTCTACACCTAGGGTCAAAACATTGGGAGGGGTCTTCTTCCATTTCAAAACTAACTTCATCGATGACCTCCGCGTTATCATGCGCCTCTCCGTAATGAAATTCTTCATCGGAATCCGAATCGTAGAAAGGAATATGTTGTTGCCAAATTATTTCATTATACCCTAGGTGATTTTCAAAGTGGTGAACGGGTGAAAGGTTTTGTGGGATTGAGTTTTACATTGCGGGATTCGGAGCGGGTAGTGCAAAGTTTCTCCGGTGAAAGATGCGAATCATGGTAAGTGATGGGATTTATGAACAAAGTCACGACGAAGGGGGATAGACTACAAGGAAGCTAAAAATGAAAAAATATTACTTGATAGGAATTAAGCAAGGGAACCTAAATGGGATAAAAATCAAACTAGCTATTCTATTCCCCGGCAGCGGCGCCAAAAATTTGATGACTGACAAGTGCGCTCGGGGTCAAGGAACTTCCTTTCTTCGAGCAAGTTTTTAACCAACCCCTATAAAGGAACTCGTTGTCGTGTAGTATTGGGTAAGCCTCGGGGATTGATATCGTTCTCTAGGGGAATAAGAATGCTAGCAAGAAATGTATTACGCTAAGGTGGGGGTTGAGGATGATTCTTTTTTATCTTTTTATTGGTTTTTTATAAAGCTAAGGTAAAATCATCCCCTAATTCTAAACAGCCCGAGTAGAAGCTCTTGATTTTCTGGTAAGGATGGTCAATACCTTTTGCCTTGTCTTCCTCACTGATATCGAGCAATGGTTGGGCTTGGCTTAACTGCCTCTTGGTCCAATTTTTAAAATTCTTAATGGTTCTTGGCATTTTGAAGATAGTCTTATCATCGTTTATCTTTAACCATACTAACCCTTCTTTTTCATTTTTATCTAACCCAGACATTTCCTCAAATGGTTTTCCTAAAATTACTCCCGAAAGTCCATCTTCCACAAATTCACTGCCGTCCAAAACCATAAAGTCCACCAAGAATGAATTAGTTCCAACGAAAACATGGATGTTAGTTGCAAACCCAAGAAAGTTATTCCCCTTATATTCTAATTCTTTTTCGTAACTCGTTGTAGCAGCTTTTGACATGATGTTGACCGGGGAAGTTGTGTCAATAAATGGATGGAAATCGATGAACCCGATTTTGCATGAGATCTTCAGATATGGGGTACTTCTATGATGTATGCGGTTCCTACCTCATGAAATCTAGGTTTATTGGTTTGCGAAAAAGCCTTACAGAGTTGTGTTCTGCCAATGGGCCATTTCTACCACTTGAGAAGTCACAAGACGATTCCTAATTATCCTTCCTCGGTTGATGAAAACTTCAAAATCTTTCCCCGAATCTATCTCGCCAGATCTGGGGGTCACTAAGAAATTCTTCGAGGCCACCAAAATTTCCTATTGGGTCAACCGCACATACCTTTTGAGGAATAGACAGGAGTTCATTTGGTCCTAACGTTGCAATTTTCTCCATTAGCTTCAAGAGTTAGTTTTCCGGCAAAGACATCCACCTTTGTATGGGCAGTGGCAAGCATAGGTCTCGCCTAAAATGACAGTAATTTGTCTTCCGGAATGTCAAGAATCACAAAATCTACCGGAAAAGGAATCTTTTAATCTTCACAAACATTTTCAATGATGCCTAATGGTGATGCATAGATCGATCGGCCATTTCACTTTCATCTTGGCCGCTTCAAGTCACCAATCCCATAATGTAGGAACATCGAACGAGGCATTATGCATACTTGCTCCAAGATTTAGGCATTACACATATCGAGACTCCCAATCAAGTGCGGAGAGGAAACATCCCGATCTTTTCCTTTGTGGCGTACTGCTTTCAAACCGCAACATCTTTCGTTGAGTTTAACTGTCTTCATCATTGCTTAATTCCTGCGAAATATCATCATGATTAGTTTTAATGGAATTAGTAATATGGGAGTTTACCGGTAAAGCTTGGTCCAGTGGCGATTGTCTCTCCATGCCGCTTTCGCCGCTTAACTTTTTCAAAAGGTCGCTTCGGTTTTTCAAGGATTGTTTCCACCGTGTTGACAACTTCCTCTCCCAGCCGCTAGTAATCAGCGATGGCTTCATGTAACATGTGCTCACACTTTTTTCCAATCCCTTAATCCTATCTTCATGAATTTTGAGAGAAGAGATTGTATTATCCACGAATGTCTTCATTAATTTCTCAATTCTATCATCTCGCTCTTGATTCCTTGATGGTCAGAATCTTTTTTCAAGATTGATCCCGGTTTTGGTCCCAAATACATTCTTAACCTTCTCAATTCTACATGCTTCAGCTTCTCTTTCTAACCTTCGTTTTTCAAAAATTTCCCCATAATTGTATTATAGCTTTGTCAATGTCTTCATTACCTTATGCCATTTGTAGCAGTGTTCAGAAATCCGTTGAATACATTCCAAGGCTTGGTCAGGGGTCATGCTAGGAATAGGTCTCGGGGAATCAAGCAGTTCACGTAGCATGTGACATTCCCGATAGAAGACGTGAACGACCATGTTTGTTCAAATCATGTGTGGGACATCGATAAAGTAGTTCATTAAATCTTTCCCATGCTGGTAAAGTGTTTCTTCCCCAACTGAACGTTGATAGATTTTACCAAGAAGTTTGGCCATTTTTAAGGAGGGCAAAATTGCTGGACAAACTCTCTTCTTAGTTTATCCCATGCTCCTTTACACTGCTAGGGAGTTTGTTATACCATCTTTTCGCAGTTCCCGTAAGAGTCATAGAAAAATCCTGCGGTGACCTAATAGATCATGTGGGCCTCTCGACGCTTGAAGAGAGGATAAGTAGAGGTACTTCTTCTACATGATTCTCAACGCCCTCATCTTCATCTCCAAAACTTAAGTTCGGTAACTCTCGAATAAATTGATTCGAATAGAGTATTTTTAGTACTAGAATCCTATGCGAAGGTTCGCTTGGCTTCCTCATTAGGTCGCTTCCAACACGCTCCAATAAGGTTATTGATATTATTTTCATCGATGATCTCCTGCTCATGCCGACTGGTCTGATTCTAAAATGAAAAGATGTTGTGAATAGAACCGAGAGTAAACTTTCCTTGTCCCAAATTTCTTCTCCTGATTATCGAATGGGGTGGCCAAAAAAGGCATCGAAGCTAATCTTGTATCCTGACATTTAAGAGAAGAAAGAAAATTAAAAATAGACTTAATGCGAAATCCTAAATAGCTCCTATGTTTAACACTGTGTTTTAATATTTATATAGTCTCGTTATACCTATGGTTCACCCTAATGCACTAACGGCACAAACCCGGTCGTGTAGTGTAGTATTCGGTAAAACCGAGGTCGTCCCAAGAGCTATGAGTGTTGGATTATTACTAAGTCTAGGTGTCACAGTTTTTAATATGATTTCGATAAGGAATTAATTAACTACTAAAGCAGATAAAAGGCAAAGGTTTAATCAATAGAGGAGAGTGGTTCTAACCTAGTTAATCCTCATAGCTAGTAATGTCTACGTCTACTTACTTCCAATTACTTCGTAGGGTCAATTCGAGAGGACAACATTTGGTCAATTCGCCTAACCTATCGGCAAAGATGCCACCACCGGAGAAGTCGTGTCCCTTCATAAGTCCAAATTGTTCTGGTCCCCTAAGACAAGTCATTAATATATACTACTATTTAATTTATAATAGTGAGTGCCCGGGCGTTAATAACTTAAACACTCACCCCATAATTCTTAAGTTCATCCAGACGTAGGTGATCGTTGGTCAAATCGCACAAGTAGAAAGGGTCGTCAGTTGGTCATACTTACCCTTCCCGCCTCAGCCTACTCACTTAGGTCAGTTGGTTATATCTCCTAAGCAACTAGCCTCTACCGCCAATTCAAAACTACCAAACAAGGTAGCTACCAATAAACTATGCATGCATACACTTAAAAATAATTATACGGAAGTAATGTAACAACAAACAAAACAATTAAGGAATCATAACTAGGCCAAGATCAAGAGGTGCTTAGCAGCTCATATTAACCATACAAATCAATTCAATATTCAAAGTTACGAAATACATGAATTGAATGTAAAGAAAAGGTAAAATGCTAATGCTTATCATAGGAGTGATTTCTCCCTTGAGACAAAACAGATGCTCCTCTAGACTGCTTTGGCTTCTTCCCACGTTCTTTGATTGTGTTGTGGAATGGGATGCTTTGAAATGTGGAAATCGTGGGGTATTATAGTCAGATTCGCTACTTACAGAACTAATATAAGAGAGTTACGCCATAATCTTCAATTCCTTCAGTTATTTGCACTAGATCTGCCGGTTACTTAACCTTATAAGTGGTTACGTAGTATCTTCAATATTACTTGGCTACCAGTAGTTGGTGAAATAGTTACTGTAGTTATCGCGGCGTGGAACCTCATTTGACCTAATAAGTTACATCCTAGTCTTTAGGTGGAGTTACGCCGTAATCTTCTAATGAGTTGGTTTTCTGAGTCACGCTTTAGTTAACTAGGGGTATCGTGTACTAAAGATGAGTACATCGCAAGGGTGTGGGGTAATTACTCAACCATTGTGGAAGAAGTAATTATAATACATGTTTCAAACAAGGGTTATCCTAATGCCTCTTATCACTTAGTTATTCCTAACTACACAAGTGTAGTCTCACTAGTGATCTCGTAATGCATCACAAACAAGTTATAGAATCTATTATACTACCGGTACACTCTCTAAGCATTAAAGGTGAATGCTTTTATTCCTAAAGATCTAGGGGAGAAACTCACATTTTTTGGGTGGAATTTGAGTGGTAAACGGTTTTTGTGCTAGTCATATAACTCATATCCATGAGACGCTTTATTAAGACCAAAGTTTTAGCTCGTACATGTCATAAAAATTTTAAATTTGGTGCTAAAATTGCCCTAACAAATATTTCTCACAGTTTATTACACAAATGACCAAAGACAAGACAAATGATCAAGGATAAGAATAGTTTCTAAGTTCCCATTTTATTCTCCCTCCCTACACTTAAACTGAACATTGTCCCCAATGTTCCCCGAAATTATCAAAGTTATGTTAAAGGAAGGTAAGTAAAAGAGAAAGAAACTAGTACTCCCCTGATTAGCTCGGTAGGATTCGTGTGAAGTTGCGGTAAAATTCTTTTTCAAGAAGAATGTATACGTGATAAGCTCCATCCATTGTTGTGTTTCCTCTTCTTGCCAAATATAACCTGCACACTTAAGAAAACAAACGAAACCTTCACGTAAAATTGGCGGTAAAACTATATATGACACAACTACACTAATATATAATGCTTGTGGAATGGATGTTTGCAGTTTTTCTGGAAAAATTAAGACTTGAGAATTTCCAAAAATTTATAAGTAGCACAGAAAATGAAAATTGTATAGCCGTTGCTTGACTGACGTCCGTCGCTTTAATCCCGACGCCATCGGGTTGTCATGACAAAACCGGTCTTCAAGGCTTCCTGAAAAATTACATCTTTAAAACTGGAAAAATTCCCCGCAAAACATCCATTATGACTCGATACAAGCATTTGACGCTAACAAACACACATATATATCAATTTCACTAATCGTAATTCTCATGTTCACAATTTTAAAAAAAGTATGTAATCTTCCCTACACTTATATTTTTGTAAAATACCTTTATATGTAATTAAGACGAGGTTAAAGATAAAATAAAGCATTTTCACAAAATCAAACATGAGAATAAACAACAATGAAAAAGATATATGACACACAAACAAGCAAAAAATTAAGCATGGGTTGCCTCCCACGAAGCGCTTTTATTTATTTATGAGTCTTGTAGCTAGACTAAGTTTGCTCCTACGCTCTGCCCGGCACGCCACGCGCCATATCTAAGCCATTCTAATGTTCTCTCATTTTTCTTGTACTCATCTCCTAATTCTAGGCATTTTTTATAGTACCTTTCATTTTTTTCATAAGTATACCTAAGTCCTCGTTGTTTGTCTCTTTCACTAAGTATCGGAATGGGAACCATCCGATTACATGCCTCTATATCTTTGTGTTTAAACCTAGGTCGTGATTCAGGCATTTGATAGACAAAATCCTTAACTTCATTAGAGAATGTGACTAAACCATCAATCATCCGTTCATTCAACTTAGTCATTCTCTTAAAGGATGTTCCAAATATTACTTGAGTGAGGCTTCCATCAATGAATTCTCTAAATCTTCTAAGACCATGAATTCAACCAAATTGGCAAAACTTCCAACAAACACATGCAAGTGAGTGACCGCATCAACAACATTGTCCCCTTGATAGGCTAATTCATTCACCTTAATTTTATTATATAGATTCTTTGAGATTAAGTTTAAAGGTAAGAATGAATGCAAGTAAGCATCAAAACTTTCAAATCCTATTTTACAAAGGAATTGCATGTTGAAGGGCCATCAACCTCAATTCTACACCTAGGTCAAAACATTGGGAGGGGTCTTCTTCCATTTCAAAACTAACTTCATCGATGACCTCCACGTATCATGCGCCCTCAGAATGAAATTCTTCATCGAACCCGAATCGTAGAAAGGAATATGTTGTTGCCAAATTATTTCATTATACCCTAGGTGATTTTCAAAGTGGTGAACGGGTGAAAGGTTTTGTGGGATTGAGTTTTACATTGCGGGATTCGGAGCGGGTAGTGCAAAGTTTCTCCGGTGAAAGATGCGAATCATGGTAAGTGATGGGATTTATGAACAAAGTCACGACGAAGGGGGATAGACTACAAGGAAGCTAAAAATGAAAAAATATTACTTGATAGGAATTAAGCAAGGGAACCTAAATGGGATAAAAATCAAACTAGCTATTCTATTCCCCGGCAGCGGCGCCAAAAATTTGATGCAGACGGAAGCGCTCTGGGTCAAAGGAACTTCCTTTTCTTCGAGCAAGTTTTTTAACCACCTAGGCAAATGAACCTAATCGTTGTTAGTAGTATTGGGTAACTCGGGATTGATATCGTTTCTAGGGGAATAAGAATAAGCAAGAAATGTATTACGCTAAGGTGGGGGTTGAGGATGATTCTTTTTTATCTTTTTATTGGTTTTTTATAAAGCTAAGGTAAAATCTCGGGGCAATTGGTTTGGGGGTGGTATATCTACCGATTACTTCTGCTTATTTAATACTACGGGTAGTCTTATGTCTAATTGATGTGTGCTCGTATGATGATTAAAAATGTGTTTACCTAGATACTATTATTCCCTAGTTATCTTTTATTGGTCGGTTGAATTGTCACACCTTATCTTAAAGCGTTGTATTCCTAAGGTTTTAGGGAATACGTGTGCCCTAACTCTTTGAGGTTACCTTTGGGTTTAGCCTATGAAATCCGCAAGTCCTTAAACTATTTCATTCACAAGCCTCACTTTCACAAAGAATATTCAAGCATTAAACACAACGAATGAAGCCTAGTTGCACTCCTAAGACAAATTCAATTAAGATAAGAAACAACCTAACAATAATTAATAACTAGGTTTCATAGATCTAACCAAACACATAAGAAATTTAGCTAGACATGTTAAACAAGCAAGCACACACACAATCAATGGAAGACATAATGATACTTTGGATTAAAACACTTATCTTGATGTGTAAAATAGGGTTTGGGACCCTAAGATACTGTCCAAGCCGGACTACAAACGTTTAGAGTTTTTACTCCAATTGTATAAGTCTTTAAAGGCAGAAAAATTGAATTCTATATATAGATTTACAAGTGCTTACGTCATGCCACCTTATAGGTGGGACGCCGTCAGCTCACCGTCATTAGGTTTTTGTCTTGGCCAAGTCATCGATGGGACGGCATCACCTTAGAGTTGTGACAGCCTTCAGCTTGGGACGTCATCTTGGTTCTGGATCCGGGCCGTCGAGATGAAAAGTTTGAGACGCCTTCTTCTTGAAATCCCGACGCCAAGTTATACAGCAAAATTCGACCGAGCCATCCTGTGCATGTATTTATTAAGTCTCAGATAGAGGGACGGCCGCCCTTTGATTGGGACGCTGTCAGGTTCATTTTGAGCAGCTTGAGTGGCTTCGATCTTGACTTTGCCATTTTCTTCATGTATTCACTCCTTTTCATCCAAATATGCATCATTCCAGCTTTTTGCTTCCAAGAGACCTAAAAAGTGAAAAGGAACGAAATTAAGCAAAGAACGGATTAAAAAGTGGTCGATTAAGGGCTTAAATGAACCCTTAAAAGTGTGCATTTTAAATCCTTATCATAAACTTGTTGTGGGGGTGGAGGAGCTTGGTAATTTTGATTGAAATTATTTCCATGATTGAAATTGGCTCCTCGTGAAATCACTTTTTGGTTGGCATTGAAACGATTTTGGTTATGATTATTGGGTGGGTTGAAACCGCGAGGTCCATGGTAATTGTTTGAACGGTAGCTGAGGAGTTTTTCGATTCCCTTTGGTACATATTACCTCAGATAGGTTCTTTAGCAAAGATAACGTTTCTCTGAGTGCCAACGCTACCGGGCACTCAAAATAAGAATGTGGACCTCTACAAGTCTCACAAATTGGGTTAAATTTTTTTACTTAATGAGTCTGATTCGTTTGGTACATTCTCAACATATCCGTGGACATATCGTCAATCTTTTTACTTGTTAATACAAATAAGCTATAAAAACGTTTATTTGTATTTTACGATCTTCTAATATTTTTTCGATAAAAAACGTAAAATCATTTTAACGAAACAAATAAAATACGTAAAAGGTTTGAGTCAATAGTTTACTAACACACTTATATTAAACATATTAGAACCTTATCAAAACATGTTTAGTAAATAAGTTATATAAAACCAAAGACATTTTCATATAAACACTAAATAAGTAATATTGTTTACATCTTATAGATATGCATATGTATAACAACTAGTGTTTATATAATATGTAAATGTACATATATATATACTTTGTATATAATGTGATGGGTAAAAACCAAAGTCCATGACCCATGATCCATTGACTAGGTACAATGAATGTTGTTGGGTAAAACCCAAAGTCCATAACCCATACCCACGGAGCATGATCCATAACCCATGATCCATTGCATGACATCATGCATGAAGTCATATTGGGTATTATCCATGATCCATGACCCAAAGTGCATGACCCAAGATCCATGACCCAATGTCTAGGTACATTGCATCTTGTTGGATATCTATAACTCATTACCCATAACCCATGGTTCATAACCCATAACCCATAACCCGGTTTGCAACCCGAAATCTGGACTTAACTAACCCAGCTCGCATCCCAAGGATTGCACTAGCCGATCCCTCTAGGGATCGATCCGTGGGAACCATGGGACAAGAGACAATTTTGTCTATAATAATGAGCTATTTCTTTCTCACTACCACTTTTACACATACTTCTTAGTATTGTAACATCTTCACCTCCGATCCAAAGGATCATTCTATGTAGTTTTATGTTTGTGTGATTCTCTAGGTTCCTCTAAAGTGTTACAGATCACCACCTCTGAAGACGCCAAGCTCAAGGTCATGATTTGCTATGCTTCAGTCATTATCAAGCATCCTCACCGAAGTGTATCTTGTTGATAGTTCTTTTTCTTCCTCCATAGAAGTGTTGTGTTGAAGGCATTAGTGAAGCTGCCAAAGGGTCGTCGAAGGCATTAGTGAAAGGTGCAGCGGTGTACATTCATATGGTGCATCGCGTGTACAAGATAGATAGTTCGGGTTAAAGGATAATATCCTTATGGTGTTGTAATAAGAGTGTGTCTCCTTTGGGGTAGTCGAGTGTGGTGTAGTGTTGTAGTACTTCCTCCTTTGTAATGGAACTTGGTATCTAGTCTTGTACCGGATAAAGTGTAGGCGACGTAGATAGGTGTGGTTCTACCTCGGAAGAACTCGAAGGTTCAGCCTAGTACCGGATAAAGACAGCTTAATGTAGAAGGCTTCTCCGTTACATTAAAGAGCTTGTGTTGTGTAGTGCTTTACTAACTCGAAAGGTAAACTTTGGGAGTGGAGTAGAGCGGAAGGTGTCCTATAGCCGAACCAACTATAAATACTCATGTCGTGGTTTTGTTTTTCCTACCTCTTTATCTTTGCATTACTTACTTATATGTTTATCTATCATTATCCAACATGCATAAATAGACACATAAGTCGGTTAAATAGTTTAAAATAAGCTTAATCGGTAAACTATTCGTCCTCCAGTTTCCACAATTGGTATCACAGTCTTAAAGTTTCTAGTATATTGTACTTTAAAAACTTGATACGTCCGTGTATGGTTGAAAACTACAAAGAAAGAAATTTCTAAAACAAAAGTCAATGTTTATAAACTTCATACTTTAAATGTTGATAGTGATAGATCATTCTAACATTTTCTTTTGAGAAACCTTCATAGATTCGCTTAAATGAATTCGGCCCATCCAAAGAAAAATGAAGTACACCCAAAGAAGAATACAAGTAGTTACCATTTTGCTTTTACAAAATACGATTAGGTATTTGAAAAATCTCATGAAGTATTTCGTGTTTCCAGATTTTCAAAATCATAAAAGTGTATATAGCTAGAGCAGCTCTTCAACTATAATACTTATTTTAGTGTATAGATAAATTAGTATTATATGCTTCTCAATTTTATTAGATAGTATTATAATTGTATCATATATAGTATGGAAAGACTCTTGCCACCTCTAATGCTTAAACTTTATTATTACAAACCTCTAAAAAGGCCGCCCTTATATTAAACATGATCATCATGAATAGTATTCATGGTTGATTTCCATAGACAAAACTATATACTAATATTATACATCTTTACCTCGTGTTAAAAACTTGACTATTCAAAAGCTAGCTTTTTCTTTTTTTCACATGAGTGATATTGGCATTACATTAGTAATTCATGTCAATAGTTTCAATTAAACTTTTCATATCATGATAAAATATTCTTGTCATGATTCTTAAACTTCCCAACTTCTATGAGTTTGTAGGATATTGATTTCACATACACATCAACCATAACAAAGTGGGCGTATAAAGGTGAGTTAGAGAGAGAAAGTTAGAGGTTTAGGGAACTTAGTGAGAGAAAGAAAAATCTTATTATGAGCTTCAACTCTCTACCTTGGAAGGTAGAGAGTATTTATAGTCTTACAATAAAAACGCCACACAACGGTCAGATCGTATATGGGTAAAGACCCGTCCGTCTCTCCACGGTGTTACTAAACTAAATACTACTTAACATAAAAGTACTATGACTACGAGCTTTCTAACGATTACATATACTTGAGGTGACCGACTCTTTAATACATGTAATTTCTAATTCCTAACAATCTCCCTAAGGGAGGTCACCTCAAACATATACTAAAATGACATTGAATACAATCGGATATTACATTAACAATTGATCTTGCATTCTTGATGTAGTACTTGCTCCTCGGGTCAGAATTGATTCCACTCATTGCATGTTTGGTTAATCCAAGTGGAGGTCTTTACGATCCACGGATAATAATGTTGAGCCAGCCTTTTGAGATCATCACTAATAGAAAATCTCTCGATACATCCATTGTGGTGTTGGTATTATGTGATGTTGTGACATTCGGACCGACATGCTCACATTCTCGATCATGATATCTTCTCATCAGAGTAGCGGAAGCTTTCGTTGATTCATGATATTGGCGCAGCCAGAGCGTAAGCATGGAGTGAAAATATCGAGTCATTGATGCACTAATCATGATCTTTTGAGATGAATGTGTTAGGTGAGCATGCGGCTATGGATTGACCGCTTCATTCGACACCGCAAACGTCGGGTGTACCTCGCATAAGAAGCTTATAAGCGCACGAAAGTGTCTTTGATCACTTTCGATGAATTGAGGTACACGCCCACTTGTTCTCGCTGATCAAGCATAAGTACCTTCCGCGGATCGTGTATAATTCAAGAATTTCCTTGACAGGGTTTCGCAAATGCTCTAGTCGTTTCAAACCGAACGTCTCAAAGAAGACAACACGGAGTGAGTGAACCAAATAATTTACGCCCACGATTGATGAAAAGAGATTTGAAAAACAATCGTGTATTGCTCAATAGAAATTGTTTTTGCAATATAACGAAGGTTTTAATGAAAATCAATTATCAATCATAAAACACCTTTTGATTTGAAAAATTAGTACACGGCCGACGCTAATGAAAAGAGTTTTAAAGCACAAAGACCGGTTTTTCAAAGGTATCCGTCAATCCATAACCTGAACCATGATTGATTCAGAAGATTGAATCGCCCATTGTTTCGTTCGCTTGTCACATGGTTGATCTCAGATAATAGATCTCACATGCCACCTACCATGAGCTTGTTAGATGTTGGCTCCAGAAGGCTTTCCATCTTCACAGTGAATATGTAAACACATCACTCGGATGTTCCGCAATACCACAAGGATAATGCGTAGGACTCAAGATATAATCTCTCTTTCCACATTGTGTGAACAGAGAGTCTTCATTGAAAGTGTCCTAATGAGATTTATTGATGATCTCGTGGCACTAGACTCAATTTGTGCATATTTGGATCCCAGATCGGAGACTAGGGAGTGGTCTCCTTCAATATCAACAATCTCTAAGAGAAAGTTGATAGATAATGTCGGTTCTCCGTGAGAATGAAACAAGTCCTTTTAAGAGGAACTTGAGTGGTATGGAAAGTTGAAGTGCACACCGGGTCCATGACGCCTTGTCTTCAATACCGATGTTACCATCGTAGCATATGAATTGAACCCTTTTAGCCTCTAAGGTTGAATATATGGAGGGCTATTTGTTTTCACCCTTTTCTCATTCAATTCTATTTCATTCTTCAACCCTTCGTTGCTTACCGAGACTTCATAGCAAGAACCTTGTTGGGTTTATTCCAGACTAGCTCACTTTAGTCCGACTCTTCCCATATCTCATTTTTCCTTTTTATCATCATACCTAAGAACTCTACACTCTAGTGGATAGTCCCTGGTAGATCCTCCTTCTCTGGCGGATCATGGGAACACATACCTAACCTTATCGTCCTTATATCACCATACATAATGTAAAGTTGGTCGGTCTTTTGGTATTGTTCATCTGCCATAGGAACCAATTGAAAACCATTTGAAAATCAATCCGGATACTTATGATATTTTATCAAAGCATTTTGTACCTGAATTGTTTTTGATATTTTAGAAGAAGAACCTCAACATGTGAATCAAGTATTTGAAATAGTTTTCCACACGGAGGCAAGAGAAAGAATTAACTTCTTTGATTACCATTTTCAAAAAATATCAACATCACTTCCCTAATCGAATCAAGTAGATAAAGCATTTTGGGAAGGATGAGGTTTTCATGATTTTGCTCCCCTCAATATGTGCCTCGAGATTTGAAAAGAGTTTTGCACATACTAGGGAACCTCGCACCTTGAGATAAGTTATCACGTTTCAAATCATAGGTTTAAGATAGATGCTGCCCCTCAACATGTGCATGGAAAATTTGAAATCGTTTGTCACATGTGGGAAGGAGAGCTTGTACATCCTTAAAAACCATTTACCGATTATCGCTTAAATCCAATTTAAATCACACATTCTCCCCCTATGACAATTATCAAATCATTTGAGATTTGTGATCTCTTATAGATTTAAATTGATTTTGAAAGCTTTTAAGGAGAATTGTGACTTGATTATGAAAGCGTTTTAACCGATAATGATCGGATTTTAAGACTTTAAACTCCATTGATAAAACATGCATGAATATCTTTTGAAAACAATTGAATGCCAAATAACCTTTTAATTTAATTGAAATCATTCTCTCCCTCAATCAATGACATAGGTTGTTGATTGAGAGATTGATATTTTGACAAATAAGTCCGGATGATTATCAAAAATAGAGACCGAAGTTATTTTTCAAAGCGTTAGTTTTCAATAGATAAATGTTTAAAGAATCGAGCATGGAATTTTGAAAACATGATAAAGTATGGCTCTGTTTCTTTCTTGAAAAGCGGTTATCACGAAATGACAATAAACCATTGTTTCTTCTTCTTCAAAAATATATTTTTTGATTTTTTTAAAAAAAATTCAACAACATCTAAAGTCCCGTGTCATTGAATGAGAAAAAAACCGTAGATATTATCGAACCAGAGAAAGCATGACAAAATGACAATATTTTTGAAGATTTTTCAATTTTTTGATTTTATGGATTTTGAAGGTTTTATAATTTTGTATTTTGATTTTTGAATAGATATATACAAGAGATAGATGAAGATAGACTTTACTCCTCGTTCCTCCCGAAGACGCTGAGTGTTTTCGTTGAAGGCTTTTCAAGCCAAGTCGCGGGAAGAATAAACTCAAAACGCGTTCTCTTGGAAGAGCTTTGGTGAAGATGTCGCTAACCGATATTCGCCTCACAAAATAGAGTTCCACCACACCTTTTCCACTTGTTCCCCGATGAAATGATGTTAATGTCGATATGCTTTGCTCTTGAGTGTTGAACATTGTTGCATGAGAGAGCAGTAGCACTTTTATTACGAGATAGAGGGATTTTGTTAATTCAAAGCCATAGTCCGATAATTGAGATCTCATCCATAAGATTTGAGCACAACAAGATGACATGGCTATGTATTCCCTCTGAGAGGAAATAGAAGTACTCATTTGCTTCTTTGAAGACCAGCTCACAAGCTTATCACCCTGAGCACCTCCAGACGTATTTCGACGCAGTATCTTGACATCCTGCATGAAGATCTGCATAGGTCGTTAGTGACATACCGTGTCCTTCGGGTACCAAAGTCCCATATTGATGGTTCCTTGGAGATACCAAAAGACCCGCTTAACGCTTCAAGGTGCTTTTAGTAGGCTTAGCTCGGTATCTAGCACATGCAAACAAATAACAAGATGTCGGTCTACTAGCCGTGAGGTACATCGTGATCCAATCATACTACGATATTTTGTTTGGTCAATCATGATCCCTGAGTGGTCCTCATCTAGTTTGGTTCGATCAATCATGGGAGTGTCAACAGGTCACTTGAATCAAATCCAAATTTCTTTAAGATCTCAGTTGCATATTTAGATTGATTTATGAAAATGCCTCCACGACTTTGTGAAATTTGTAATCCCAAGAAAAATGACATTTGTCCCATCATTGACATTTGAAATTTTGAACTCATTTCATTAGAAAAACGATCACATTCCATTGGGTCAATCGAGGCAAAAATAATATCATCAACATAAATTTGAACATGAGTTAAATGTTTTTCACCGGTGAACAATGTTGGATCAATCGCCCTTTGCAACTTGATAGAAGAAACTTTGACAACGTATCATACCATGCCCTTGAGCTTGCTTTAAACCATAGGGCCTTCAAACGATAAACGTGAGTAGGATGCTCTTGATTTACAAATCCTTCAGGTTGGCCGACGTAGACGACTTCTTTAAGATCTCCGCTCAGTGAATGCCGTCTTTACATCCATTTGATAGACTACCATGTTCTTACTAAAGATTAGCCAAAAGATTCTAATTGCCTCGATTCGAGCCACAAGAGCAAAAGATTCTTCAAAGTCTATACCCTCCTCTTGACGGTATCCTTTAGCAACTAATCGAGCCTTGTTCTTCAACACATCACCATGCTCATCAAGTTTCACTTTGAAGATCCATTTAAGAGTAATAATCATAGCACACTGGGAGTGTACTAATTCCCATACATCTAGTCGATCAAACTCATGAATTTCATCTTGCATAGCATTGAACCAGCTATTTTCATTCATGGTGGTTTTAACATCTTTGGTTCGGTTAGATCTTAGTAGAGTTGAAGAAGCACCATAAGGCATCGGTTGCAAGTTGTTTCCGTGTGGATACCGGACGAGAGGGATTTCCAATGATGTTGTCTAATGGATGATCGTGAGTCCATTTTCTGAGGTGTTCATGTGGTAGTTGTTGAGGGACTGAAGTAGAAGAGTCGATGTCTCTCCTCAAGAAGATGGTTCTCAAGAAGATTCAGAGCAAATATGTTTTCAAATGGAGAATCTTCGGGAGTAGCAAAGGGATTAACTTCATCATTGATGCCGAAATTTCCATGATGTACATTTGAAGAATGATGATTTGTTGATGAGACGGAAGGATCGCCAGGCTTCTTGACTTAAAGATATTGAGACCGAGGATTGACTTCATTCACTGGAATATGAGCAGCCTCTGTTGTAGGGATCAACACCTCATTAGTACTTGGATCATAAAGTTCATCAAACATAGGATCAAACAATTTCTTTAAATCATCTTCCGATGGAGGTACATATGGAGTTTCTTGAGAAGAGTTTGGAACAAGGGATGAACCAATTGGACTTATTTGAAGTGCGGGTCCGAATGAATTGTTCAGAGCCATTTGACCGTCACTCATCAAACGTAACGTGAATTGTTTCCATGATGTTTCCGGTTCTTTTGTTGTAGATTCGGTATCCCTTTTTGTTTGGTGCATACCCTACAAATACTCCAATGTCCGCTTTAGCTCTAAGTTTGCCTAAGTCTTGACCCTCATTAGTTGGATAGCACAATGCTCCAAACACACGAAGGAAAGAGATTAGGTTTTCTGTTGTGGACAAGTTCATATGGTGTCTTTCCATGAGTGTGAATCGGGAACGATTTTGTGTGTAGCATGCAAGGGCAATAGCTTCACCCCAGAAACATTGGAACTTTTGAGTAAATCAAAGATTGTTCTAGCGGCTTCTACAAGAGTTCGATTTCTTTCAACTACACCGCTCGTTGAGGAGTTCGTGGAACACTTTTGATGGTGATTCCAATGCTTTCATAAAATTCACTAAGTTGTTTGTTAACAAACTCAGCCCATTGTCTCGTCCGGATAATTCGACGGTTTTGTTAAGTCGAACTCGGCACTGTTTGATGAGTTTGATGATGATATCGTGAGTTTCATCCTTTGTCCTTAAGAACTTGACCCCGGTGAATCTAGAGTAATCATCAACTATAACTAACACATATTTCTTCCCAAAGATATTCTGCACTCTCATTGGTCCACATAAATCCATATGAATTGTATGAAGAACTTCCGTGACAGAGTTAGTAGGTTTGGGTTTATGGGCATACTTCTTGCTTTTTCCCAATTGACATGCTGAACAAAGATGATCCTTTTCATACTTTAGTCGAGGTAAACCTACAACTAAGTCCTTTCTTGAGAGATCATTGATGGTGCCGAGGTTCAAGTGATTGAGACGACGATGCCATAACCATGACTTTGGTTTTGAAGCCTTTGACAACAAGCAAATTGGAGAAGACTTCATCATATCTTCTATAGAGATGGTGTAAAGATTTGAACCACGAGTTCCTCTTAAAAGTTCCTTACCATCAAGTTCTCTAACAAAACAAGTATGTTTTCAGAAGGCTACTTCTAGATCGAGAGTCACGAATTGACCCACAGAGAACGATTATGACCAAGACCTTCCACATAGTATACTCTAGAGATAACACTATCACCAACAACATAATCAACATAACCCATAATTGTAATCGAAATGATCATTACCGAATCTAATCTTCCGATGAATTTGCTCACGAAGTTCATGAGCGCGACCGGTCTCCGGTCATATGCTTGGAAGACTGAGTCCGTACCACGAACGATTTGAACGATCTGCAATTGAACACAGACAAGAATGGATAATTGGATAATTGGGATCCCCATGCAAGAATGGGTTCCACTTGGTTAGTAAATGTGAATTGGAACACCCACATCCGAAATAGAAACATCCATATCAGAAGTAGAAGCAATGGAATCATTGGGAATAGATGCAATGCTGGTGTCCGTATTTGACCTATTCAAAGTATGTTCACTTCTTAAGGGAATAGTTCTACCAGGAGGCATCCATTTTCTAGTGGGCATAATCTTAGCAGTTTGAGAGCAAAACCGATTATTCTTATGGCCAAAAGGTATCCAATAATAACCTATCTTTATAAAAGTTTTTCCTGTGGGTTTCCAATGCTTTCTAACAATCTTTCGTTTTTGCCTTTTAGCCTTATTTGCACGATTATTAGCATTAACAATTTTAATCGGCATTTGACAAGATTAGACAAAGCATTCACACCACATTCATGATTAGAATGAATTCAAGCGCACATCATTACAAGGTTTGCAAATAGTATCGAATTGAATTAATTACAAGACGCCTTAAGGCTAATACTAGAATCAACACGATTCGCTTTATTCAACTCAAGCTTAAAGTTCCTAGATTGGTCTTCTACTCTCTTCCAATGCACATTCTTAGCTTGCAAGGTCCTATCATTCCTTGTATTGTCTTGAGACTTTGACCTGCTCACTTTAAAGTCATTGATTATTCTGTAGAGGGAATGGGAACATTAGTTGGTTGATCTAATTTTTGCATCCCTGAACTTGATGTGCAAGGATCTGAAGTACTAGAAGGCACATTAGTGTATACTTTCTTAAGATTATGATTTGAGCTTTTTGCAGCACACTAAAGTTCACTTTCTTAGCACTAACATATCCGAATCGAACTACTTGAAGGCACATTAGTGTTTCCTTTCTTAAGACTGGGCATAGAACGGATTTCTTGCTTGGCACTAGGCATAGAACAAGGCATCACACCTTTGCCTTTTGCACCTAAGGTTAAGGATTTGGGACATGTTGCAATTACACATTCTAGCAACTCTTGAGATCGTTTGGCCCGGAGGCAAGCAAACCTAATTTCACTATCAAGAGGTTTGTTAATGAAATCCTCTTCGACAATCTCACGGAGACATTCTAGACTATCCTTAAGGTGAGCACAGGATTCATGAAAAGCATGTTCATTATTCCTAAGATGAGGAGGAATATATTTAACTGTCATACAAAGTGTATTTGCGGTCTAAGGGTGACTTTGAGACAACATTCTTATTGAAAACAAGTGGCGGTTCCCATTTCCTCGACTTCTCGTGATTCTCAATTTCTTTTGTAAAGACGTTATTTTTTCGTTGTTTTGGTCACGGGTGACTTTTATTGAATCATATAACTCTTTAAAATGTCGCTTAACTTTTTCATTTTCTTCTAGAAAACTTTCGTTTTCCTTTTGTAAGGCATCAACTAAGTTTTGAAGATGAAAAGTTTGAGAATTCCGAGAATCTAAAGGAGGAGGCATTTGGGAGCCTGTCATATTGTTCGTTTGACCCTTTAATTGAGAGATTTGGGCTTTCAACTTTCCGATCGTGTTGCAATGAGCTTGAATCTGTTCATCACGTTTGTTAATTTGAAAAACGCATCAAACTCGGAGCATCCGAGGATGTCTTGATATTTGAAGTTTTGACATTTTCTTTAAGATGTTGATATTTTAGTTGTAAATTAAAATGCTCAACTTCTAGTTTAGAAAAATGTTTAACCAAATTGTCGTGATCATCCAGTTCAATTTTCTCGCTTAGTTAGAATTAGTTTTTTCAAGCTCAATGACACGATCATGGGAGACTTTCAGTGCAACCGATAATTCATGAAATTTGGAAGCATTAATGGAACAATTTGTAGCAGTGAAAAACACATTCTGAGTAATACATTCGAAATCGAGTTCTCATTTAGTGTATGCAAGTTCTTCCTCTCAATCTCATTATATTTTAGTGCTCGCTCATAGTCACTAACTTCAACTATCATTGCATCAAATTCCTTTTCCATTCCCTTAATATCAGTTTCTATCCCTTTTTAAGACTCTCAAAGTGATCTTTTAGAAGTTTAAAGAAAGGCATGACCTCAGTTAAATAACATTCTTTCATTTGCTCAAATCCCCTTTCTCCTTCCAGTAATACCATTGGTGTGATCCTTTTCTTGCAAGTTTTCTCAAAATCAACAAATAGTTGAAAGATAACATATTGGCTAATTAAGGTCTTGCTTTTAGTGGCAATTGTTCTAGGAACAAGATGCATTGGTGTATTAGGAGGATACACAGTCGCTCTAGGCATTTTCCAAAGAGGAGGTTTTGTTTCAACAATATTTTCACTTTCGCTTATCTAAATCCATTTTCGAAAACTTGTTCGGAGTCAACAATGTCGAGGTTTAAACATGTTCAAGGAAATCCAGTTTTCCTTCTTGTAATCATGGGGTGTGATCTTTATTTTCTTCTCTTTACATTTAGGATCATCTAATTTCTTGTTCATCTTTTCCCTAGTGACTTCATCTAATTTCTTATCTTCCTCGCACTCAAACGCAACTAGGTTTCGTCTAGGTTTAAGGATTTCATTGCCATCATAAAGAACCTTATGAGCATTTCTAGCCCTTTTAATGACCTCTGGATTTGGTTCCTCAACAAAGGGAATGCTATGCTTATCGCTTAGGACCCTATGCTTAGTGATCATGTGAGCAGTATGAATGGTGTTCCCTTGTATGTACAACTTGTTTTCAAGTTTGTTTTTCAAAGTTTTCAGATTAGAAAAATCTTTCAAGAGTTTTGATTCCTTTGCATTAAATTCTTGCTTAAGCATTTTCACATTTTCTTGAAGTTCTTGTTTTTGCTTAGCAGCTTTAGAAAGCTTTTCTTGCAAGGAATTTAACTCTTGTTTTAATACTTCTTCTCTAAAATTACTTTTTCTAATAATTGTGCGCACTTGGTCATCCATTTCCTGCTCACGAGTGGTCAACTCAAATTTAGCACGTTGTTCATAAATAGCAACACGTTCTTAATAGGCATTTAATTCGATATTGAATCATCAGGCAATGCAAAGTGTATTCATCAAAAATATAGTCATTGTTGAATGCAGGAGATGCATCACTTGGTACAACTTCACTTTCACTTTGTTTCACATATTGATCATATGGGACAACATTGATATTACCCATATTTTCAATATTTGATACAAAAGTTTCAGTTGATAGTACTTTTTCATGCATCTTTTGCATCAAGATCATCGTATAGTTTTAGTACCTCGAGATGAGTTGTGTCTTTGGATGGGCCGCCTTGTGGTGAAGAGGAGACCTTGGGAGAAACCATTGGAGAAATGCTAGCCATAAAGATTGTGTGGGTCCATCATCCACATCGAGTCGATGCATCACAATCACGACTTGAAAGGCATTCTCGATGATTGTGACCTATCTCCCGAATAGGTCGCCATCCACATCTCATCATCATAGGTCTTGGCATTGCCCTCAGCTAGAAACAACAATTCCTCTTCATCCAAAGTAGCACCATTTTCTTGAGCTTGCACAAGCAAGATCTTATCTCCTGGTAATCAAGTATCGGCTGCGTGGACGCTTTGGAGATGTGCAGTTCCTTGCAATGTGTCCCTCACCACCACAATTATAACATTTGATCGGCTTAGCTTGACCTTGATTACCATTCCTTCCTCGATTCTGATTACCAACATAACCTCTACCATCTCCACCTCTTCCCTCGATCATACCGTTTTCCTGAACTGGTTGCACCACGATCCTCCATCTTTAACGATTAGCTTGATTGTGTGGGTTAGATGTCTTTCGAGGTTGTTATTGGTTGTGGGAGAGAATTCATGTTTTGACTATCGAAGAGCTAGTTGATTAATGAAATTACCACGGTGCATCAAAGATCGCTTGTTTGAACATAGGATCATGAATTAGTTTGTGATTACCATTTCCCATGGGTATGACTTGTGAGGCTTTGGTTGTGATTCCGATGTTTGAGTAGAAGGCAGTTGAGTCATTAGACGAGCTTGTCTCTCCCCGGTTGGTTTTGAACCCATTAAGAACCAATTTTTCAAACATAGCATGTCTCTCATTCTCAAGGAGGAAGGCATAGAGTTGCTCATAGTTTGTATTCTTCAATCCTTTAGTGAGCTTCCCAGAGGTGACAAACTTGTGCCATTCGGGATTCATGTTGTTCACAAATTTTGAGTTCAGCTGAATGTTAGGCATAGTCATTCCGATGTTCCTCATGTCATTCACCAACTTATGAAATCTCACATAGTACTCATAGACACTCTCATCCGGTTTCATCTTGAAGTGTTCAAATTCGTCATAGAGTTGTGATTCTCTGTCTTCCATAGTTAATTCTGAACCTGAGAGAAGCATCTTGACATTATCCCATAATGCCTTTGCTTCGGTGTTGTGATTGATCAGCTTGTAGATGTCTTTAGGAAGACCATGAAGAACAATGTTAAGCCCGATATCAAGATCGAATCTCTTTTTCTCCTTATCATCAAGCTCATCATACATCTTGGGTCCATTCCGTGAAATCGAGTTCCATCTTCACAGTATCAAGTACATCTCTAGTCGTCTCAACTCGATACGGTCCTTCATCAATGGATTTGAGAATGTTGACACCTTTTTCCTTTCCAAGGCGATTACAACTGATTCGTTGAGCCCAAGAATCGTAGTCGGGCCTCATGGCATGGGTGGATCGAGTATCAACCAGACCAACTGCTTGAACATCCTCAAGAACAATGTGGAGATGATAGTAGGAACGTTGGTAGACATGTTAACAGACTATACGGGATTTTATAACTCTATGATTAAACCGGAAATAGATTCTTTCACGGGATTTTACTAAATCAAGAGAAAACCGTAAACAATCACCCCAAGTCGCTAGAAGATAATGCACCAAGTCGCTAACACCTAATTCGCTACACCCCTAAGTCGCTAAAGTCCCAAGTCGCCAGACAAATGCAAGTCGCTAAGTAGTAACTCGCTAAGCCTCAAGTCGCTAGCAAAATTTTGGCAGCAATTCCTACTCAAGTCGCTAAAACTTCAAGTCGCTAAAGAGCAACTCGCTACGCACCAAGTCGCTACTGTCACCAAGTATTTCGCTACCAGTGTGGAGAGTCCACTACTTGTACTATTAATCGCTAGGTCTAAGTCGCTAGCTCCAAAATCTTTGTAACTCGCTACAAATGTGAAGCAAGTCGCTACTAAGAAGAGATCCAGTATATCAAGTTAAGCTAGCAAGAAAACCACATAAACATCACTTTTCAATCCAAAACAACCCAACCAAGATGATTCAAGCTTACCAAATGAAAACCTAAACACTTGTGATGATTCTAAACATAAAAGTACTAACAAAATCCAAGCTTTAACACAAGAAATCAACCAAATGATGCACAAACCACTAAACTTTTTCAAACTCAAAAACCACCTAAAACCACTAGAAATCCAAAGATGTGCAAGATATGATCTAACCATGGCTCTTGATACCAATTGTAGGATATTGGATTTCACTTAAACATCAAACCATAACAAAGTGGGCGATAAAGGTGAGTTCTAGAGAGAGAAAGTTAGAGGTTTAGGGAACTTTAGTGAGAGAAAGAAAAATATTATTATGAGCTCCAACTCTCTACCTTGGAAGGTAGAGAGTATTTATAGTCTTACAATAAAACGCCACACAACGGGCCGTGGATCGCATACAAGGGTAAAGACTGTCGTCCTCCACGGTGTTACTAAACTAAATACTACTTAACATAAAAGTACTATGACTACGAGCTTTCTAACGATTACATATACTTGAGGTGACCGACTCTTTAATACCTGGATATTCAAATTCCTAACAGACTTACTCAGAAATGGAACTTCGTCAAAAAGGTTTTGTAAACACGAAAGCTCGTCAAAAACATTGAACCTTAAACAAACCCTAAGTTATAGAGCAAGACCATTGATAAGGTTTTAAAATGTACCTTTTTGAGGGGTCTGCTTTTATTTGATC
>OU343216.1:102138469-102238012 GCA_910596185.1 Chrysanthemum makinoi | reverse complement strand
TTAACCACTTTATTAGTTTCTATGACATCATCTATCTGCATCTCAGGCCTAACAGATTCTTCGGATTTCTCAATCTCATCTACTTCTAAGACATCTTTCTTAGTTTCTAAACAATCACTGTGTAGAGAAACTGCAGCCAATTCGATGTTAACATTACTTCCTTTGTCTTCTAACTCTGACTTTCTTTCGGCATCTTCATCCTCATGCAAACATGATTCATCAGCAGTAGAAAAATCATCATTAGGAATATTTTCTTCATTAACACTTTCTTTAACCACTTTATTAGTTTCTATGACATCATCTATCTGCATCTCAGGCCTAACAAAGTCTTCGGATTTCTCAATCTCATATACTTCTAAGACATCTTTCTTAGTTTCTAAACAATCACTGTGTAGAGAAACTGCAGCCAATTCGATGTTAACATTATTTTCTTTGACAAGCCCTTCATCTTCTATTGCAAGGCTTTCAACTGGTATGTGTGACATTTCTTCATATGCTTTTGTGCTTGCATCATGCATTTCTGTATCAACCAAATCTTGAACTTCTTCTGAAACTGCAGCAGTACGAACATCAAGAGTAGGGGCATCACGAATAGAAACATCAGCACTAGCAACATTTTCTTCAGCAGTACTCTCAGCAAATGCAGCAGCACTTTCTTTAACTACTTTATCAGATACTACAAAGAAATCTTTCTTAGTTTCTACACAATCACTGCCTATAGAAACTGGAGCAAATTCCATGTTATCATTATTTTGTTTGTCAAACCTTTCATCTATTTTAGTTTCTAAACAATCACCGTGTAGAGAAACTGCAGCCAATTCGATGTTAACATTATTTTCTTTGACAAGCACTTCATCTTCTATTGCAAGGCTTTCAACTGGTATGTGTGACATTTCTTCATATGCTTTTGTGCTTGCATCATGCATTTCTGTATCAGCCAAATCTTGAACTTCTTCTGAAACTGCAGCAGTACGAACATCAAGAGTAGGGGCATCACGAATAGAAACATCAGCACTAGCAACATTTTCTTCAGCAGTACTCTCAGCAAATGCAGCAGCACTTTCTTTAACCACTTTATCAGATACTACAAAGAAATATTTCTTAGTTTGTACACAATCACTATTTTCTTTGACAAGCCCTTCATCTTCTATATCACGCCTTTCAACTTGTATGTGTGACAATTCTTCATATGCTTTTGTGCTTGGATCATCCATTTCTGTATCAGCCAAATCTTGAAATTCTTCTGAAGCTGCAGCAGTAGGAACATCAAGAGTAGGAGCATCACCAATAGAAACATCAGCATTAGCAACATTTCCTTCAGCAGAACTCTCAGCACATGCAGCAGCACTTTTTTTTACCCACTTTATCTATCTGCATGTCAGAACTAACAAAGTCTTTAGGTTTATCAATCTCATCTACTACTACGTCATCTTTCTTATCAACTTCTTTAGGAAGATCAACACAAAGAACGTTTTCGACACACACGATCTCAACTGAATTGCTTTTAACATTACCATCTTCATATTCTTCTGAAGGAGTAAGCAATTCATTGGCTGTGTAATCATCTTCATTTTCTTTCAAATATTGTTTGGCAGCTTCCTCAGGAAAACTTGTTTCATCAGCAATAGAAAGATCCGCAGTAGGAGCATTTTCTTCAAAACGTTTAAAGGTTGTACCACTTCACGTGAAATCATTTGAATATTACTTGTATTCTCTGATTCATCATGGATGTTATCATTAGTTTCTTTGGCACGTCCTTCATTTGGTATTTCTATTTCTTCAGCAAATCCCACGTTAACTACACCTTCACTTCTCTGTATTTCTGTTTCATCTTTTCCAATTAAAAGCGACAAAAGTACTTTCTTAAGATTAACAACTTCTTCATCTTTTGAAAGAATATCATCATGCAATGAAAAATGTGATATACATCTTTTCAGATCAGAAATAACTTCCTGAAAAATTAAGAAATTAACAGAATTAGTTATTCATTTCTTAAAAAAAAAAAGTTATGTAATAAGTTTCTTATTAAAATATGTATCTCAAGTATAGCCGATCTGACCTGCTTTTTCTTTGAAGTTTGAAAGTTGCTAATCTGAATCTCATCATGCTGCTTTAAAGTAATAGTATAAGATATTTCAGTTTGGAACAAAATAACATAAGAAAAATTAAAAGTTCTTGAACAATTTAATACCTTTTGAACATCAACATGATTCAAGTTGTTATCTTCTGATAATTCACTCGCATGAAAAGGTTGGAACTGGTTATTCTGCGTTAAAAAAATATATTATTAATAAATGAATGAGTTAATTGCATTTTTGGTCCTTGTGGTTTGACCAAATTGCAGGTTTGGTCCCTAAAACTTTGAAAGTGCAACGATAGTCCCCATTTTGAAGTTTGGGTTGCATTTTTGGTCCTTATTAGTGTGAAATGACCAAATTACCCTTGTCTTTTTCTGAAGAAGACAAAGGGTGTTTTAGTCATTTAACTTTATCGAGGGACCAAAAATGCAATCCAAACTTCAAAATGGGGACTATCGCTGCACTTTCAAAGTTTTGGGGACCAAACCTGCAATTTGGCAAAACCACAAGGACCAAAAATGCAATTAACTCTAAATGAATAAATGAATATATTATTATAAATGAATGAATACCTCATTTCGAAAATCAAAATTGAAGTAGTTGTCATCATCATAAACTGAAGGGTCATTTGCATCCAACAAGATGAACTCCCAAAATTCTCAATCCTCATTGGAGTATGATTATTTAAAAATGGTTTTCTTAGATGATGATGAATTATCATTATCACTTCGGCTTGTATAGGTTTTGAAGTTTCACAAATTTTGTTCGATAAAAAGAATAAAAGAGTTATAACTATCAAATATTATGTTTTTAAAAACGATATAATCAAACTTTTAAGATTACTGTTGCACCGAATTCAAATGTTGACATTGATCTTTTGACACTCTTTTATTCTCTAATAGTAAAACATCACTAGATTCAAATATTGGTTGATCAATTTGATCATTAACTTCCTCAGCGAAGAAAACCCGATCATCTTCAAAAACTTCGAGAAATTTTTTAAGTCTTATATGTTCACAGATCCACTTTCCACGGCAATTACATTTGAGCAATCTTGTAAGACATCTTCATTCGATTTGGTTCTTTTAAATAGCCATCTAATATACAGCAATTGTGAAAAAAATAATTCAAATATTTGTTAAAAATAAAACCAAAATATATTAAAAAAAAAAAAACCATACCGTAAGAAATGTTATTGGACCACAATACTGTTTATTTGCAGAATTCGTATCAAGATTAGGTGAATTGAGATCTAGAGATTCCATCATTAGACCACACCAATCAACTCTGATAATGTTATCATAATGATCAAAAAGTGATGGTAGAAATCTCATGTTTGATTCTCCTCCATACTTGAACAAATCATAGTTGTGACCAACAAAATAATGAAATTTAACTTGAAAACATCATTAATGTATCAGTTGCAGAATGAACTCCTTGAGGTTTTTAGAAAAAGATCTATTGCCAGTTTCCACAATAAGTTTTCCATCTTCGTTAACATATTTTTTCCAAAAAGATTGAAGACTGAAATTCAATGTCTTGTAATTTAATCTTTTTACAAAATTAATTATTAAATATGCTTTTGGAAATCCTAAAACCTCATGCACCAAGTCTCTTGTAATCTTTATTTTTAAAAACCAGCGATTTTTCTTTTTCATTGTAGCAACTTAAGATTTTCCAAGCTAGTTTAGATGGTATAAGAGCAATATTAAGATTTAAAATCTTTTTAAAACCCAATTCTGCTACAAAATCTTTGAGACAAGGAATTTTTGATATATGTGCTTTCTTGCCTCAAAGAAATTGAGGAGCGCTTCTTGTTACGAGATCTGTTGGTTGGATGTATTCTTACGTAGTCAAGTAAACTTTACCCTTCTTTCTGAATGGTTTCTTTTCTTTACAAACAATTTCTTTCATCACAAATTTATTAGATGAAGTAGACGTTTTTAATGGTCCTGAAAAATTAAATGAAGTTTGATCAATTTTAAAAATAAATAAACGAGTTTGCAACTGATTTTCTTATTAAACATGTGAGTATTTAATAAGGAAATTGTAACATATTGGATTTCATATACACATCATAACACAAACACACTTAGGCGTATAGATGATTTCTAGAGAGAGAAAGTGGGATGTTTTAGAAAGAGAAACTTGTGGAATGTTAGATTCCAAAATGAACATCCAACCCTCTACCTTGCAAGGTAGAGGGTATATATAGGTTACAAACTAAAGCGACCTCCGGACACGTGGATCAGGTATACAAAGGGTAAAGACCCATCCTTCCTCCACGGTGTTGCACTAGACTAATACTAAGCTAATAACTTACTAACAACTAACATAATAAACGATATGTCTACGAGCTAACTTAAGCTAGATTATACTTGGGGTGACCGATGCTTTATAATAGAATTTCCAATTCCTAACAATCTCCCCCTAAGGGAGGTCACCCAATGAATTACATTGTGAATCCTAGCATTCTAATAAATCTTCAGTCTTGAGCTCGTAGACTTTTCTTCAAAAAAGTGTTCAGACTATGTGCATCTGTGGTGATTTCATCATTGTGAAACTATCTTTTGCATGTTTTGTGGAGGTTATTGGTGATCCACCTTGATGATGAGTTTTGAGCAAGCTTAGAGATCATCGGCAAACATCAATCTCGACTCATCCATTGTGGTGTTGGTATAATGTGATGTTGTGACTTTCGGACCGACATGCTCACATTCTGGATCATGATATCTTCTTATCACGATGGCGGAAGCTTTCGTTGATTCATGATATTGGCGGCAGTAGAAGCATGGAGTGAAAATATCAGAGTCATTGATTCACCAATCATGATTTCTTTAGGTATGAATGTGTTGAGTGAGCATGCGGCTATGGATTGACCGCTCTATTACGTCAGTTGCAAGCGTCGGGTGTACTGCATAAGGACGATTAGCAATAAAAGCGCACAGTGTCTTTGATCACTTTCGATGAATTGAGGTACGACCCACGGTTCCCGTTGATGTTACAAATCTTGCACGTGATCAATTAAAATTCGAATAATTTCCTTGGCAGGGTTTTAGCGGTACGCTCTATATGTTCTCAAACCAAGCGCCTCAAAGAAGACAACCGGAATGAGTGAACCCGACAAAATGAGATTCGATTGATG
Organism: Chrysanthemum makinoi; assembly: GCA_910596185.1. Classification (NCBI taxonomy): domain Eukaryota; kingdom Viridiplantae; phylum Streptophyta; class Magnoliopsida; order Asterales; family Asteraceae; genus Chrysanthemum; species Chrysanthemum makinoi. Next base: position 102,232,789 of record OU343216.1, on the reverse strand, counting down.
AAAAGATATTTGAAAAACAATCGTGTATTGCTCAATAGAAATAGTTTTTGCAATACAGAAGGTTTTAATGAAAATCAATTATCAATCATAAACACCTTTTATTTTGTGAAATAAGTACACAGTCGATGTACTAAAGAAAAGAGTTTTTAAGCACAACGACCGGTTTTTCAAAGGTATCCGTCAATCCATAACCTGAACCAGGATTGATTCATAAGATCGAATCGCTCCATTGTTTACGTCGGTTGTCACATGGTTGATCTATTGGATAGATCTCACATGCCACCGGTGCTTGTTTGATGTTGGCTCCAGAAGGCTTTCCATCTTCATAGTAAATATGTTGGCATATCACTCGGATGTTAAGCATACAGGATAATGATTAGGACTCAAGATATAATCTCTCTTTCACATTGTGTGAAGCGAGTCTTCATTGAAAGTGTCCTAATGAGATTTATTGATGATCTCGTGGCTCTAGACTCAATTTGTGCATATTTGGTTCCTATGTCGGAGACTAGGAGAGGGTCTCCTTCTTCAATATCAACAATCTCTAAGAGAAAGTCGATAGATAATGTCGGTTCCCGTGAGAATGAAACAAGTCCTTTTAAGAGGAACTTGAGTGGTTTTGGGAAGTTGAAGTGCGAGTAAATCCTTTGGGTCCATGACGTCTTGTCTTCAATACCGATGTTACCTGGTAACCACCAGGTAGTATATGAATTGAACCCTATCACGCTAAGGTTGAATAATTGGAGGGCTATTTGTTTTCACCCTTTTCACATTCAATTCTTTTTCATTCTTCAACCCCCGATTAGCACGAGACTTCATAACTAGAACCTTGTTGGGTTTATTCCATTACTAGCTCGATCTCGATCCGCACTCTTCCCATATCTCATTTTTCTCCTTTTTCCAATATACCTAAGGACTTCTACACTATCTAGTGGATTGTCCCTGGGTAGATCCCTCGATTACAGCGGCTCATGGGAACAAATACCTAACCTTATCATCCTTATATCACCATACATAAAGTAAAGTTGGTTGGTCTATTTGGTATTGTTCATATGCCATTGGAACCAATTGAAAACCATTTGAAAATCAATCCGGATACTTATGATATTTTGTCAAAGCATTTTGTACAGAATTGTTTTGATATTTTTAGAACAAGAGCTCCCCACAACATGTGCATCAAGTATTTGAAATCGTTTTACAGGAGGCAAAGAGAAAAATTAACTTCTTTGATTATCATTTTCTAAAAGATATCAACATCACTTCCCACGATCAAAACAAGTAGATAAAGCATTTTGGGGAAGGATGAGGTTTTCATAAGCTTGCTCCCCTCAATATGTGCCTTGAGGTTTGAAAGAGTTTTGCACATACAAGAGGGAAAAAGGTTCTTAGAAACACATTAACGATCATACCGCCATACTGAAACCAAATGAGAGTCAATCAAGGTACTTTATGATGAACCATATAAAACTTTGTACCTTGAAGGTTTATTTTCATTTTGAAATGCTCCCCCTTAATATATGCTTTGAGTTTTGAAAATAATTTAGCATATATGAGAGAACGATATGCACATTGAAAGGTCATCTTTTATCATCTTTCATATTTATATCACATTTTCTCCCCCGATCAAAAATTTCAAATCCTTTGAGGTTTTGGATCTCAAGTGATTTAAATATGTATGAAACAAAACATTTGTTGGAGAAAATATTATGCGGTTTTATAAAATTGAAGTGGACAAGACTGAAGTTCCCTTTTTAAACATAAGGGAAACAACAACACACAACCTAGCACTATTACATACATTATAGTTGTTTATAGAATGTACACCATATACACATAAATAGTACAAAACATAAACTACTTAGGAAGATGACTTCACTGGTTCTTTGAAGTAGTTTGTAATGACCATCACGAAGTCTACCACCAACAAAACTTTCAAGGCTGCTAAAGATCATTCGAGTCTTAATTCTTACTTTGATTGCAGCAATGAAATCTTCACACCTCTTCAAGTCATCATCGGACGAAATTTTGTTTTGTTCCACGGCTTCATATCAACTCGATTTCTTTCTCACGGAGTTCAACTCTTCTTCAACCATCTTGAGAGTACCATCATCTTGAATTTGTAGAGCTGCACAATCTCATCAACTGCGAGTTCCATACAGCCGTGGAAGAGGACGGCTCAGGGGTGTCAAGCACTCTGTAGTAAATGTGAAATTCTTGTCCTTTGGTATCCCATTGTGGCCTTGTTAAATTGACTCGAGTGCGGTAGCTTTCTATCCAAAATTTGAAAGTCCTCAACCCATTTTCGGATGACTAAGCCTCTAATCCAAAGATTGGCGGAGATAGAGCTTTCTTTTCATGAGCAGGTAGGTGTTCAAGGTGTCCTGAAGATTGAAGATAGAGATCTTCAAAGTCATTTGGCAGGAGATGTTTAAAGTCATTTTCTTCAATAATATATTCTTTACAGTGCAACTCTTTTAGAACGATCTTCTTCAAATACTCATAGCCATAGATTGGGAAGACCTCTGCTCGAACAACACTTAAAAATTCTCGGCTTGGATCGAACATCTTTGCACTCTTTTTAGGCTGCATGTCTCTCAATGTAGAATTTCTTCTTTTGAACCACAAGAGAGATTCCGTCACGAAGCCTCGATGTCATATTCTTGTTCTTTATGCACGAATTGATCGGAACCATTTGTTCAAGACCACGATCATAGTAGGTAGCAACTTTCATCTTTGAGATTGATAAGGCTGGTCTTCTTTAATTAGTATGGCCACAAGATAGTCTAGGTCATAGTTGAAGAAGAACTCGAGTGAATAGTAATTTGTCGGGTTCACCACCAATGAAAGAGGCATGTTCACATTGAATGACAAATTTTTCACGACTTGATCATTCAACATCTTGTGGCATTCTTCCATCGGTATTGAAGGCTGATTGGCATCGAGTGAAACACCTTGACAATTTCATAAGCGGTCCTTCAAGATCCTTTGGAGTGATGGGCGTGATTTTCTGTTCACAAAACCACTTAATGAAAATTTTGCCCATATCACGGTGATGTGAAGGAGAGAGTCTTCATCTAGGGTTTCATAGTTGGTAGAGTGTTGTAGCCCGGTTGTTGTCAAGGATCATTGGAGTCGGACTCGGGAGGATAGACCATGAAGGTTACAGGAGTATGAGTCTCTCCTCGATGATCCAACGAATTGTATCTCTTGAAGGTGCAACTCACGGATGTGTTAGTGCGTTACACCGCCACGTATGAATCAAACCAATCATCTTAGAGCGGCAGGGAATATGCTTGGTGGAAGTATCATCATCATCGATCTGCTGTCATGACATGCGACACTTCATGAACCACTTGATCTTCGGGGATAGAGGCTGAAGAAGTGAACCTTGAATCAACCATGGTCCAAGTTGCTGATTTCTTCGTGTTCCTTGATTTCGGATGAAGCTGGGTTGATTGGGAGGCTTTGGTGGTGATGATGGTGGTGGTGGTGGAGGTGTAGCGGTTGTCTTAGAAGATCCACGGCTCGAGTTCTAGCACCCTAGTTAGAGGTGGAGGTGGAGGAGGATCTTTAGGACCTTTATGCAATGTCTCCAACACAATGGTCCTCCTTTTCTTCTTTGCTTCTCTTTCTCCAATGTCCATCAAAAACTGTTCATGATTTTTTTGCTTAAATGATTCTTGAGAGCCTCGAATAGCTTCTTATGGACCTCATGCTTATGCTCCATGACATCATACATTTTATCACGAAATACAGCTCTCATATCTGCAATAGGTAGATCTTTGAGGCTATCTAATCGTGTTAGACTTCCATTGCCCATTCCACGGCATCCCTAACTTAGCCTTCAATGGCGTGCAACCCCTTCATCAAAGTTGAGGTGCTCCAACCTATAGACACGATCCACAAGGGCATCAACAAATTTTGGTAGTTGTCTTTCAAGAGCTTCAATTCTTTTCCCGCTTTGTCGAGCAATTGATCGATGTAAGTATTTGAGGTGGTGGCGGGTGGAGTTTCCATATCAACAAGCGTAACCATGGTTCAAGGGATAGATTCTTTCTGGTCAGGTGGTGGAAGTGCGGTTGCATGGCGGAGTTTTGGGAGGTGGAAGTGAGGCGCAAGTGAAGATCTTGACATAGGTGGAATGGTTGATGTGTCTTCTTTGAATATTGACGAGCAAACATGGATTGTGCATCCTCTTTATCATTATCTTGCTTAGAAGACTCAGTATCTACGGGTTTGTCATTTAAAATTGATCAGAAAGTGAAGTCGTATCTAGGTTCTTTAATGAAGATAGAACCGTAGAGAATTTGGTTCTTCCAAGGGCATAGTCTCATCAGATCTTGACTCGGGATTCTCCGTGAGTCTTTATGTAACTTTTCTTCAATATTTTGTTCATAAAGAGTATCACTTGAAGCGGGATTTTCTTAGTATTACTCTGGATGCTTCCTTTCCTTAGGATGGTTCTTAAGCGTGAAGCTTCAACTTCTTTCTTGATTCAGATTGAGTGGTAGTTCTTGATGGTGAAGAGGAGAAGGTAAGAGCATGTGGCAGCTTGTTCTATGCGACAATCCCTTTCCCTTATCTTGTGTGATTGGTGTTGTTTGTAAATTGATGAGGTTCTCTTAACACTACTCTCCAACTAGTGTTCTCACATTATGACTTTCTAGGATTTCTTTGGATTCCAAGTTGCAGGCGACATCATCTTCATCGATTAACCTTGTATTACCCCTCCGAACCTCAGTTTCCTCAATGATTTCCTTTTCACTTTTCTTCTTCTTGCTTACGCTTCGGGATGTGGGTATGCGTATGTTGCGACTTTTTCACGTCTCTTTTTAGGAAAACGACATAGGACGCTTTATGAGGCCGAAGTGGACTTGGGGCTTTGGGTTGTGGTGGAGTGGGTGAGACATCATCGGACTCTTTTCTTTATGCAGTTTGAAATGATCCGACTTCTTAATATCATCACGTGAGTAGAATATCGGGGTGGCAATCCAAAGATCTCTTTATCCATACCTTTAGGAACATATCTAAGGTTACCTAGAACAAATTCATCCTCTGCATTATGTAGAGCTGATTCAATCCTAGGGTTGAAGTTGTGAGTCACATTGCAATCTTTGGATAACAAGCTTTGAAAATCGATGCTAGGAATGCAAGCTTGGGTTTCTTTAGATACTGAGCTTTATTCGAGAAAGTTTGTTGCATGGGATATGAATGTGTTCATTGACAACGAAAATTCTTCCCAAATACGTTCTAAGACATTCACATTCACCCCGTTGACTATACCCATAGGATTTACAAGATGGGAATTCTCACTTTATCGAACCACGATGTTTTGAATAAGCACAAGTTGAGAACTGTTGTCATTGCTTCCACGGTTGATACATGTCGGTGATGATGTCGACCCTTGATATGGCATCTGATATCCCAAACCAATTAGAAAGACTATTAGATCGTCGACACTAGGTGGAGGTTCGAGATCGTATGTTGGGGTGCAGGAGTGATTCCTAGAGCTTTGCTAAGAATGTCGGTATCTCAAATTCCTATTATCTAGTTCTTGAGAATATTTAGCTATGATTTTGTTCCATTGAATGGTGTTTGAGAATTGTATGTAAATGGTGGGAACCGTGCATTGCTTGGATAGGGCACCGAAGAAGTTTGTGTTTTGAGGATATCAATAGACACTTTGAGGATAGGATTTTGTTGCAACTTTTGTAAGTCCACATGCAGATTACTTTTTCAATTTACGCCCATTGACTTTTAGGAAGGATTTCTTAAGAACATTGGGTGGTGCTGAGAAGAAGTGATGTTCTCAATTTGAGGTTGTGTTTGCCATTGAAGATCTGAAGATATACACAACCAACAACATTGATTGGGAACATGTTAGATTATAAATGGTTAGTTAGACAATCATTGAATATACCCTTATGTCATAAACTCACAAACTTAAACACAGTGAGTTTCCATAAGCATATTGAGATAGATTGAGTGGCATTAGCGAGTTTTTCAAATTAAGGACCCCATTTGATACATTTTTCAAGAGACAAGTTGTTTTTGAATCAAAATATTAAAAAAAAATGCACATATACTAAGGAATAATGTCATGAGACAAGATACAAATGTGGAAGTGATATAACAATTTGTATGAAACAAGTTGTGATACTAAGTTGCTACAAGAGAATCCAAGTACCAATTGCTCAAACAAAAGTGTTATAGTCACGTCACAAAAAGTGTGTTTTCATACAATACAGTTGCTAAAATCCTGAATCACATTGCAATCATGAGATTATCTTAGCAATTTGCCTTTAAATATTTTAATCAACCAAGTCTCTGCTTAAAAACATGAACCGACAAATTAATATAAGGACAAGTCGCTAACAAAGATATGACAAAAGTCGCTACATGAAAAATTACTAAGTCGCTAACTTGTAAAGACAAGTCGCCATCAACGGTATATCTTGCAGTGTACAATGGTTCACTAAATTAAGCTAACTTTACTAAGTAAGCTAACTTGTAAAGACAAGTAAAATATCAACTTGACAATCTTGCTAAGTCACTCTGGTCAGTTCACTAAGTTAAGCTAACTTGACTATATTGAGAGTAGCAACTTAGAAGAATTAACACACTAACTTCATTACCAAAAGCGTTATCAAAGGAATAATTGCTATAAAAGAACACAAGCATATTATTCTCATAATCATTGCAATCCATTCAACACAATCCAACCACTATCAGGAACACTTTGAGTTAATCCATACCACAAACAATTTTAGAAACACAACCAAACTGAATCACAAAATGCTCACACATTCATTCAATAAATATAATCATGAGAGTTTACAACAACCCTAGTGCATTCAAACTACCCTGAATCCATTAACACATATATCTCAATTGTTCCATTCACAAATCAACAATAACAAACTATATAGGGAATCAAGAGATGAGAATTAAGATCCGTGGAATCTGTTAAGGGAAAAAGAGTTAGGAAATGCATATATTCTACATATTTAAAGACAAAAGCCGAATCAATATGGCCTTACCACACTCAAATTAAGCTAGGATGATAAGAGTACACGAGAGAAAAAATAATTATTTTGGTTTTGAAAAATGAAACGGCAAGTCGCTAGGGATAGGGAAGGGTTTAAGCAAGATTACCAAGTTGTCACATTTAGTCCACAATAGTTTTGTGAGAGGTTAGCAACTCGATATCCTAGAATCTTAATAAGTCGCTAAGACATTACAAAGTAAGTCTCTAACCTCAAATTTACCAAACCAAGTTGCTATCTTGTCTCATTATGTATTAGACTCATCAATTTCATGAACTTATCAAGTTTACATTTGCACAGATAGCATCAGGATAATATAATAAGAATAATAAACTAACATAATGGATAAGCAAAACTAACATTTGCATTTGAGCACAAACATAACCAACACGTACATATATAAACAAGATAACTTGAAACATTTCACCCTCAATCAATGTATGAGAACATTGATTGAATTCATACGTTATAAAATAAGAGTATATCATTGTTCGAACTTCATCTATGATCCATTATCATTATTGAATGACATTTCTAGGACCGTAGATGTTATCGATAACAAAGAATATATCCTTTATTAGTTTGAGGTAAATGACTAAAATTATGAATTTAAAAGAATGATTTTTTTAAAGATTTGTACACAGTTTTAAGGCGAGTCCTTATTCAAGTTGAATAGGAGTCAAATTAGAGGTACATCAATTCGGCATGCTATAGCTCACAGGTGAGCTATATTCATTTTGATGGAAACCAAGTCATGAAGTTCCGATTGAATTGAGCATTGTAGAAAAAGCGAGAGCACATTGTACTTGAAGCACATGTAGAATTGCAAATGGATGGGTTAGTGACATGAGTAATCTCACTATGGATGTACAGTTTAATATCAAGTATCATTAATGAGATCCTTTGTGGGCTTTCAATATTCTTGGGAATTTTCTGGAAAAACTTAAGAAAGATCTAGGTATGTAAGTCTTGGATCCAATAAACATAAGCAAGTGGGAATCCATTTGAGCATTTGTTAGTAGATTTGTGTGTGTGCACTTCCCTGTTTCGACTATTTGTCCTTTTGTATTTAATTTGTTTCTTAGGGGATTGATCGGCCGATTGATGCTTCTTTTGAGAACTAGTCGGACTCTAGTGTTCCACGATCTTTAAGCATTGAACATTAACATGGGGTTTGTGATTTATCATAGTGGAATTAAGTAATGAAGTAGTACGGTTTTGCAAAAGCTTGGATATCAACTTGGGGGCAAGCACGGATTTCGATGGTTTAGATCTTTCATTCTAAAGGCATTGGGTCGCCTAACTTGGTTATGTTTGAGTTACGAAGAGTTGATTTTCCCAAGGTTGAGGGTTTTGCAAACTTAGTGTTCACTATTTCCAATAGATTTCCTAAGCTCATTTTTTAAGGCAACAATATTGAAACTCTTATCACGAATTTGAGCTTTGAGAGCATTAACGTCGACCAAAAATTTGTTTGATCAAGCAACTTGGAATTGGTCTCCTCTAAGTTCTTTCTTAATGCCTCATTTACTCTTAATAGATTGGACACACATAGAGCAGTTCACATTTCTAGATTTAAGTGAATCACTCATCGCATGACAATTACATTTATGCACTTGAGAGTTGTAACCCAGTTGCATATGGTTGAGTCTTTGTCACGAATCTGGGTTTTAAGTGATTAATTTCAAAAAATTCGAAATTAAAATTCGATTAATGCAATTCTTTTCAGCATAAAAGCTTTCTTCCTTTTGTTGTATTGCAATTTCCAAGGAAATACAATGTTTTTCAAGAATTTAGTATTTGTTTGAAAGTTCATCATAAACCCTTTTTAATAATATGTCATTAGTTTTAGAGTTTTGGATTAGGCTCAACCAAGACTGATTTACTTGATATTATGTTGAGTTAGGATCAAGTAGATCGGATACATTAACACATGAATACTTTGATAAGTTAAAGGTACCTCATTGCATGAAACTTTGTTCATGCGAGGATATGTCATGATATTCACCATGAATCTTAGGAGTTTTCATGTAAAATTGTTTCACTCTTTTAGGACTCTGAATCTTTGAGATCGGTATAGTTGTTGTTATCCTCATTTATTGCCTTGAACTTAAAATTCGGTATCACTCATTTGTTCAATGGATCCATTGCATGACCTATCACAATCTTCCCTTAACATCACTTGACACCCATTCAATTCATTGACTTGTCATTCATTTGGCGGCTTCCTTAATGTATATTTCCATATTACCCATAAGTTGAATAAAGGTGTTTATGAACTCATGAATTTCCATTCCAGTGTGTTTCTTGAATGAGATTCCAGTCATGTCATCATCAAAATAGAGGAATATTGCTTGGGATAAGTGGTTGAAATTAATTAAAGATTGCTTGTAGAGTACATTAGATTTATCAGGTTGAGCTTTTCTTTGGTAATTTGAAACCACAGGTGTTCTAAGTTAATTAACATGTTCTTGTCGGGATGGGAAAGTCACGAAGAAGGAGAAACCTTGCTTGTTCGATCCATAGTTGTAGATAAAAGTAGTTTGAGATCGATGAAGTAGTTGAAACTTAATGTTGCATTCCATTTCCTTGCATCATTTGTCAACATCAGAGTGACTCATTAGAATTGTTTGATTATAAGTTCTTTGAATCATTCACATTAGAGCATGCAGGTAGCAGCCTATTTCATTATTCTTGAGGTATCATAGAGTCGTTGTACGGTGATTAAAGGATCGATGTAAGACATTGTGGGTTGGCGAGTATCTTACGCATGAACGACCCACCTCAGTTGGATGATTGTAAAGGACGTTGGTAGGCAGGTTTACAGGTTAGCGGGTTTTAAGCTCTATGATTAAACCGGAAATAGATTTTAGCGGGATTTTATAAATCAAGAGAAAAGCGTATTGACAAGAATCAACCAAAATTAAATTAAGTAACTTGAACCAAGTAAGCTAAGTAACCTTTAACCAAGTCGCTAAGTACCAAGTCTCTATAATCCCAAGTTAAGCTAAAACACAGTCAAATTAAGCTATATAGCAACTCCGCTAAGATCCAAGTCCTAGCAAATTATGACGATAAGTGCTAAAATCCAAGTCGCTAAGTTGTCATTGCTAAAGCAACTCGCTAGGCACCAAATCGCTAACACCAAGTCGCTAACAACCTTAAGTACAATAAGCTAACTTTCACCAAGTTGCTACCCGTAGTGGAGAATCCACTTCAAGAATGTCTTTGTTTACTTGTCTCATATGAAGTTGCTAAGCTCAACTCGCTAAGAACTTCAACTACAACTCGCTAACAACTTACAAAGCAAATCGGCTATTAGAAAAACAATCTGTGGCTCAGTTTAAGCTAGTTAGAAAATCTCACAAACATCACTTTTCAATCCAAAACAACCCAACCACGCAGATTTAAGCACCAAATAAAACCCAAGCACATACAATGATTCTAAACACAAAACAACACCCAAGATTCAAACTTTAACACTAGAAATGATCCAAGTGATGCAAAAACCACTAAACTTTTAAACTCTAAAACCATTTAAAAGTCACTAGAAATCAAGGATATGTAAGAGATGATCAAACCATGGCTCTTGATACCATTTGTAACATATTGGATTTCATATAGACATCATAACACAAACACCAAGCATATAGATGATTTCTAGAGAGAAGTGGGATGATTTAGAAAGAAGAATTTTGGGAATGTTAGATTAAAATGAACATCCAACCCTCTACCTTGCAAGGTAGGGGTATTTATAAGTTACAAACTAACGACCTCGGCGGCATGGATCCCGAATACAAAGGGTAAAGACCCGTCCTTCCTACACTCCGCGTGTTGCACTAGACTAATACTAAGCTAATAACTTACTAACAACTATCATAATAAAGCGATCTATGAGCTAACTTAAGCTAGATTATACATGGGGTGACCGATGCTTCATAATAGAATTTCCAATTCCTAACAGAAATAATTTTCAATTTAAAAAGTCAAAAAAAAATACAAAAAGAATAAACATACTCTTCTTGGTTGATTTCTTGTATTTGAGAACAGAGAGATCCTTTTATTATTTATCTTGAAAAACAAACTAAATTTCTTCATCATGTTCTTGGAATTAGAATTTAAAAATCAATTATGTGATGGGTAGATTGATAGGTTCAAAGCTAATATAGTTTTATCATCTAACTATTATGATGCAAAAATTATTGACGAATCCTAATTTTCACTTTTAAAGAAAAAAACTGGATATCATGCAAATTAAGGCTATAGTAACAAGAATAAACTATCTAAACCAATATCATTTACCCTAAAACAAAGTTACAAATGTACGGATCATTTGCTAGATATCAAATTAGTCGTTCAACTAAAAAATAGAAAGTAAATCACACAAAGAATATAGATAAAATTTTCTACCTAATTAAGTCAACTATAATTAGTTGTAAAACTAAGTGTAAAAATATTTGTAAACTATAGATGCTCGGGGGATACGGTTCGGATTGGGTATAATTTGGAGGAATATATGCATTTTATAGTATGGTTGTATTCAGGAGGGACAAGATTACATGGGAATTCCAAACATCCTACTTTAAGGGCTACTAGGAATACATTGACCAACCAGAATTTTGCATGATAGCGAATACCAAGCTTTACTTTGGTGCAGGATTGATCACTAGGGAATACATTGACCAACCGAGAGTACATGACTGCGAATACCAAACAGCCATAATAATTTTGTGTATATCAAAGACTATTGATATGTGCTTAAACACATATCTTTTGTTTATCAAAACTGGCCCAAATTAACCAAGAAAGAGCCGTTTATTGCTAATATTTGTTGTTTTCTTGAGTTTTTGCATGTCCAGGTACGGATATGACAAAACAGACAAAGAAAAGCCAAAACCGAAGAAACCGAGCACGAGAGAAAGAAGAATGCAAAAGTAAGGTGAAAAGAGGAATTTGCAAGTTTGGACAATCAATTCTCAAAATGGTAGTTTTAGTCTGAAGATTCGGGATTGACATGTTTGGTCCGAAGATTCAAAAGGTTGATTTCAACCTTGGATTATTTGAGAATGACAACAATGGCCCTTGGAAGATATTTTTAGAATTTACACCTTTGGCCCCTGAAAATTCAGAATTGGCAGTTTTGGCCCTTATGCTACATATTGGATTCAATATTTATCCTAAGTCCATGTCTATTATACCTTAGGCCAAAAAATAAATATCCTAGCCCAATCCAAACCTTTAACCCGGTCCAAACCACTATCCAACAATACCGAATCAAGCGTGACCGATAAACTTACCGGTTTACTCCCGCAGCTATACCAGTCAACCAAAAGAAATAACATAAAATATTTTACCGCTTGTATTTTTACCCTTTCATCCCAAACCCGGAAATAGCCAAGAACCCTAAAACACCCCGCGCTCTAATTGGCTCAATACACTATCATTAAGGGCAAAATAGTACAATCCAGACGCCTCGGCATGGATGCCATGTTACGTCAATCCCATCATTCCACTCATCTGCTTCGATTGGCTACTCATGCATTAGTGATATGATCCGGGGTAAGATGAAAAGATACATGTGGGATTGATCCAAGGGCTCAAAACGTCTAAGAGAAAGCACAGATTGAGCCTTCTGGATCCTTCTAAGAGGCTTGAGCTCAAGTATTTAAAGACCCCTTCACTCACGAATTGAAGACACCTTTTACACCTTTTTCTTTCAGTAGCTTAATTGTAATTTTAAATTTCAGTTTTACATGTTTTAAGTTTTCGAGCTTTGTAATTCCATTGTAATCTTATTTTTTAAGTTTTAATGAAATTCATCTTTTCATTTAAATCTCATTTGATTTTATGTTTTCAATATGACTCATTAGTTACATTAAAGGTAAATTAGCTTATTCCAATTTGTTTTCAGAATGTTTTCACTTTAATTCAAAAATTTAAAAAAAAAAAAGAAAAATATAATAAAAAATAAAAATATATGCTAGATCTTCTTATAAGCTTGTAAAAGCTTAAGCATTTTAAATAGGCTCATTTAAGCTTCTAATAGCTTATAGTGAGCTTATCTCTGTTTCAATCTCAATTCACTCAAAAAACTCTGTTGGGGACACTAAAATCAATCGCTAAAATCAATTGAATCTGGTTTTTTGATGTGGAGCAGATATGGTTAGCATAGCTATAGGTTTGGGTTGAGAATAGGATAGTGGTTCATGTTCAAAAGGCAAGCCATGTGCATTTTGGACCACTTGTAAGTCCAAATTCTATTTCAATATTGAATGATAGTTTAGAGTAGTTAATATAGTTTTGATTGTGTTTATTGTAGTGTTATTAGTCATTATTTAGCATATTTGATTGATGTTTGAGGTATTATAGCTTAATAGCTTATCTACATAACCGTTTTTAAAATGCATCTATGTTCGGATCTGTGTTAATGTGAGATTGTTGTCAATTCATACTTCATCTAGGTGTTTTCAAGTGAATTGAATTTGTTTTGAAGTTAGAATAAGCTTGGAATTGTGATTTGGTTATTATATTTGCATTTCAGTTTCATTATGTGTGTTTGGATCTATTACCAAATCTGCTTTTGAGGTTAGTACATTGGTTAAGTTTGGTTGATTTAGACTATTTTAGGTTTAGTTTACTCTATTTGATCATTAGTTTGCAATTACTATCACTTAAAGTCAATTTTTCATTGTATCGATCTTATCACTATGATTAGGTGTAGAATTGGAAATACTTGCATTTAGATATAGGATCACTATAGGTTGCATTATTAGGTGTAATTTTAGCTCAAAACAACATTTAGAAGCAAATCATAAGCTGACAAGTTCAATTAAGTCAAAATTTATTTCGATCCTCAAAAGTCAAAGTTGCATAAACAAATTTTTGAAAACTTTGTGAATTTTCATAGATTCATTATTGGTTCAATTCAAGTGAAATTTTGGATTCAACTAGTTCAATTGCTCAAGTTTATAGGATTTTATCAAATTTTTGGAAGCTGTTTTAATCACTTAAGCATTCAATAAGCTACCATATGCCTTTATTCACACTCGGTCATAGCGGTGTGTATAGCATCTTGCAATCCTTGTGCAGTCCTCATTTTAGCTTCTTAGGGTTAAAAATTTGGTTTAGTGGTTCTTAGGTTGGTGGTCTTGAGTCCACATAACGGTTTTCATTCTAGCATTAGATAGCGGTGCATTAGCTAAAAGTCGGTAGTTAAGCTTGTTTGGTACTAGTGCTCAAATAGTATCATATCATTGTAGATTGCTTTTTGAGAGGTTGAGGTTAGTTCATTTAAGTTTCTTTTAAGTAATTTTAGCACAGCTTACGTGTTTATTTGATGCTTTCAGGTGCTTATTAGCTTAAGATAGTAGCTTAATTAGGGAGCGGTTACACTCTGAGCTTTAAAATCTCTCACATAAGCCATAGTTTTTATATTTTTCCTAGGTTTAGAATAATATTTTAGATTTCACTAATTTTTCATAATTTTTAGTCCTTTGTTACTATTTTTCTTGATTTAAACTAGTTTTAATACTTTTTAAATAGCATTTAATTCGATTAATTGAAAAAGTTCAAAAAATAATTTTTCTTTTCCTAAATTAAGAAAATTATAAAAAACAAAAATATTTTCCGGTTTTTCCTAGTTTAATTTTTAATTTTTAGCATTTAAATTAGTTTTAATTAGTTTTTAATTCAAATAAATTTTAGAAAAATCATAAAAATTAGTTTTAATTCTTAGTTAATTTTCTAATATCATTTTTAGTTAGAAAATAATTTTAGATCATTTTTAGAACTTAGAATAGACGTAGTTGCATTTTATTTTCAAGCTTTCGTTAATCGTTTATGCGTATTTAGGATTTCCGTAGTGTAATTTCCCTTAATTGTTGTCCATTCCCGTAGTTTTAATAATATCATAAATCAAAACATCGAGCATTTTAATAACGAACCGATACTTGGCGTTGCCCATTCACTTCGTTGGGAAAGCATTCCGGTTTCTAATCCAGTGTCACTATCATCACTCAGGTTTGATTCATTATCCTTTTCCTAAAGGGATTTTAAATCATTCCTTGTGGTTATTTTTGATATCGATATTGTGGTTTTATCCATACACATATACCCCTAAACCTCAACGAATCAAATTTTGGTAGCCATTACGGAGTCTACCACTATACTACAACACAAAGATTTTCTCAATACAAAAAAGTAAAAAATATTTTCCTTTTTCTTTTATATATATATATATATCATTACAATACAAAAAGATTTTCTCTTTTGTTTTTGAGCTAAAATAGAATACATCAATTATATAACATTCTCAACGGAGGTGTTATCATTAGTAAGTTCCCGAACCAAAGATCAAAAAGTTGCCTTTGTGTCGCTTGTGAATCGATTTATTTCTATCGGATAAACAAAGCGTGTGGTGGGGTATAAGGACGGCACGACATTAAATTGCGGTTTGAAAAGAAGCGGGTTTTAATAAGCTTAGACCTAAAACTTCTTTCCGCAATGTGTTTGTCTTATAAAGTGATTTATTCACTTGGGATTATTGGTTAAGTTCACTATTGTTTTCGAATACCGTTCGTTTTAATTGCCTTGATTTTTAAAAGTGCATGCGCTTTTCGTTCTAATAACTCTGAGACCACGTCATTGAAAGCGCTACAATTAAAGAAATAGGTGCTCCATTAGTCGAACCGAGATTGAAGAACTGTCCGACTCCGCCCATCGTCCGAAATGGCGGGACAACCGATCATGCTAGAGCAACTCAAGCACCCACCGAGGGTTATGGAGAAGCCATGCGTCGTCCGGTCGTTCGCGATAACTTTGAGCTTAAACGGATTGATAAATTTGGTTTCATCGAGCTAATTTCACGGTTTGAGAGGGGCGATCCTCACTCTCATATCCGACGATTCAACAAGCTCACGTCTACGATCAAGTACCGTAGCGTTCTGGAAGAGGCTATCAAGCTACTACTCTTCCGTTTTCACTTGAGGGCAGCGGAATTTTGCTCGAAAAACTACCCCGTCGATAACCGTGGGGAGAATCTAGTGTCAAAATTCGTGAACGAATTCTTCCCACCGTCTAAAACAACAAGCTTAAAAAATGAAATAACAAAATTCACACAAACATTTGATGAATCATTTAGTGAGGCATGGGACCGATTCAAAGATTTGCTTAGGCAATTTCCCCATCATGGTTTTCTAATTACACCAACTTGATCGTTTTATACGGTTTGAATGAGGCCGTCAAGACTCTCTCAATGCCGCCTTGTAATTTTTGTTGACCGTCAGCGAGATGCCTTGTCCATTATGAGAACAAATCTAAAGTTCGTACCTCACGTAGCAAATCGGTTCTTTGCCGTGAGTGTTACACCATCGTCCTCGTCTTACGAAAATACGTCTAGCACGGATGCTAAGATTGATAAGCTTACGGATATGATACAGGCTTTGGTTAAGATTAAGACGGCTAAGTTTAATTCTTCTCCACCGTCAAGTCAAAGGTGGAATCGACTTATTACTACTTGTGGTGGCCGCATGCTTACTACAATTGTACATACCAATGGAAATCCTTTGAAGCTAATGCGTAACGGGAGGTAACCAATACCGTCCTCAAGTTGAACCGAATCCTCATGTTAGTAATCAAATGGGACCTCCGGGATTTTCTCAATCAAATAATGGAGACTCGTTTAATCAAAATCAAGTTCGTGGACCAAATGTTCAAAATCAATTCAAAGCCATACCAAATCAATACCAGATCAAGGGGTCAATTACAATCAAGGATATCAAGCTTCAGGCTATCAAGCTCCGCCTTTGCCCTCTAATGAATTCTGAATTACGTTGAACAATAATGCTACCATTCAAACCATGAAAACCCAGATTTCAAGTTTGAGAAACGAGTTTCAATCTTCATTAACTAGACAATGCAATGAGTTTAGGAGCGAAATTGACTTCGAACAACAAGTTGGATGCTTGTGAGAATAAACTTGATAACATGTTGAATGTTGTTTTGTGCCAAATGAGTCAACCTTCGAGTTCCGGTTCTCTCCCAAGTAACACCATTCCAAACCCGAAGGAGAAATGAAATCCGTTACCATTCGAGATGATGGGCCCTCGATGACTACTTCCTTTCCGGTGATGAGTGTAGCACGAGAGACAGAGGTGACAAAGGACCCGGTAATTCCTCTTGATAATGGAAAAGCCAAATCGTCAACCTCTGGTTGCCCAAGTTCCTTCTATCTCCGTCATAATGCCAAGTTCTAACCTTACACCGTGCAAATCTGTTCAATCCGCGATTCGACAAAATGAAAGTTGTTTCTAGAACAAAGTTTAAACTTCGGTGATATTATCAAAGCTGAAAAGATTTATGAAGAGAAATTGGAACAAATTTCAAAGATTTCAATTGAGCCTACACCGTCTAATTCTTCCTCGAACCAAGCTCTCGAGAAGCTTGGTGATCCCGGGAAATTTCTCCTTCCTTGCTCCTTAAATGATATTAAGGAATGTAATGCCCTAACCGATTCAGGTGCAAGCATAAGTCTCATGCCTCTTGAGATATATCATGAGCTTGGATTGAAGACTCTTATACCGACTCGTATGACTATCGAATTAGCCAATCGAACAATTGCTCACACGGTTGGTGTAGTCAGCGATGTTATGGTGCAGTGGATAAATTTTTTCGTGGATTTACGCCGTAGTTGATATAGAGGTCGGCGCGAGTCCCTCTCACTTTAGGAAGACCATTCTTGAGAACATGAAAGTCCTTGGATCATTACCAAGGAACGTTGGCGATCGAAGGAAATGAAAAATAGTGTTTTATGCGAAAAAAGTCAAAACCTCCACCCGATGATCATTCGATTCATAGCATCGATGTGATTGATTTTTCTCAAGAAAGTGGCAATCCCATTTTACCATCTAATCCGATTATGAGGACTCTTTCCGTCTCTCCTCACGAAAAGTGACCCCATTTGGGAAGAGATCGAGGCCTTTCTTAATGATGATTGAGTTCGGTTGAGATTAATAATAATGCTACTTTTGACCCGGAGGTTCTTTACTTGAAAAGTTGTTATATAATGAGCGTCTTCTTACCGGGATGATCGGATGATGTGAAGAAAGTTGAACCTAAACCAACTCGAATTGATCTTTCAAGGTTTACGATTAAGAGTATTTCAACAATACAAGCTGAATGGAAAAAGAAACAAGAAAAGGAGTCTACAACGGTAGTGGTGGAAACTGCTAGCTCTAATAGCACACCACTTGTCCCACCTCCGATTTCTAATAAAATCGACCTTCCTTTGAGTGGCAATCCCACTCCTTCTGAAATCATGGAACCTTCTTTTGAGACATCTTTCGATCCGAATCTTTCAAAGCGACATTCACAAATCCCTTGTTCGAATTGATTAAGATATACTCTAAATTTTGAAAATCAACTCTTTGAGCGAAGAAAGTGAGGTTCACCGATGAACTTACTCCTACCATTCGATTTTCTCACGAGGATTAAGAAGAATCACGATGATCCGTTTTTCAGAAGAAAGATAAGGAAGTGAAGATTTCGACGAGATGAACTTGTTGATCGAGGTCAATATTATTTTTTATCAGCGATTCCCTCCTCGTGAGGATTTTCATGAAGATGATACGTTGATTTCGCTTTCTCTCAAGACAAGATTTTCAACCCGGGATACGCGTTGATGAGTTTTATGCTAAAAATGTCATTCGAGATAAGGATCCTCTCTTGGATGCCTTCGTTGATGAGCCTTGGAAATACACCTCTCTGTACCATGGACTCCGTTCTTCTTTGGGTATTCTTTTTCGATCCTTCATCCCTTCGTCCGCCCCAGCCAAAACCAGGATGATGGATCGTTCTTTCATATGCCTTATGTGAGTTTGGGAGGAGTTATTCCTTAAGTGCTTGAGCCCGGCATTTTCTTTCCCTCCCAACCCACCAGATCTCATTCTTTCGGGAATGAGGACACCGTTTGACCACAGTATTTCTACCATTTTCTTCCCAAGGACAAATGAATGAGGGACGAGTCGGGCTAGCGACTGGTGACCAAAAAGATGGCTGGCAATTGGGAGGCACCCCATGCTTATCTCTATCTTCTTTCTATTTTCTAATAAGTGACGTAAAGGGGTTAGCCTCTTCGATTTCTCGTGTTTGGTTGTTTGTGATGTGTTGTCTAGGATTTCGCCGATATGAAGACTCTAATGCTCGAAGTTTGTCTTTTCTCCACCGATTTTCATGTTCATTCGCGTGGAAATCCGATATCCGAAATCTTATCGACTAACGTTTATCTTCTAGCATACTTAATAAGCGGCTTTTAGATTTTCGTTGATACCCTTGCTTTTAAACATTGAGGACAATGTTTCGTTCTAGTCAGGGGTAGGGTAATCTTGATTTGATTTGACCGCACTTGCTTATTTTTGTCGTTTACTCTCTTAACCCGTTTTCCTTAGAAAATGAAAAATTGTGCAAAAATGAGAAAAATTTAAAAAATTTTTGTAAGCTTTGCTGTTTTATGATTGAATAGTCCTTGCTAGTCTCTTAGAAGTTACTTTAAATATCGTTTTCTTGAAATAGTCTTTGCTAATTGCTTAGACAAGAGGCTATAAAACACGATTCTAGCTCACAAGGCCAAGAATTTGCAAGTCTCCCTAAGTGATTTTAAATATGCGAAGCTTAAACAAGAATTTGCAAGTTTCTAATAAGTGACTTTAAAAATCTGACTTGAGATTATTTGGCAAGCATTTGCAAAGTTAATATATGTTTGACACCTTGTTGACTTTCATTTGAGGTAGTGGAATAGAATTCCTAACTTGGGGGCGTGTTGAGCCCTAAGCTTGTTCCCTAACCATAGATAATGTAATTATCGGCTAAGCATCCATGGATCTCATTATTTGGGATTTTAAATTTTGGATCGAGAAATGATAGGACTTATGAGTTTAGATGCTAAGCGTGAGGTAGTTGGGTTCTCTTTAGAGCCCATCGTATATATGGCTTTTGTTCCCACAAAATTGTTTCACCCCATATTTGTCTAATAATAATTAGAGATGTTGAGTTTTGGCGATAGTTAGTTCTTTATTCTTCTTTAGAGAATCCTTGCCCATGAGATTTGGGTACACATCAAGGTCTTGTCGGTGTTGCTGATGTAATAGACAAGCGATTCACGATAGTTTCTTTGCTATTGTTTCTATTGTTATAAAGCGTAGGATTCGGAGTTTGCACAAAAAATTAACATGATTAAAGCCCAAATGTATTAAAGTTGAAAAATCCAAAGCCATAAAAGTTGTCATATGACTTCCAAAAGGAGAGGAAAATCAAATTCATAATAAGACTCTGATAAAACGGTAATCCCGTTGAGTTAGTGGTTGAAAAGACCAAGGGCACGAATTGCAAAAAAAATGCAAATGTCTTTGAAATAGTGTTAAGCCAAACTTTGAATCAGAGTTATCTTCCTAAATCATGTTAAATTAGGACCTTGATGTGAACCTCATTCTTGTGTACAATGGTTTTCGAGGGAAGATGGATAACTAATTAGCGTCTTAGCTTTGTATCTTTATCGGAATAAAAATTATCAAAACGAGACATATGAAGAAATTCATTTCTCTAAAAATAAAGAGGAAAATAGGCTGGAGAACAGATTTTAGGTAAATTACACAAGTAACTTCCATGGGTAGTGTTAGCAGGATCTATCACATTTTTCGATTTTACGGTTGGGGACTTGTGAAAAATCGAGGACGATGTATTCTATCCGTATGGTCACTTCAGCCATGTTTGTGTTTTATACTCGTGATCCTAACGTTATTGAAAAATGTTGGAGTTATTGATCGACATGAAAGTTCAACAAACCGTCACTCATAATGATAAGTGCTTAATCGTAATATCTATATGTGAATTAAAAGAAACAGGCGTTTTTAGAATTAAGGTTTTCTTAATCTCTTTTGAGGAATCTTTGTTACTTCTTCATAGGTTTAGTAAAAAGAGATTGAAATCCGGTTTTAGAAGGTGATTGCATTATTGCGTGGGGACGACAATGGTCTCGTCTCAGGGTATTTTGATATGTGCTTAAACACATATCTTTTGTTTATCATGGACCAAATTAACCAAGAAAAGGCGTTTATTGCTAATATTTGTTGTTTCTTGAGTTTTTTGCATATGCGAATACGGATATGACAAAACAGACAAAAAGCCAAACCAAGAAAACGGCTTTTGAGAAAGAAGAATGCAAAATTGAGGCTGGGGAAAGGAATTTGCAAGTTTGGACAATCAATTCTCAAAGTTTAGTTCCTGAAGATGGAGATTGACATGTTTGGTCCTTGAAGATTCAAAAGTTGAAATTTCAACCCTTGGATTATTTGAGAATGACAACAATGGCCCTTGGAAGATATTTTCATAATTTACACCTTTGGCCTGAAAATTGAGATTAGGAGTTTGGCCCTTATGCTACATATTGGATTCAATATTTATCCTAAGTCCATGTCTATTATACCTTAGGCCCAAAAATAAATATCCTAGCCCAATCCTAACCTTTAACCCGGTCCAAACCACTATCCAACCATACCCCGTCAAACCGTGACCCGAATAAACTTACGGTTTTACTCTCCACATAATTGGCAGTCGGCAAGCGAAATAACATAAAATATTTTACCCGCCCAATATTTACCCCCTTTCATCCCAAACCCAGAAATAGCCAAGAACCCTAAAACACCCCGCGCTCTAATTGGCTCAATACACTATCATTAAGGGCAAAATAGTACAATCCCTGACACCCTCTGACACACGGATGCCATGTCACCAATTCGTGTGTCATTCAATCTTATCGCAACTGCACGATTGGCTACTCATACGTGGGTGATATGATCCAAGGGTGTAAGATGAAAGAGATACATGTGGGATTGATCCAAGGGCTCAAAACGTCTAAGAGAAAGCACAGATTGAGCCTTCTGGATCCTTCTAAGAGGCTTGAGCTCAAGTATTTAAAGACCCCTTCACTCACGAATTGAAGACACCTTTTACACCTTTTTCTTTCAGTAGCTTAATTGTAATTTTAAATTTCAGTTTTACATGTTTTAAGTTTTCCAGCTTTGTAATTCCATTGTAATCTTATTTTTTAAGTTTTAATGAAATTCAGTCTTTCCATTTAAATCTCTGTTTAAGATTTCATGTTTTTTCAATATCAGCTCATTAGTTACATTAAAGGTAAATTAGCTTATTCCAATTTGTTTTCAGAATGTTTTCACTTTAATTCAAAAATTACAAAAAAAAAAATAAGAAAAATATAATAAAAAAAAAATAAAAAATATATGCTAGATCTTCTTATAAGCTTGTAAAAGCTTAACTCTTTATTTAAATAGGCTCATTTAAGCTTCTAATAGCTTATAGTGAGCTTATCTCTGTTTCAATCTCAATTCACTCACAAAACTCTCATGGACAACTAAAATCAATCTTTGCTAAGCTCATTGAATCGGTTTCGTCATTGATGTGGGCAATATGGTTAGCATAGCTATAGGTTTGGGTTGAGAATAGGATAGTGGTTCATGTTCAAAAAGGCAAGCCATAGTGGCTGGACCACTTGTAAGTCCAAATTCTATTTCAATATTGAATCAGTAGTTTAGAGTAGTTAATATAGTTTTGATTGTGTTTATTGTAGTGTTATTAGTCATTATTTAGCATATTTGATTGATGTTTGAGGTATTATAGCTTAATAGCTTATCTATATAACTTATGTTTGGTACTGCATCTATTAGTTCGGATCTGTGTTAATGTGAGATTGTTGTCAATTCTGCTTCATCTAGGTGTTTTCAAGTGAATTGAATATGTTTTGAAGTTAGAATAAGCTTGGAATTGTGATTTGGTTATTATATTTGCATTTCAGTTTCATTATGTGTGTTTGGATCTATTAACAAATCTGCTTTTGAGGTTAGTACATTGGTTAAGTTTGGTTGATTTAGACTATTTTAGGTTTAGTTTACTCTATTTGATCATTAGTTTGCAATTACTATCACTTAAAGTCAATTTTTCATTGTATCTGATCTTATCAGCTTATCAGTTAGGTGTAGAATTGGAAATACTTGCATTTAGATATAGGATCACTATAGGTTGCATTATTAGGTGTAATTTTAGCTCAAAACAACATTTAGAAGCAAATCATAAGCTGTTCAAGTTCAATTAAGTCAAAATTTATTTCTGTCCTCAAAAGTCAAAAGTTGCATAAACAAATTTTTACAAAACTTTGTGAATTTTTCATAGATTTATTATTGGTTCAATTGAAGTGAAATTTTGGATTCAACTAGTTCAATTGCTCAAGTTTATAAAACTGATTTTTATCAAATTTTTGGAAACTGTTTTAATCACTTAAACAGCTGTCCAATAAGCTACCATATGCCCTGTTCACACTCAGTCATAACTGAGTGTGTAAACAGGCATCTTGCAATCCTTGTGCAGTCCTCATTTTAGCTTCTTAGGGTCTGAAATTTGGTTTAGTGGTTCTTCAGTTGGTGGTCTTGAGGTCCACATAACTGGTTTTCATTCTAGCTTATTAGATAAACTGGTGCATTAGCTTAAAGTCAGGTAGTTAAGCTTGTTTGGTACTAGTGCTCAAATAGTATCATATCATTGTAGATTGCTTTTCAGAGGTTGGGATTAGTTCATTTAAGTTTCTTTTAAGTAATTTTAGCACACTCTAGCTTCTGTGTTCATTTGATGCTTTCCAGTGCTTATTAGCTTAAGATAGTAGCTTAATTAGGAGCAGTTTACACTACATCTTCAAAATCTCTCACATAAGCCATAGTTTTTATATTTTTCCTAGGTTTAGAATAATATTTTAGATTTTCTCTGAATTTTTCATAATTTTTAGTCACTGTTTACTATTTTTCTTGATTTAAACTAGTTTTTAATACTTTTTAAATAGCATTTAATTCGATTAATTCAGAAAAAGTTCAAAAAAATAATTTTTCAATTTTCCTAGATTAAGAAAATTATAAAAAGCAAAAAAATATTTTTTCCAAATTTTTCCTAGTTTAATTTGTAATTTTTAGCATTTAAATTAGTTTTAATTAGTTTTTTTAATTCAAATAAATTTCAGAAAAATCATAAAAATTAGTTTTAATTCTTAGTTAATTTTATAATATCATTTTTAGTTAGAAAATAATTTTAGATCATTTTTAGAACTTAGAATAGACGTAGTTGCATTTTATTTTCGTTTCGTTTAAATACGTTTTAGTCACGTATTTAGGATTTCCCGTAGTGTAATTTCCCTTAATTGTTTTCCATTCCCCGTAGTTTTAATAAAATCATAAATCCAAAACATCGAGCATTTTAATAAGGAACCGATAACGACGTTGCCCATTCACACCTCGTTGGGAAACGACTCGGATTTCCTAATCCGTATCACTATCACTCACGGGTTTTGATTCATTATCCTTTTTCCTAAAGGGATTTTAAATCATTCCTTGTGGTTATTTTTGATATCGATATTGTGGTTTTATCTATACACACATACCCCTAAACCTCAACGAATCAACTATCTTACAGAGTCTAGAATCGCAAAAGTCGATCTTACAGCCATAATAATTTTGTGTATATCAAAGACTATCTTACAGAGTCTAGAATCGCAAAAGCTTTGAAAGAAAATTCTTAAAAATAAAACAAAAATACTATATCAAAGACTATCTTACAGAGTCTAGAATCGCAAAAGTTTTAGCAAATTTGAACTTAAAATAAAGAAACTAAAAATATATAAATAACGCTATTTCAAAACTGTTCTAAATTTTTTTGACTATTTTGAAAACTTGCAAACTTGACTTTAGTGAACTTTGATTCAATCTAAATTACTGAAAATGAATTTTTAAGCTAAAACAAAACCAAATGAATCTATTTTGACTACTTATGCAACTAAATTTATTAGTATGCAACTACATATAACTGTTATGATGCAAAAATTATTGACGAATCCTAATTTTATGATGAAAGTGACTGAGACAAAGTGTTTATCTTCTAAATCACATTAAGCTACTTCTAATAAGCTAATTAAAATTCACTAAAACTGATTGAAAACTTAATCAAAGCTTAAAAGTAAGCTATAAGGAGCTTATCTAAACAATTACTCCTTCAACTAAAAATAGAAAGTAAACTATAGGTGTTAAGGGGATACGGTTCAGATTGTGTGGAGTTTGGAGGAATATTTATGTTATATAGTGGGGTTATATTCTGAGAGGGATACTGAGATTCATGTGTTTAGAGCTAGCTTTGGTGCAGGATTGGCCACTAGGGAACATTTGTGGGTCATTCTCAATCACTTTTAGTACGAAAACTATTAGATTCCACACCAGATAGGTTCATTGAGATAGTAGCATCCATAGAACAAACAAATGATCTCGACGATATCACCTTAGATGTAAAACTAAGTGTAAAAATATTTTTAAACTATAGATGCTCAGGGAATACGGTTCAGATTGGGTATAGTTTGGAGGAATATGTCTGTTTTATAGTATGGTTGTATTCTCGAGGAGGACGCTGAGATTCCGTGTTTTTGCCTAGCTTTGGTGTAGGATTGATCACTAGGGAATACATTGGCCAACCGAGAGTACATGACTGCAAATACCTAAATTAAAACTCAAAGAAGCTTTAAGGAGCTTCTTAGAAGCTGGTGAAATAACTACTCAGAGAAGCTCTGGTGGTAAAATTTCAGACCTTACTTTAAGCTAGTTAAAAAGCTTTGAAAGAAAATTCTTAAAAATAAAATAAAAATTATATATTAAAGACTATCTTACAGAGTCTAGAATCCCAAAGTTCTAGCAAATTTGGACTTAAAATGAAGAAATTAAAAATATATAAATAACGGTACTTCAAAAATGTTTTAATTTTTTTTGACTTTTTTGAAAACTTGCAAACTTGACTTTAGTAAACTTTGATTCAATCTAAATGACTGAAAATGAAGTTTTAAGCTAAAACAAAGAGCAAATGAAAAGAATTTTAACTACTTATGCAACTAAATTGATTAGTATGCAACTACATCTAACTGTTATGATGCAAAAATTATTGATGAATCCTAATTTTCACTTTTAAAAGAAATAAACTATGGATATCATCCAACTTCTGACTATATAGTAACCAAAGAATAAACTATCTGAACCAACATCAGTTACTCAAAACACACTAGAACAGAGAATCATGACCATAACCAAACACTCCTTTATGATGAAAGTAACTAAGACAAAGTGTTTATCTTCTAAATCACATTAAGCTACTTTTAAAAAGCTAATTAAAATTCACTAGAACTGATTAAAAACTTTATCAAAGCTTAAAAATAAGCTATAAAGAGCTTATCTAAACTTATAAGACATAATTTGAGTATATTTTTGAAAACATTTTATGATATTAAATATTGATTTGTACTGCTAGTGTACTGATTGATCGTTCTGCTGCTAGTTTATTGGATCGTGCTGCTAGTATATTGGTTCCTACTGCTAGTATTTGTTACTACTGCTAGGTTGTGTTTCACCACTGCTAGAACAAACAAATGATCTCGACGATATCACATTAGATGTAAAACTAAGTGTAAAACTAAGTGTAAAAATATTGTTAAACTATAGATGCTCAGGGGATACGGTTCAGATTGGGTATAGTTTGGAGGAATATGTCTGTTTTATAGTATGGTTGTATTCGAGAGGACGCCGAGATTCCCGTGTTTTAGAGCTAGCTTTGGTGCAGGATTGATCACTAGGGAATACATTGACCAACCGAGAGTACATGACTGCAAATACCTAAATTAAAACTCAAAGAAGCTTTAAGGAGCTTCTTAGAAGCTTGTGAAATAGCTACTCAGTAGAGAAGCTCTGGTGAGGTAAAAATTTCCCAGCAGCCTTACTTTAAGCTAGTTAAAAAGCTTTGAAAGAAAATTCTTAAAAATAAAACAAAAATACTATATTAAAGACTATCTTACAGAGTCTAGAATCCCAAAGTTCTAGCAAATTTGGACTTAAAATGAAGAAATTAAAAATATATAAATAACGGTACTTCAAAACTGTTTTAATTTTTTTTTACTTTTTTGAAAACTTGTAAACTTGACTTTAGTGAACTTTGATTCAATCTAAATGATTGAAAATGAAGTTTTAAGCTAAAACAAGAGCAAATGAAAGAATTTTAACTACTTATGCAACTAAATTGATTAGTATGCAACTACATCTAACTGTTATGATGCAAAAATTATTGACGAGTCCTAATTTTCACTTTTAAAAGAAATAAACTATGGATATCATCCAACTTCTGACTATATAGTAACCAAAGAATAAACTATCTAAACCAATATCACTTACTCAAAACACCCTAGAACAGAGAATCATGACCATAACCAAACACTCCTTTATGATGAAAGTAACTAAGACAAAGTGTTTATCTTCTAAATCACATTAAGCTACTTCTAAAAAGCTAATTAAAATTCACTAGAACTGATTAAAAACTTTATCAAAGCTTAAAAACAAGCTATAAGGAGCTTATCTAAACTTATAAGACATAATTTGAGTATATTTTGATTTTTACTTGTATCATATAACAAATAGTTGGAAATCAAATCTAATCTATCTTACTAACACTTGTAAACATACACAATGCGTTCTATTCGAAATTAAACAACAAATATTCATTTTGCAGTGTATTGTGATATTAATTAAACATCATGAATTGAATCTAAAAGCAAAGTTACAAAACTAAAAATATACGGATCATTTGCTAGATATCCAATTAGTCCTTGAACTAAAAATAGAAAGTAAATCACACACAGAATATAGATAAAATTTTCTAGCTAATTAAGTCAACTATAATTCAAATAAAAATCATTAACATACCTTCAACTGCATAGTTTACCTTCTTCTTTTTTCGTCTATCTTCATTGCATAAATATTGTGGTTCACCTAATATGTAATAAGAATTTTTTAATTAAAATCGAAAATAAGTATATAATGATTTATAAAAAATATAAATAATAACCTTCAGTAAGACGCTCTATACTCGTTTTACGTTTCTTATTCTTCTGTACATCCAAAGTTACATCTAAAAAAAAAACACTATTAACATACAAATTTGTTTAATATCACAGTCAATAATGATCGATTTAAAAAGGAAAATCAAATGGAATATTAATATCAAACTGTTAAGACTAATGAGAAAAATAAAACTAACCTCCGCTTTATTTTTAGTAGAACCGGAATAAAATATTTTAACTGAAAAAAATAATAATAAAAAATATTAGAATAAACATTATAAGAACTTAAACTAAAATTATAACAAAACAGTAGATGATTCGTTACATTTTTTAATTCTTTTGTTTTCTGAAGTATTCTGAATATGTAGTGGATGATCCATTGAATGCAATTTGATTTTTTCTGGAAATTTTAGTTTTGTGAAGGTATCAGAGTATGTTTGATATTTTAGAAGAGAAGTGACTGTGATATTGGATCATGTTTTTGGGCGTTATAACATTTAGGTCTAAAAAAACATTTGGGTTTAAAAAAAAAGAGAAATTGGGCTTCTAACAAAATGGACTATTATTCAGGGCTTTAAGCAAAAAGATGGATACCATTATTGACTTTTGTATAAAAAAGAGGCCCGTTTGTATTATTCAGGGCTTCTAACAAAAATGGACTATTATTCAGGGATTTAAGCAAAAAGATGGATACCATTAGGGGTGTTCATCGGTTCGGTTATCGGGTTATTCGGTTTATTCGGTTCGGTTAGTTCGGTTCATTTTTTTTTGGGTATAACCGAAAACCGAACCGAACCAAAATTATATATATTTTTAGCACAAAATATTTTTTCAAGCTTAAATCATGTTATATTTATACTAAAAAAGAGTTTTAGTGATTTTTTTTCATATATATACATAGAAACAATATATATTTTATATGAATTCGGTTTTCGGTTTTCATTGCCAAAACCATATCCAACCCGATAACCAAATATTTAGTTCGGTTCGGTTTTGACCAATTCGGTTCGGTCACAAATTCGGTTCAGTTATTTTCGGTTTGGTTCGGTTTCGGTTTTCGGTTACTGCGGATATTACCCGATCTGTGAACACCCCTAGATACCTTTATTCAGGGCTTTAAGCAAAAAAATCTCTTTCATTTCTTTTGCATATTAAATCATTCTACCTAAAAACCAAATACCAAAACCGAACAAAATGTGGTTAGTCCAAATAGGCTAAAAAATGTCATGTTTGTATGTCAAACAGGACTGGAATGATTTGAACCAAACAAATACCTGTCTGGTCGGTTTTATTGGTCGGTCCAATCGATCAAATCAGATAGCTCAGCCTTAAGTAGAATAAAAAAAAAATGTACTCTTATTTTAGCAAACTATATTTAGTTATCAAACAGCTATATTTATAAAAATAAGATTCCTCGAAATCACATTTTTAATCTTTAAGTTTCTATAATATCCAATGTTGCAAAAAAAGTCTACAAGGCCGATTAATCACCGATTACACGCTACTGAGCCACCGACCTTGCCAATTTGTGTAAATCACTCAAACAAGTCAGTCAACTGTGGTTAACGATGCTCAAACTTACCGAAAACTTGCAAATCTTGATGAAAATACCTTAATCTCGTAATAAATTAGTTTTAATCACTTATAATCACGGTTTATATTTATTTACAAGATGCTTTTCAAGGAAAAGTTTGCTGGGAATATCAAAACTTAAGGTAAATACGAAAAGCTTGCCAAAAATGTCAATATGATTTATCACCGATCACTATTTTTGCAACCCTGAACAAATGTAGTCACTTATAATCGTTTTTTATATCTATTACAAGATGTTTTTAAGGAAAATCTTTTTGGGGTTACCAAAACTCGCCGGAAATACACAAAACTTGTCAAAAATGTCAATATGATTCACGATTTTTGCAAACCTTGATAATATCACATTATAAATAAAAATAAAACGTAAAAAACTTGAATATCACATAAAATATAAAAAAAAAATTGTCCGGGTTTTATCTTTTCATACTGATCGGGTTAAAAAAATCAACCACCCAGTATATTAAACTTAAATGAATGCATTTTCTCTCTCATAATTTTATTTCAATTCATAAAAACATAAACCCGAAAAATCAAATTCCATGATCCCAAAAAAAATTGATGGCGAAGAAAAAAAGAAATCATAATTTGACAACAAATTCTGTTATTCAAATCCCAAAATTGTTAGGTATATTTGCTTAGTTTATCTTACAACCTTTTATAATATTACCAGGTATAATATCAGAATAACTACTTAATACAGTTACTCTGATGTTAAAAATAGTTTATTAAAAATAATATCAGAATAATTGTTAGTTATATGATAGTTATTCTGATATTAACACTAGTACTATTATTATTATTATTATTATTATTATTATTATTATTATTATTATTATTATTATTATTATTATTATTATTATTATTATTATTATTATTATTATTATTATTTTGTTATTATTATTATTATTATTATTATTATTATTATTATTATTATTATTGTAATTATTTTGTTATTACAGGTGTCCTGATTTTTTTAACAAAAACGACAAGTAATAGAAGGAAGAAGAAGTTTAATTTTATTAATAAATTACTTAAATCTTATTATGAAAAAAGATGATCCCTGCAAGAAGAAGAACAAAAAGAAGAAGAAGAATACAACAAGTAGGGAAAGGTATTTTTGAAATCATATGTTCATTAAATTATGTGATTTTACATGATGAAAATATAGTTAAATTGCTATTATTTACAAAAATGATATATATCTATTAATATGAAGATGGTGAAGTTTTTAGTTGTTAGGCAATAATTGTATTTAGATGTTAGCAAGCTCGAATTATTCGCCAATTGTTAGTTTTACTTGTATCAATAGTCACTCCTTTTACTCAAATACTTGTATCAGTAGTCAAACTTAATTGCAAACTTGTTTTACCAATGATCTCAAGAAATGTCAAGTTTACTCACACAATTACCGGCCACTTGTGAATGGCCGACCGTAAGAAGCTTAAAACGGCTTAAAACACTAATGCAATGAAGATCGTGGAATACAAAGTGAATTCGGGTCGTTATGTCCCACCTGAGACTCAATGGTGTGCAAACACTTGATCAGACGATAGAAGGATCACTAAGGAAAATGATCCAAAAGGATTTGGATGGATAATACACTAAAAAAAAATATAAATTAAAGCGACTTAAATGCAAATTAGGAAAAATTAAAAGATAAAACCTATTAAATAAACGCTATCACTATATTTAAAATGATGTTTTCTAAATTTATAAAATAAAATGATTTAAATAAACTATTTTATTTAAAACGTAAACTTAAAGTATCTAAAAACGTGACTTAAAAAGAAAACGTGCGTTAAATATAAAAATTACTATTGAGCGCAAGACAAAACGTAAAATTTATGAAATAAAAGTCCTACAAGTGTAAAAACAATTTTATTACATACTATATGACAAAAGAAAATTTTAGGAAAAAGCCGGGTATTTTTTCGACTTTTTATATTTTTATTACTAATTAATTAAGATTTTACACTAAATAAATGTTTAAAAATAGTTAAACTATTTAGAAAAATCTGAATTTTTTTTATAAAATACTTTATACTATTACCAAGCTAAGAAAAGTAAAAGGATGTGCCCACTTATTTCAAAAAGTTCGTAAATAAGCTCAAACTCACGTATAAGCTAAATGGGAATAAAAGGGTTAAGTATTTAATGTTGCAAACCATAACAAGAAATACCCAAGGGCGCACTGGTAGTGCGTGTGTGTGTTGTGGATGCGGTTGAGGAACCGGGAGGTCACAGGTGTTCGAATCTCAGCAGCCCCTTTTTGCCTTTATTATTTTTTTTTCAATTTTTCTTTCACAAACTTGATAAGCACACTAAAATAAGCACATTTTATAACTACCACTTTTTTTAAAAACGACTAATAAGCTTAGAATAAGCTTAAAAATCCAACAAAGATGGGACAAAAATGAAATAGGCACTAAGATTAACCAAAGTGTTAATAAGCTAGTGAATAAGCAACTTGAAAACTGGAGATAAGCTAAGAGAATAATTATAAGCTAATGTTGCAACTGAATAAGCACAAAAACATAGAAATAAGCACTTTAGCAAAATCTAAATAAGCATAAGGTTAACTGCTGCACGGTGGCATATTTCGAAAAAGGGGTCAAAACAAGCTTAAAAATAAGCACTTTACAAGCTAATTAAAACTGAACTAGTATTTTTCTAATTTTGTTGAGCAACTGAATATTAATTTCCCAAAAGTACTTAAGCTAACTCTTAATAATGAACTCACAAGAAAATTCTAAATTTTATTCAAAAACGGGTATATGAAAATTTTGACTTTTTAACAAAACTAAAAAGTTGACTATTTTGAGTTTTGCAACTGATTTGTAGATTAACTATGATGTATTAAGATGAAATGATACTAGAGTAAGCTATAACTATGACATTTAAACACAAAATGAGATTTTGGTTTTAACAAAATCTCAACAGTTAACTGTTGAGATTGATTACATGGAATTTTGACTTTTTGTGGAATAAGGACTAAGTTCTAAGCTTGAAATGAGATATTAGACACTAAGGTAACATGAAGCAAATACAAACAACAACTCAAACATCCTCTAGCACGCTTAACGAGCAAAACCAAACACCCCTTAAACAAACTGTTTTGAAGCTTTTATCACTAAAACAAGTATTTAATCCAAGAAAACTGTTAGTTAACTTATAATAACTGTAGTGAGACAGAGTAAAACTAGAATTATCAATATTTAAACTCTTATACTACAAATTGCAAATTTATGAGAAATTCTTACAAAATGAGTTCATGCACCAAACGAGAACTAGTAATCGAGATTACACCCTATTGCTTCCCAAGAAGCTCTAGACCAATGAGCAATCAGTTACACCTTGCTTCAATCTTTGAACATCATTTCCATGGATTTTTAATTTTAGACTAATTTTTTGGTATTTTTGAGAATTTTTGAGTTAAAACTTTAAACTGAACTTTATGACTTCTAAAAGCTTAAAAGAGCTTAATAAAAGCTTATGTGAGCCTTTTCAATCCTTAACAACAACTAAGAACAACATTTAAGTAATTTGAGATTTCCTTGATCTTGAAAATTTACATAAACTGAAAAATGAAAAGAAAGCTTGCAATTGATTATTAAAATAGGTTTATAACACAATAAGATTACTTAATACAAAGCTTGAAAGATTTAATAAACACTGAAAAATAAAAACGACATAAGGAAAATTATATAAACTAATCCACGCCCTCTATTGCTTCTCTCTTCCTTGCTTTTTATAGTTCCAAATGCTTCTCTCTCATCTCCTCAGTGAATCCCAGCAATAATTTTGGCCTTTGGATGACTTGGATAAATTTTAGCCGTTTGATCATTTTGGCGGGAAAATCGGTATTAACCAGTGGGTGAGGTTGAGTGATATGAGGGGGAAGGCAATTAATGATTTTTGTAGTTTAGGTGAGGTGGAGGGACATGGAAGGTGATATGAAGAGGAGGGGGGATGGATTTGCCTGGTGTTGCAGAAAGCAGTTGAGAAGAAGGCTGTTTTGGCGGCAACTGGTGTGTTTGTTTGACTTGGTGGGTTGACCAGGGCAGTGTTATTACAAGGGGGTCCAAAATTGGGAAAGGGTCCAAAGGGATTGTGACAAGGGGCCAAGGTTTAAAGGGTTTAAAATCCAAGGACTAGATGTGCCAATTCTGAAAATCAAGGGACCATTTCTGCCAATTCTGCAAAGTTTCTCCAAGGACTAAAACTGACAATCTCAAAAAGTACAAGGACTAAACTTGCCATTTTCCAATTTCCAGGGGTCATTTTTGCCACTTTTCAAAGTTGAAGGACCTTTTCCGCCATTTGACCAAAAATTCATTCAATGACCGTTTTTGACAATTAAAAATATTTCAGGGACCTTGAATGATATTTTTCTTTATTTAGATATACCAGGGACTGTTTTTGACAACTTTTGAAACTTAGGGGACTAAAACTGCCAATTTTGCAAATTTGATACGTTTTTCATCTGATTTTGATATTTTTGCATTTAAAACACATAAAACACTAATTTGTGATATTTTGATCATTTTGATGTGTTTCTGAGCGTTTTCAGATGATTTTGTAGTCTAGACAGTATAAAAATGATGAGTATTTAGACACTCATCAATCCCCCACACTAAGATATTGCTAGTCCCTAGCAATGTTTTGAAGCTTTAATGGATTTTAAAGACTCTTTACCAAAAGCCATTACTTCTGGAGTAGCCAAATGTTTCAGTTCAAGTAAGAACCTTGGTACACTGATAACCAAATGATTTTGAGCAAATCATAAGCTGTCAACGGGTTTGATTTTGTCTTTACCAGAAGCCGTACCCTTCTGGACTAGCCAACTCTTAGATAAATTATCAGAATTATCTTTGGTGAGCTGATTACCAATTATGGTTTTTCCACTGCCTTTACCACAAGCCATAACCTTGCGGGCTAGCCAACTCTTCACTTTTTAGGATATGGTGAGTTGAGAACCATACAATTTTGGGCAAATTGCAAGCCATATAAACGGATTTGAGAAATCTTTACCAAGAGCCGTTTGCTCCTGGATTAGCCAATCCTTTTGTCTTACAGACATGGCGGACTGATAACCAATTGAGTAAGTGTAGAACACTTACTCCAAAAAAATTTTTTGGCCAAAAACGGGGGAATTGGGTGGATAAATATGAAATTCGCGAGAATTCCCCCCCACACTTAGAAATGAATATTGCCCTCAATATTCAAAGTACCGGCGGTTATGCCGAAACAAAGAACGTAAAAGGAAATACTACGGCCATTATTTGAAAGATTTTTTTTTTTTTTTTGAAAACATGTGGGGCAACCCCCACACTATTTGGGTGGTAGAAAATAGAAAGAAGTCGAGAAATATGGGTGAAACCCATATCGCTGTGTGTGCTATTTTTGTTTTCCGAAGTCGCTAGCTTGACTCGACCCCAAATTCATTGGTTCATGGGGAAGTAAGTGGAAGAGATAATCTCCATCGGACTTTCATTCAAGATGTTTGGACAAACATTTGAAGCACGTGAAAGTTCCACACCGATGAGATATACATAAAACCGGCTCAAAAATGATAAATGAAAATGCCGGGGTCAAAGATAGTGTCTTCATTCCCATAGGAGTGAAGAAGAGAGGAAGTCACCGAGTAGGTGAAGAAAAGAAGGAAAATCATGATAACAATCATGACTAGATCTTCTTCCTCGGGATTAAGTGCCGTTGCACTTATTTGGATTTTATTGGTTGAGCTCTTAGGGTTGGAAGGCATCTCGGTTGGGAGGGTGGGAAGTTTTGTCATAACTATGCAAATTGAGATTCTCTCCCCCCGATCATTATTTTTGCCATCCACGCAATCATACTCCGCCGAGATATGATATGAGTGAGTTCACCGGCGAACTCCTCATGAAGAATATACTGGAGGTGGGACATGTGCGGTACTTCGTGGGCTATAAATATGCACCTCGTCCATTATAGTCTCCGTGTCGAACTCATCACTATCAAAGATTGGATTAATGAATTTAGAGTAAGTTCTAATCGAATTCGAATAAGGGATTAGTGATAGTCGTATTAATTGTTGTGGAAACAACATGGTCAACATCCTCTTCTAAGTTGACGATCTCGGAATGTGGAAGTAATGCATCAATAAATTCTATGTCTTTAGAATATAAAGAATCGACATCACTATAATCACCTCAAAATCACGAGAAAGTCTCAACAAAATCGTTTGTAAGAGGAGAAAACACATCACACTCTTTGTCAAGAATTCCCCACTCACTTGGGATCGGGATAAGGTTCTCAACATTCGATGATTCCGTTTCGGAATAGTGTTGAGATGCTCGCCCCCATACTTAGAGAGTGAGTGGGAATATCGGGTGTGATAGCAAAGCAGTGAGGGAGATTAGAAGGACTAGCATACATATGTTTTATACTTTCCATTTGTTCTTCTGCTAGTAATTCCATCATAGTCTTTTCTCCCTGACTTTTCATGGAAGGAGTCTCAACTGATGAACTTGATGAACCGTTATAAAATTGTAGGATATCAAGGATATCTTCATCATCATCGTCATCGAGGATGAACGAATCGAGAGCTAGATCTGGCTGATTTTTCTTTTGCAATAGATTCCCTAGTAGATTTTTCAAAGGCAATCTGAGAATCTAATTTAGCACCGCTTCTTGCTAACAAAACTTCCATGGATTTCTCATTTGGATTATCTTGGGAGTGTTTAGATTCCTTCAAATCTTTCACTAAATCCAAAATATCAAGGAGAAGATTTTGAGGAAGTGGGTCAGCCGGTAATCTGTAGAGGTTGGTCATTATACTAAGAGTCATAATTGTTACAAGGAAATGGATTCCCTGTTTGACAATCCAAGCTAGAGTGAGGACCTCCACAATACTCACAACAGTAAAATTGATGTGGTTGTGAGTGGTATGTGTTGTAGTCATAATTGTTATCGAACCGCCATAGACAAGCGTGTTTCGATTGACAATCGAACGGAATGTGAACCACCACAGTACTCACAACAGTAAAACTGCTGAGTCTCACAGTGTGGCAGTTGATGGAATAAATCACTGTGTTATGGTAAGAATAGGGATCTTGGTTATAGACGCACCCGTTTCCTGATTCCACCACGCTACAACCGGGCAATTGCCACCATTATAAGGACCACCACACCATTGACAACCAAGAGGGTGAAGATAAGACATAGAAAGAATCAAAGGTTAACAGAGGGTAAGAAATGAAGAATCAAAAAGGTAAGAGGATAAAGAGGAATATTTTTGGCATTTTTGAAAAACATTTTGATAAAAACAAAGAATGAAAATATTTTTGATTTTTCGATAACTTTACAAAAAACTTTTACAAAAATGGGATATGCACAAGAATGGTCTGAAAATGGCTTAACACACGCTAAAGCTCCCGCAGCCGGCGCCAAAATTTTGATCTCAAGAAAACAGTCAAGCTACCTCACACAAGCCGGCCACTTGTGAATGGCCGACCGTAAGAAGCTTAAAACTGTTTAAAACACAAATGCAATGAAGATCAGGGAATACAGTGAATTCCCGGGTCGTTATGTCCCACGGAGACTCAATGGTGTGCAAACACTTGATCAGACGATAGAAGGATCACTAAGGATAATGATCCAAAAGGATTTGGATGGATAATACACTAAAAAATATATATAAATTAAAGCGACTTAAATGCAAATTAGGAAAATTAAAAAGATAAAACCTATTAAATAAACGCTATCACTATATTTAAAATGATGTTTTCTAAATTTATAAAATAAAATGATTTAAATAAACTATTTT
This sequence comes from Chrysanthemum makinoi, assembly GCA_910596185.1. NCBI lineage: Eukaryota > Viridiplantae > Streptophyta > Magnoliopsida > Asterales > Asteraceae > Chrysanthemum > Chrysanthemum makinoi. The sequence continues at coordinate 102,195,378 of OU343216.1, read as the reverse complement.
ATTTAAAACGTAAACTTAAAGTATCTAAAAACGTGACTTAAAAAGAAAACGTACGTTAAATATAAAAATTACGCTGGAGCGCAAGACAAAACGTAAAATTTATGAAATAAAAGTCCTACAAGTGTAAAAACAATTTTATTACATACTATATGACAAAAGAAAATTTTAGGAAAAAGCCGGGTATTTTTTCGACTTTTATATTTTTTATTACGAATTAATTAAGATTTTACACTAAATAAATGTTTAAAAATAGTTAAACTATTTAGAAAAATCAATTTTTATAAAATACTTTATACTATTACCAAGCTAAGAAAAGTAAAAGGATGTGCCACTTATTTCAAAAGTCAGAATAAGCTAAAACTCACGTATAAGCTAAATGGGAATAAAAGGGTTAAGTATTTAATGTTGCAAACCATAACAAGAAATACCCAAGGGCTACGGTAGTGCAGTGTGTGTTGTATGCGTTTGAGGAACCAGAGGTCACGTGTTCTAATCTCAGCAGCCCCTTTTTGCCTTTATTATTTTTTTTTTTCAATTTTTCTTTCACAAACTTGATAAGCACACTAAAATAAGCACATTTTATAACTACCACTTTTTTAAAATCGACTAATAAGCTTAGAATAAGCTTAAAAATCCAACAGTGGGACAAAAAATGAAATAGGCACTAAGATTAACCAAAGTGTTAATAAGCTAGTGAATAAGCAACTTGAAAACTGGAGATAAGCTAAGAGAATAATTATAAGCTAATGTTGCAACTGAATAAGCACAAAAACATAGAAATAAGCACTTTAGCAAAATCCAAATAAGCATAAAGGTTAATCTGTAATGGGCATATTTCGTAAAAGGGTCAAAACAAGCTTAAAAATAAGCACTTTACAAGCTAATTAAAACTGAACTAGTATTTTTCTAATTTTGTTGAGCAACTGAATATTAATTTCCCAAAAGTACTTAAGCTAACTCTTAATAATGAACTCACAAGAAAATTCTAAATTTTATTCAAAAACGAGTATATGAAAATTTTGACTTTTTAACAAAACTAAAAAGTTGACTATTTTGAGTTTTGCAACTGATTTGTAGATTAACTATGATGTATTAAGATGAAATGATACTAGAGTAAGCTATAACTATGACATTTAAACACAAAATGAGATTTTGGTTTTAACAAAATCTCAACAGTTAACTGTTGAGATTGATTACATGGAATTTTGACTTTTTGTGGAATAAGGACTAAGTTCTAAGCTTGAAATGAGATATTAGACACTAAGGTAACATGAAGCAAATACAAACAACAACTCAAACATCCTCTAGCACGCTAACAGAGCAAAACCAAACACCCCTTAAACAAACTGTTTTGAAGCTTTTATCACTAAAACAAGTATTTAATCCAAGAAAACTGTTAGTTAACTTATAATAACTGTAGTGAGACAGAGTAAAACTAGAATTATCAATATTTAAACTCTTATACTACAAATTGCAAATTTATGAGAAATTCTTACAAAATGAGTTCATGCACCAAACTGAGAACTAGTAACTGAGATTACACCCTATTGCTTCCCAAGAAGCTCTAGACCAATGAGCAATCCAGATTACACCTTGCTTCAATCTTTGAACATCATTTCCATGGATTTTTAATTTTAGACTAATTTTTGGTATTTTGAGAATTTTGAGTTAAAACTTTAAACTGAACTTTATGACTTCTAAAAGCTTAAAAGAGCTTAATAAAAGCTTATGTGAGCCTTTTCAATCCTTAACAACAACTAAGAACAACATTTAAGTAATTTGAGATTTCCTTGATCTTGAAAATTTACATAAACTGAAAAATGAAAAGAAAGCTTGCAATTGATTATTAAAATAGGTTTATAACACAATAAGATTACTTAATACAAAGCTTGAAAGATTTAATAAACACTGAAAAATAAAAACGACATAAGGAAAATTATATAAACTAACTACGCCTCTATTGCTTCTCTCTTCCTTGCTTTTTATAGTTCCAAATGCTTCTCTCTCATCTCCTCGCTGAATCCCAATAATTTTGGCCTTTGGATGACTTGGATAAATTTTAGCCGTTTGATCATTTTAGGAAAATCGTATTAACCAAGGGGTGAGGTTGAGTGATATGAGGGGGAAGGCAATTAATGATTTTTGTAGTTTAGGTGAGGTGGAGGGACATGGAAGGTGATATGAAGAGGAGGGGGGATGGATTTGCCCGGTGTTGCGCAGCTTGAGAAGAAGGCTGTTTTGGCGGCAACTGGTGTGTTTGTTTGACTTGGTGGGTTGACCAGGGCAGTGTTATTACAAGGGGGTCCAAAATTGGGAAAGGGTCCAAAGGGATTGTGACAAGGGGCCAAGGTTTAAAGGGTTTAAAATCCAAGGACTAGATGTGCCAATTCGAAAATCAAGGACCATTTCTGCCAATTCTGCAAAGTTTCTCCAAGGACTAAAACTGACAATATCAAAAAGTACAAGGACTAAACTTGCCATTTTCCAAATTTCCAGGTCATTTCAAAGTGAAGGACCTTTTCCGCCATTTGACCAAAAATTCATTCAATGACCGTTTTTGACAATTAAAAATATTTCAGGGACCTTGAATGATATTTTTCTTTATTTAGATATACCAGGGACTGTTTTTGACAACTTTTGAAACTTAGGGGACTAAAACTGCCAATTTTGCAAATTTGATACGTTTTTCATCTGATTTTGATATTTTTGCATTTAAAACACATAAAACACTAATTTGTGATATTTTGATCATTTTGATGTGTTTCTGAGCGTTTTCAGATGATTTTGTAGTCTAGACAGTATAAAAATGATGAGTATTTAGACACTCATCAACCAATAATCATCAAAAGAATTCCTCCTTTACCCCCTAATTATAAACTTCGAATAACTAGTTATACTTTTAAATCTGGTTTGCCATAAGTTTAGGTCTAATGCTTACCATTGCGTTGATATATGTTAATCAATTGCGTTTGCTTACTCTTCTTTGAGTCTATGGTCTTTGTTTTAGTCTTCAATTTGCTTTTGTGCACTTTTTCTTTTGATTTTGCACGGTTTCATGTTTTTCTTAATGCCTTTGTTTACTAATTTTGCAATATGTCATTTGCACGCTATCATTTCTTTACTCACAACCTGCCTATCCAATATCTTGGCCACGCGTGATTGAGTATGTTGTTGTTGTGTGCATTTCAATTCATTTTTTGTCATACACCTTAAGATAAATGAAACATAAAATTATTTATAAGTACATATGTGAAAATCTTATATGTTTTTTATTTCGGAAAAAACATATAACACGATTTATCTCGACGATAATGATATATCAATTGACATCGAACATACCATGATGAAGAAGAAGATGAACCTAATGAATATGATCTTCACTTCGATGATATTGAAGAAGATGAAATACAAGTTTTTAATGATGATGATGATGAAGAGGAAGAATTTAACTTTGATGATGAAACTGATAGCGATGAAGAAGATTCTGAAAATGATGATGATGATGATGATGATTATGATAATAATGATGATGATGGAGAAATAGATAATGAGTATGAGGCAGCTAAAGAAGATAAAGATTGTGAAGGAAATGAAGCACAAAAAAGAATAGAAGATTTTAAATTTAATATAACAGAAGAGGAAGAACAAAGAAGTTGGAAAAATGATTCATCAAAGGTTAAACAAAAGAAGTTGGAGAGTATGAAGCATCAAGAAAAACTGTTTGAAGGTGAATGTTCTACTCCAAAATTGGTTAAAAGTAATGATGTGTTTAAGAACAGGGGATCTCCAACTCAATTATTTAAAGCTGTTCGATTCTTAAGATCATATGCTAATGCGTGCAAAGTCTTAAAAAGGATGGGATTCGAAAGTTTACTTGATTTAAAAATTAATATCATTCCAAGTAGATTGGCACAACATGTAGTACCAAACTTTGATGAATCAACCATGACAATGAAACATTGGAAGGGAGATATTAAAATAACAAAAGAATCAGTTAAAGAAATCCTTGGTTTTCCATGCGGTGGTATGCCAATACGACCACCAGAGAGTGAAAAGTGAAGATAAATGTGTTAAAACTTGGAGAAAGCAATTCAAAGCCTTGGAGAAGGATACAAAAAAGGTGAAACCAAAATCACATTTGTAGAAAGAATTAGACAAACGAAAAATAGAGGAAAAATCTTTATGATAAATATACTTGTTTTGATTGCTACTATATTATTTGAGGCAATGAAAGACGGGACCTCAAATCAAAGGATTTTGTACTCTATTTCATCTGATCATGGAAAGATTAATCAAATGGATTGGTGTGGATATTTAATCGATTGTTTGAAGAAGTGTAAAAAAGAATGGGATCCGAACAACAGAAAATCGTATTATTGTGGACCTTTGACATTCCTTACGGTAATTACTCTTCATTCTTTTTTTCTTTCTTTCTTTCTTTCTTTCTTTCATTTTTTTTAATTAATTTATTTATTCATTTACATTTTGCAGCTATTTTATGTTCAAAAGATCCAATGCAAGTTCATTGATATCGATTATTCTCTTCCACCATTGAAAACATGGGATACTGACTTACTAAGAATCAGAGAAGCATCAGAGTTTGATTACTTGGTGGATAGAAGTCACTGATAAGAATACGCCTAATGAAAAGAGTTTGTTGAATGATGAGCCAAAAGATGGAGGAGAGGTATCAAAGGATAAGCAGAAAGATGGAGTAAATGTCTTAACGACTAAAGAAGTGATTACAGAAGAAAATAAAGAGAAAGAACAAAAGAATCGGAAACTTGAAGTTCAAAACCTGTTAATTTAAAGGTTTTTTTTTTAATTTATTTTTAAATATAATAAGTAAACATTTGTTGCTTTAAAAAGAAAATTGCATATCATATTTCTTTTGGTTGCTTTTAGGGAAACTTGGAAAATGCAGAATGGTTATTTGCTGGTGCATCACATGCTGCTTCTGCATGCAACAACCTGGTGTGTTTCTTTTGTAGTTCTCTCTGATTTTGAATTTTGATATAAGATATTATATTACTCAACATAACTTCAATTTATAGAATAGGCAACCATTTTATAGGATTCCTCTTTTGTGTGACTTTACTTATTACTCAACATAACGATTTACTTATTACAACTTGTAAATTTATTGTTAAGATCAATTGGAACTTGGTCTTATTATAAGATGTTCTAGCTTCTTTGACAATCTGTAGGATCAGGTCATACAACACATATAAAACTATGAGAATTTCTACTGCTATTAATATATTTTTGTTTAAAAGAAAGTTACATGTTATACTCGTTTTTTAGGAAAAGATGGAAAATGCAAAAAGATTAATTTCTACTGCTATTAACACATGTTGCTTCTGCATGCAAGAACATCGTGTGTTTCTTTGTTGTTTTGTTTGATTTCGAAATTTTATAAATTGTTTTTATATGAGATATTATATTAATCAACATAGCTTCATCATTAATTTGATTATAATATTACTCTCCATAATGTACGCTTTTGGTATCAACTATTATATTTCACTGCTTATCTACAAGTTACAGGTATTTAAGGATAAACAAGGAAATGTATCAACGCGTACTTGTATTCAACGTGTTAATAAGGATAGTGAAGATTTTAAGAAGAAACGTATTGAAATGAAAGAAGACAAAAAATATATTTTGAGAAAAGTTGATGATGAAAAGGTATATCTTTAATACAAATATATTTTTATAATTTTCTTTTAATTAAAAAGTTATTTTTATAAACAAAATATAATTAATCTTATATTTCGATCATGATTTAACAGGGCTTTGTTCGAAAAACAAAGAATAGCTTGTTTTTGTTGGAAACTTTAATAATAGAAATGAAGGATTCACTTAAGAAAGGATTATCAAACTTTCCGAATTCGAAAGAAGTCGAAGGATTAAAAGATGAGTGGGATCGTGTGATAAATGGAGCAAAACGAGTAAAGCTTAATACAGAATATTCAAGACATCAAAAATCTGAATCTGAATCGGTTTCTTTGAAAATTGTAGAAAGTCAAGTAAATTTAAGTCATCAACAAAAGAAGTTTGATTTTGGGAAATCTGAATCAAATATTCATGAAAATGATAAGCAAACTTTTGATGAAATACCCTCTTTTGATTTGGGTTTTAAATTTTATTCAAATCCAGGTGAAGAAGTAACACTATGTAAATCATTAGAAAATGTTAACTTAACACCACCCGAAGAAAAACCAAACTGAAAATGTGGAAATTATTTCTCTTTAACACCTCCGAAGAAAGTCAAATGATTTTAGAATTTGACGAAATTCAAGCATCAATGTAAGAATTTAATGCAGCCAATGTGTTATTCAGTATGAGCAAAAACCCAATGTAAGTTTTAAACAATATAACTTTTTTAGTGTTTTTGTTTACCAATATAACCTTTTTAGTGATTTTGTTTATAAATATAACTTTTTTTGTGTTTTTGTTTTTTTTTTGTTTTTGTTTATTAATATATAGGGAAACAGTATTCCAGCTACAAGATTTTCCTTTTGGAGTAGAACGTGTAAAATTTGAATCTTTTTATTATGAACAATGGATATTTTCTGATATCGTAGATATGTGGTGCATTTTGCTCAATTATAGAGAATGCGAACTATCTAGTAATGCTCCAAAAAGATTATTCTCAGAACACACAAGTTACGGTATGATTTTTTTTCCAATTATCATAGATAAGTGTATTTTAATATATATATTTTTTACAGCCTATTTCTTTGAATATTGAAAGTACATCAAAAGACATTAGATATGAATCTTTTCAAGAAAGTTTGTATTTAGCTGGATGCCTTGAAGATGATTCTTTATCAAATTTGTTAAACGTTGATTTGGTAAGTTATTTAGATTATTTTTTTCTGTTAGCAAATTTGTTAAATCAAATAACCGTTTATCTACAATATATATTTTAAATGACTTATATTTTCAATATCAATGTAGGTGTTTTTCAATATACTTCGGGAATCTCATTACTACATCATTTGTTTCAATCTAAAGAATGAGAAGATTGAGATAATTGATAATAGGATAACAGATACAGAAACTTGTGAAGGTTCCAAAGTTTCTGAAATAGAGCTAATAAAGAAATTATATGGAACTCTACCGACGGTTCTTGTAAGTAATCATATTTAGCTTGCATTACTTTAACCATTTACTTTTACATTGCTGATAGCTACAAATGTCAAACTTGATTAGACTTTGAATTGTAAAAGTCATGCAAATGTCAACTTTGGGAATTTATGTAATACTTGATAGTCTATAGATGATAGCTGAAAATGCCAAACTTTGAAAAACTTTACTTAGATCCTTTGGTAATTTAAAGTACTGCAAGTGCCCAAGTTTGTTAGGTTTTGGTGGATATATTGTCACATAAAGCTGCTACAGCGGGTAGGAAATTTCCTTGCATATTAAGCTTAGTTGAGCTATATTTTACTTTAATATAAGTATTGTTAATCTGTCTTAAAGTTTTATTGCTAATATCATAAACTAACTAACAAAACCAATTTTAAAACATTTTCAACATCATTTGATCTCTTCATAAGTTCAGTATATATATGTCAGAACCTTTTTTGAAATGAAATTTTGACTTTTTTTTAGTAAAATCTACTTGTTCTGTTCTGTCATAAGTGCAGTATATATATGTCAAAATTTCATTGAGTCTTTGAATCTACTTGTTCAAAAACTTTGAATCTACTTTGAATCTACTAATACATATGACCCAAAAACTTTGAATCTACTTGTTCTGTTCTGTCATTGAGTCTTTGTAGACTATAGAATGAATGAGTTGGTCATCAATACTTGTCTTTTAATATTTATTTATATTCCTGTATTTATTTTTTCGCACATAAAACTTCTTCTCATGAGTATTTGAAAACAAAGAAACATCCAAAAGATCGATATATGAAGTTCTCAGAAACCAAGTATACTGAAAATGCCATGGAGAACAAGACAAAATTCAAATGATTGTGCAATTTTGCCATGAGACATATGGAGACATACTATGGTCAAAGAATTGAAGAATGGAAGTCTGGATTTAAAAATGAAAGTCCAAAACAGCAAGGTCAAATCAAAACTTTGAGAAAAAAATATGCTGCTAAAATGCTTCTTTCTGATAATAATATTCATAGAAAAAAAAATTCTGAATCGAATGAATTTTTAAATCTTTCTGCAAAAGAAAAACAAGTTCGCCTAAAGATAAAATCAGAAAAGTTCATGAAAATGAGATTTTATACTTTTTGGAAAAATAGAAAAAACAGCTGAAAAAGAATATATCTTAGATTCATTGTAACTGTAATAAACAAAGATGTATACATTTGTTGATATTCATTAGAAATATTTCTTTTTTATTTACTTAATTTTTGGTATTGGTTATTCTTAATTTTTGGTATTTATAGGATTAACTATCTTCTCATATTTCCTTAGTAATCTGTAAGCTAGATCAGTTCAGGACCATATGTGAAGAAGCAATTATTTTGACTTGACAAGTATTTTGTATACATCAGAATTTGAACTTTTCATATGTGAAAATATTACACCTGGAATTGTACTGCTAGTGTACTGATTGATCGTTCTGCTGCTAGTTTATTGGATCGCGGCTGCTAGTATATTGGTTCCTACTGCTAGTATTTGTTACTACTGCTAGGTTGTGTTTCAACGGTAAAGCCACCTTCTTAACATAACGAATATAAATTCAAACAGAATCACCAAAACAAAAACAACTACGTAATAAAAAAATAAAATACCAATTCAAACAAAGTAAACATTCAAGCAGCTATCATTGGATTTAAACTTTTTCTAAACTATCATTGGATGTTCCATTTGGATGTTCCTTTGCTTTTCTTGGTCGAAACATTCTTTGTCTTTTTATTAGCCTTGAAATATCTGAATCTAACTCTGTTATTTGATTAACAGATTCTTTTACACCTTCATTTGGAACATAATATTTTAAAGGCTTATTTGAATCATCCTGAAAAAAAAAATTAAAAAAATAGATAAATTTTTAAAAAATGAATATCATAAGTTTAGAAAAACAAACCATTGAAGGAGCTTTAAATTTCCTATAAGTATGAGATCTTTCATAACTTTTCAAACCCTTCTTTCCTTTAATATTTGCATTGACTGGTCATTTATCTTCAATGTATTGAATATAACAAAGATATTTAAAACTTAATTTAAAAAAAGTAAAATGTATTATACAGATAAAAAGTTATATTAATCATAACCTTCGTTTAAGAGTCTCTACTTTTGAACTCATAAAGCAAATCAAGTCCAAGATTCAATAGCGTGAACGCTCGACCTTTTTTATCTTTTGTTGTTTGTAGATTGATTCAAAGATACAACAACGGTAATATATATATATATATATATATATATATATATATATATATATATATATATATATATATATATATATATATATATATATATATATATAAACAAATAGAATGTAAAAATAAAAAGAAAATAAAATCATACCGATAGAAAAGTAATAGGTCCACAATAATAGTTTGCATCAATCGTGTCGTATTTGTTCCATTTTTTTACTATCTTTCCAACAATCTAAAAGATATGAACACCAATCCGATTTTATGATATCATCATCGAATCTGAATGAGTGACAGATCTTTTGGCAAGCTACACTCCCTGTGTGTAAAAACACAGCTCGAAGGACAACAAGAAAGTTTAACACAAACATTCGATCAGTGTTACCATTATCCAAAATATTATTAACAACTTCGAACACTAATATTTGTCTCTTTCGAATTTTTAAATCGATGAAACTGGTTTCTCCAAGAGAATATAGTTGGGTTGGTTGTTCGTATTCTTTTAATAGAATTTATTTTTTTCTTGCCCATTGGAAATCCCATAATTGCATTAACGTCTCTCTTTGATTTCAATGTTTCCACACATCAAGTTCAAAGTCATACTATCTTCATCAAAGCAATCAAAGCCTTTAAATCCAAGCCTAGAAGGTATAACACAAATCTTCATTCTAAGCAGAGAACTAAATCCCATTTTGAGACAACAGACGTTGTCAGACCACATATTAGAAAGAAGATAAAAAAAGTTGACTTGGAGATCCCCTAGTTCTGATTGTTAGTATACTTTCGTTGACACACACATGATCTTCAACATCAATATCACTAGAAATTGATTTTACTTTATTTATAATCCTTGAAGATGTTCTCCTTGAATTAATATGAATTTTTTCTTTAAGAAGACTCAACCTTTCAGATCTTCTAACTACTGATTTCATCTTTATAATAGGTGAATCTGTTTTGTTTTTAAAAGTTCTCGTTGAATTGACTATGTTTCTCATTATTTGAATTATTTTCCTTGTCATTCTGCCTTCATATTTTTTGAATTCACATATATTATCACCGCAAAATGAAAATTAAATTATAAATATAATCAAAAATAACAATCCTCATATCAGAATAACAAACTATCAAAAATAACAATCCTCATATCAGAATAACAAACTTCAACAAATCCTCATATCAGATTAACAGAATTCACATATATAATCAACTTCAACAATCTCCATATCAGAATAACAAACTTAATATCAGAATAACTATCATACTAACAATAAGAAAAATCGAAGTGTAATTATCTTCATACTTAGAATAAGAATATTAATATCGTATAACAATAATGTAATAACAAAATCATGCTAAATTATAGTAATATTTTGTGTTAAAATGTATAACATTAAAGATATTTATATGTGTGCAATGTAATAACTGCTCTTTTAATCTATAAAACAGAAGTGTCATGGAAGGCTACTTATTAGTCTTTTGGTTTTCCTGATAATGATTATAAAAACTGCAATCGCAAAAAGATTACCATGCATCATATTCAACTCAAATACCTGTAATCTTTGTAGAATATTTGAACAATACAAAAATCATGTCTGCTTCTAACAAAAGATCAAGAAGCGAATGCGATTTTGAAGAAGAACAAAACGGAAACGACAGCAAGTATAACATGATTTTTTGAATCGATTTTTCTATTACTTTTATTTTTATTCATTATATGAAAACTAACTGCTTTGTTTTCATTGTTTCATAAAACAATGCATTCAAGAACAAAAGGCAGAGGACAAAACCATCAAAGAAGGTATGAGGACTGGTTTGCAATTTTAATAATTCAAGAACAAAAGTGTATATTGAGTATGGATTAGGAAAGTTTTATTTAAACAATGAGTGTAAAATTGTTCTGTTCTTTCAATGTAGAGATTGTTGAAGAAAACAACAACAGTGTTGCGGAAAAATATGTATGGGATCCTGACGATTGGTACTACCCAATCGAAATGGAGATGTATAAAGAAGATGAAAAAAGGGATGAAACACAAACGGATAGAAATAAACAAGTAAAATATAATCAAGCGAAAGAGTTTGCGACAATGCCTGGAGTTTATCTGATTGAAGAGGGTTCTTCGAATGTCGAAGAAGATTTGGAGAAAGAAGACATTGAAAGTTTCGACTATGATAATTTACATTTAGAATTTTCCAATGATTACTTAGATTAAGTTCGTATTAATATCAGAATAACTATATTAAATATCAGAATAACAATGGAAGTAGCCTCTCTACCTTAGGTAGCATTTGCCTATCTACGTTTACATCATTTAAGACGGTATTGAGATTTACTTTACTTTACTTTTAATAGTTCTTTCATCATAACCATCGAAAATTACATAATTATATATAACATGTTCACCAAAAAGATACACCAAAACATACCACATAACATATCACATGATGTTCTAAAAGTCATATAATGCTAAATCTTTGATTCTATGTTAAATACTAATAGTTCAATAATTTATATGTTTAGTAAAGTAGATACAAACTAAAACTGTAAAAATAGGAGTAAAAAATTACCATTTTGATTCTTTGTTGAATCAATCTTTGATTTAACATTATATGCGACAACTTCATCTCTTTGATTTAACATTGTGAAATCTGTTTTGTTTTATGATCTTCACTTGTATTATTGGTGGTGTTATATTTGTGCATTTATTGACACGTTTACAAAATTATTTTATTGGGTTTAAAAATATTGACATTTGATATCTTTTGGGCTTTAAAAAAATTTTGGGCTTTTTAAATTTATGCTCTTATAAACTTTGGGCTTCCCTTATACTATTCTCAGATATAACAATAACACTAATAATAAAAACAGATCTCAATATATTTTTACCTACCTTCACGGTTTCACTATAATCTAGATCTGAATTATAATTCAAGAAAAGGTAAACAATTTTTTTTTATTTAATTGCTAAGTTTATTTAATTTTATTTTAACACTTATGCATTTTTTTTATGTAGATTTAAATGGAAAAAAAGTGTTCATCTAGTGGAAATGTATTGGCTAATCAAGATGAAAGTAAGTGTCGAATTTGTGGGCAAGTTGCAAATCATGATGCAAGACATTGTCCATTGAAAAAAAACAAATTAATAATCGCGTCATGGATTATTGTGTTTTAAGATTGTGTTTATGATTATTTCAGATCTTAATGTTTGTAATGTAATTTGATGTTTATGTTTGTCTTTCAAGCTTAATGTTATTTGATGTTTATGTTTATGTTTGTGATTTGATGTTTATGTTTATGTTTCTTCATCTTCTTTTTTGATATTTTTTTGATATATTTTGTTTTTTTAAAATAAATTAAATTTGAGAAATTAAAAAAAAAAAAAAAAAAAAAAAACTTATCCGTAATTCGCTATAAATTTTTATATGCAAAAAACTAACATTTTGTCTTCTACAGTTAACTTGTTCTTACTCACAAACCAAAAAAAAATGCCTATTTCTTATATTTGCACCAAATTCAAGTGAAACCCAAAAATAACCAATACCAAAACTTTGTGAATCTCCTTCTTTATAACCCCTTGCTAATTCTAGTATTTGTTAACCTCGCTTCATTCAAAATGACTTAACGTAATCTTTCATGAAAGTCACAACATGGTTGCTTTACTTAAAAACCATTACCGTAATCAAGGATTTGCTGAGATCATTGATTTTTAAACACTTGCTCTATAAGGTATGCATTATCAAGAAATCCTACTATATATATTTCGATCATTAAGAAATTTTGGGCAACTTCTAAGTCCAGAACTATAGATAGGGAAGTACAAATTAGAGCTTTAGTAGATGATGAAGAGATAATTGTCACCGAAGTCATCGCTAGAAGTTCCTTGGAACTAGAAGATAACAATGGTATCGATCACTGCAAACCCTCGCTATTTTCAAAGGTCTTGAAAAAATGGGATATGAGAAGAAAGACGATTCTTTAAAATTTTACAAAAGGCTATTCTCACCTCAATGGAAATTTCTAATCCATACCATCCTGCATTGTATAAGTCCTAAAACAACTGGTTGGAATGAGTTTAGTACGTGTATAGCTTCGCTATAGTGTGCTTGACTCAGATAAGATTTTAAATTTTCTAAGATGATTTTGATGGTATGATTAAAATTTGGATGATTCAAGTAAGTGCTTTCAGTCGATCCTAGGTTTGTTCAAAATTTTGTGGATAAACAAGTTTAAAAAAAAAGGTTGATAAACAAATTTACAAAACTCCCAAGCTCTCAAACAAAGTTTTTACCTTTATGAAAAAAAATGGAAAAGGTTTTTCTGGAAGTGTTACACCACTTTTTCAAAACATGGTAAACGTTCCACAAACAGACGATGAAGCTGATACACACCCTACATCCAAAAATTTACACTCAACATCACAACAAAAAAAGACCTATACCCGTAGAAAATCTGAACAAAAGGGTACTAAGCTAAATAAGACTCAACCTAAGGAAACATCTGTTTGTGGAGATGATGGAAACAACAACAAAATGGCTAATATGGGAGGCTCAGATTCACCTATCAGGGAAAGTAATGTGATGAGTGTGTAAATACTCATCATTTTTGTTCCTTCTGCACTGCAAAAACAGTCAAAAACACTTTGAAAAGTCTCAAAAAGACAGAAAAATATTTAGACTGTATTTTATGCAATAATTTTCAAAATCTAGTCCCCGTTATTCAAAAACAAGTTAATTTTTCATAAAAGGCCCTCGGGATTTTCATCTTTGCCGTCAAAATTAGCCTTATAAAATTCTATTTTGCAAAATGACAACTTTAGTCCCTGGAATTTCAAAGATTGACAGAATTTACCCCTGGACAATTTAAATTGGAAAATTAACATGTTTAGTCCTTTGGTAATTCTAACTTGTCAAAAATTGGTCCTTTTGATAAATTTTGGAAAAGTGCGTTTCATCCTCTAGTTTGGATGAATAACACATTTGGTCCTTGTGATTAAAATACCAAACCTTTTCCCCTTGAGCCCCTTTCCACTTGACCTCCTTCCATTTTGACCCCCTTCACCAATAATAAAACGTCCATTCTCTTTTTCCCTCTCCCCATAAACTCCTTCTTCTTCTTTCTCTCAAACCTAGAACCGCCATAAACCTTTACCCATTCTCTTCACCCAAAACACTCCATCCTCACCATCACTCTATTACCCAGATAACCCCATTTCCCAAACCTACTATCACTTTTTCCCTCTTTCCATGACCATCCAAGCTGGCAATCCAAGCTCAAAAAGCCCTCATAAACGCCTCTGATTACTTCTCACTTGTACCTACTTATTGGATGGATGAGATTAATTGAAGAAAGCACAAGTGAGGTTTTTGGCTTGACTGCTCTCACAGGAGAAGCACACCCTTGAAGGATGAAGACCCATGAAGACCCTAGTATAAATAGTGGATTGTAGCCATAGTTATAAGGCACCCTTATTTTCAGTTTTAAAATCAGTTTTATGTTTTCAAAGTCTATTGTAATGTTTTTATTTATCAATGAAAGCATTCTCTTTTTCATTTAACTGTTACATTTTTCAAGTTCCTATTTAGTTAGTGAATTACATTTTAGCTTTTGTTTCTAAGTTCTAAAACAGTTTCAAGCATTTTGTTCCAATTAAGAGTGTTTGGTTTATGTTCTCAAAGGGTCAAAGATTCATTTTACCCGCTTTGACTCTTAGAGTCAAACTCCTTTTGAAGTCAGAAATCATTTTACAAGTTAGGATTTTGTTTAAAATAGGTTGTCTAAAAATCAAGTTAAAAAAAAAGGAGATTTTTTTCTGACTGTACAAGACAGCAGCAGTGGTGCTGATCTTGGCCATTTTTCGTAGCATACTTGATCTTCAAGTCGTGTAAAGCTTGTTTTTTATTAAAACCTTGTAGGCCAATCTCACTATAGTTTTAGTTTTGTGCCTCAAGTTTACCTTTAACTTGGTTCAAATTAAGTTGAAAAACAGGCCTGTGCAACATTTTCTGGATTGCATCGAAAAAAAAAAAAAAAGAAAAAAGAAAAATGGCCAAGTAAATGATAACTTTATATTAAGCCGTTAAAAGCTTTCTCTTTGCACCCCACTTTGTTTATTTTGAATCTCTGTTATGCTAACTCTTACTTTCTGTAGCTTGTCTTGTTTGGGAGAGCTTTTTTTGTGGTTTAAACTAAGCTCTAAAATTCACGCTTATGTTTGTGAGCCTCAGCAGTTCATCAAAGAAAACATGTCACTTTTGTCCTTCTTTCTTTAGCTTACCCATTAGCTTATTTTAGGTGCCTTAGTTTTTAATAAGTCCCTTAGGTTAGCTTAGCTTACCATTAATCCATTAGTACTTATTTAATGCTTTTAGCCTAGCTTATTTGTCATTTTAGCCCTAGATCTCATTTAGCATAGTTGTACTAAACTGCTCATTGCTTCTTTCTTTTTTTTCTATCAGTTAATTCCTTCAGCTTATTGGTCATCATTTAGTTTACTTAGATTAAATTAGATCCATTTTAAACCTATAGTGCTCAATGGTAGTTTTTGTTTTTGTTGCTTATTCCATTTCCCTTGTTTTAGCGTAGGACTCCCCTTGATAAGTTTGAAAAGCCAACTGCTTCCCCTTTTTTTTAGCTCATTTCTTTTTGCTTAGCTTATTTTCCTTTCTCTATTGCTTATTCATCTATTTGGTTGCTAAATCCAACTTCTTATCTGCGTAGAAAGTGTTTTTAAGACCAAAATTGCTAACAGTGGTGTATTTGTGTGACTATCCAAAACATCACTCAATAAGATGTTGTAACAGCTTATTGAGAAGCTTTCATAGAATAAGTTTTCACAAAAAGGTTTAAATTTAATAGTCTTTTTGATCTTCAATAAGCAGATTTAAAAAAAAAAAAAAAAACAAAAACAAAAAAATGTTTCAAAAAAAGGGGTAACTGGTGGGACTCGAACCCACGTCTCCCCACTCAAAGCACATGACCACAAACACAACACACTAAACCAATCGCCCTTGGGACTTGTCTCGTTATTTTCATGCACAATTAACTTCTTAATGACACTTTGGCGCTTTTAACTATAAGCCCTTTAGCTTTTTCTAGCTTATTTCAAAAAGCAACCACCACCTTTTTTATTTTTCTTAAGTTCAGCAACCTTTAAAGTAGATTTTGTGATTTTTTCAGATTTTTCTCAAAATGTTTACTATTTTTAATCATTTAATTAGAGTAAATTAGTTTTTAATTCATAGAAATTAATTTAAAAGTAACAAAAATTCCCGGCTTTTTTCTAAAATTATTTTTTGTCAAATAGAACGTAGGAAAATTAATTTCACACCCGTAGCCCTTAAATTGCAAAACTTTTACGTTTATGGCTCGGATGGTTGCCGGTTTTTACGTTTTTTTAGTTTTAGCACCCTAGGACTTAGTGTAGCTTCGTTTTATCATTCTTTAGGCTTAGTGATAGTTTATTTTTAGTTTATTAGGGTTCCCTTGCCTTAATTACCTTCCCATTAATCAATTCGTAGAAAACGTAATTCAATTCAAACAAATCATTAAAAACCAATTCAAGTTCAAATCACGAAACTCAACGAATCTTTCCATTCACACCTCGTTGGGACACGACCCGGGAAATCACTTTTCCGGTATCACTTTTATCACACCCGTAAGATTTGATACGTTAACCTTTTTCCTAAAGGGTTAATTTGTCGAATTTTACGGTTATTTTGATATACGTTGATATTGTGTTTGTTTTCACCACTCACTTTACACCAATCAAATTTTACGCCGGGAGGTGTGTTGCGACAATATCGTGAAGTTTTGCGATTAGTGACTTGAAGAACCTTCCTCGTGAAGTTATTGTTTTTATAAAAATACAAAATACAAAAATATTTTTTTTTCTTTGTATATATATGTAAAAGATTAAAAATACAAAAAGATTTTTGCTTGTTGTTTTAAATAATATAGAAGACACAATCAATATAACATTCTCAACTGAGGTGTTATCATTATAAGTTCCCGAACAAAAGATTTAAAACTTGCCTTTGTGTCGCTCGTGATTTGGTTTACTTTTATCGGTTTGACAAACTGTGTGAGGGTATAAGGACGGCCTGACATTAAATTGCTGTACCAAAGAGACGGGTTTTTAATAAGCTTCATACGACCTAATAAGTCTCTCCGCTCCTTTGTGCGTTTTACTTATAGAAGTGATCATTTCACGCGGGATTATTGGTTTAAGTTCACTGTGTTTTGCCTCGGTCTTGTTTTAATTGAAAGTGTTGTTTTTGGTAGTGCATGCGCACTCGTTCTTCTAGATCATTGAGCCCTTTTCGTGATCTAGTAGAAATTCCTAGAAGACGTTTCATAGACGTGCCCGAATAGTCGAACCCGAGATTCGTACTATTCTAAACAACAATATGGCAGACGAACGAACTATGGCGGAAATGCTCCAGACACCCACCGAGGGTTATGGAGATGCCATCGTTTTACCACCAATCAATTTTGATCACTTTGAATTGAAGACGCATTTGATCCAACTTGTGTCTACGAATCAATTCCACGGGTTTGATCGTGAAGACCCGTATGCACACATCCGTTGGTTTAACAAGTTGACCTCAACTATCAATTACAAGGATGTACCACAAAAAGAAATCAAACTGATGCTATTTCCGTTCTCACTTGAGGGGGCAGCCCGGATTTGGCTGGAAAAAGAACCCCCTCGGACCATCGAAACTTGGGAGGATCTTGTTCAAAAGTTTGTCAATTATTTCTTTCCTCCATCAAATACGACTAATCTTAAAATGAAATTTTCGGATTTTGTCAAAATTTCGATGAAAACTTTGAGAGGCATGGAGAGATTCAAAGATCTCCTGAAATGCCCCCATCATGAATTCACGAGCTTCAGCAAGTTAATATCTTTATAATGGGTTGAACGGTAACGATCAAGATTCTTTGAACGCGTACCGCGGGTGGCAATATCTTGAATCGTAAGCCTAAAGATGTGATTGAGATTTGCGAAAAAAATCAAAAGTTCCTATTTCTCGCAACAAAGTCAATATTCCGAACACTCCTGCTTCTTCATCCTGTAACTCTTCCGAGTTAGCCGCTCCGTTAGCCGCTCTAACAGACGTCATCCGTTGTATGATGAAAGAGGTAAAGGAAATCAAAAGCGAAATTCATAAGCCGGAACCAATCAAAGCCGTGAACAAGGTGTGTGAAACTTGTAGTGGTCCACACGCGTATTATGATTGTCAAGCAACCGATGCTTCTCTTTACCAAGTTCCCGTAGCTTCTGTAAACCACAATCAATACCGACCACAAGCTGATCCTCACTACCGGCACCTAGCAGATGACACCACCTGGTTTTCCTCCTGTGCAAAACCATGGCAATAAAAATCGCTTTGTTCCGAATCAAGGACAAAACTTCAATAACTCTCAAAATTTCAATCGAACCGAACAATTTCAACCAACCATATCAAGCTCCAAATCATAGAAAGTTATCAACAACCTTCTCAAGCTCCCCTACCAAATGACTTCATGAAAATTACTGAGTCAAGCATACGTTCAATGCAAACTTAGATCAATAACATGAGAGTTGAGCTAAAAAAAGAAATTGATACCACAATGTCTCGGCAGACAGATGAGTTGAAGAATATGATGAGCAGTTTCATGAACATGAATATGAACAAAGCTTCGTCATCTTCTGGAGGACTCCCAAGCAATACAGTTCCAAATCCAAATGCCGAGTTGAAAGCCGCCACCACTCGTAGTGGTAAGACGCACAATGGACCTTCGACTCCAATGCCTCCTCCACCATGAGCAATGAGTCAAGTTACCAAGGATACAACGGACAAGGTGCATTTCTCAAGCCCACGAAGTACCGCACACGTCCCACCTTCGGTAGTCCAAGCTTTAAGTCCAGAACCCGAAGTTCCAAAGACAAATTCTCGAGCCGAATGACTTCCGTCGGCCAAAAGTCTAGTCAGCTCCCTTACCCATCAAGATTGCATGATGAAAAGCTCAAAGACAAAACCAAAGAGCAAATGGAAAAAATTTTCCAAATTTTCAATGAACTGCACTTTGATATAAGCTTCGTTGATGCTTCCTCGCTCTAATGCCCAAATTTGCATCCACGCTAAAAGCTTACTGAGCAACAAAGATAAGTTATCCGAGATGGCTAAAACCCTCTCAATGAGCAATGCTCTCGGTCCTTCTCAAGAAGCTTCCCAAAAGCTTGAAGACCCGGCAGTTTTTAATCCCCGTGTGATTTCTTGGGGATGGTTCAATGCTCCGCCTTGGCCGATCTTGGTGCAAGCATCAACCTCATGCCACTCTCAAGATGGAAGAAACTATCTCTTCCTAAACTTACATCCACTTGTATGACACTCGAGCTAGCGGACCGTACCAAAACTCGTCCACTTGGGATAGCCGAGGATGTCGTAGTGAAAGTAGGAAAGTTTCACTTTCCTACTGACTTTGTTGTAGTAGACTTTGATGCAGATCCTAGAGTTCCCTCATCTTAGGGAGAGCTTTCTTGAGAACGAGCCGTGCTCTAATTGATGTATTTGCTGAAGAGTTGACCATACGGGTTGACAACGAAGAACTCACGTTTAATATCAACCATAACTCCAAACCTCTATACAAACATAGTGTTGCCACAATTGATCAAAAATCTGAAAGAATCGATGCAACACTCTCAAATTTCACGGTTAAGAGGAGTCATCAAAAACGTGCTGAGCTAAAAGCTTTGAAAATCAACCCCGGTTCAAACAAATGGTTTGAAAGTTGTCCCAAGGAAGTCAAGAGTGTTCTTGATGATGATGATCTAGAATCGGAGACTTTATCGGAAGTGGTGGAAATTGCTAGCTCTAAGAGCACACCACTTGTCCCACCTCCGAAATCAGTTTATCGTATTGAGTTTGTTAACTCTGTGAATGAAACCAAACTCTCTTCATTTCATGGATTGGATGATGATGTTTGTGATCCAATGGGAGACATTCTTCCCATTGAAGAATTGCTCAAAAATGATCCATCATCCACTAGTCTTATTATTTCCGACTCTTCCATCCCTTCTCACACCCCGGATGAGGAAGATGACAACTTTTGGAATGAAGTCGATGCCTTTCTTAGTGATGAGTCGATTCCAACAGAAATTGATAATACTTACTTTGATTCTGAGGGGGACATCCTTTTTCGGAAAATCTGCTTGATTGAAGAACCGTTTCCAACCCTCCTACCGGAATTCTGTTGACAATCACCACACAAACTTCAAGACTAAGCTTAAAAATGTCAAAAATGGTGATTTGCTTTTTACTGATGAGGAATGGACTTGCATTCTCATGCACATCTTTATTCCATTCTTCACAGATGGTGTGGTTGCTCTTTCCCTTTTCTCTTTCGCGAATGAGGACACCATCTTTGACCCCGGTATCATCCTTTATAGTTTCTACTATTAACAATACAGCGGTTGTATCTCGTCGGTGTGGAACTTTCTGATGTTCATATGTTTATTAACACTGTGAACGAAAGACCGATCGAGATTGGTTTTCCACGTTGCTTCCCCAAGAACAAATGAATACGGGGTCGAGTCAAGCTAGCGACTCGGGAAGCAAAAACAGTAGCACACTATATGGGTTTTCACCCGTATTTCTGACTTCTTTCTACTTTCTACCACCCTAGTGTGGGGAATTGCCCCTCACTGTTGTGTATAAAGTTTTCAAAAAAATTCAAATAATGGCCGTAGTATTTCCCTTTACGTTCTATGTTTCGGCATAACCGCCGGTACTTTGAATATTGAGGGCAATATTCATTTCTAGTGTGGGGGAAATTCTCACGAATTTTATCATGTAATTATACCACCCTATTCCCCCATTTTTGGCCAAAATTGTTTTTGGAGTAAGTGTTTGCACTTACTCGCACTACGGTTATCAAATCCGCCATGTCTAATAAACAAAAGGATTGGCTAATCCGGGAGCAAACGGCTCTTGGTAAAGATATCTCAAATCCATTGACGGCTTGCAATTTGCCCAAAATTGTATGGTGTTCAACTCACCATATCTTTAATTAGTGAAGAGTTGGCTAGCCCGCAAGTTTATGGCTTGTGGTAAAGGCAGTTGGAAAACCATAATTGGTAATCGACTCACCAAAGATATCTTATCTAAGAGTTGGCTAGTCCAGAAGCAAACGGCTTCTGGTAAAGACAAATCAAAACCATTGAAAGCTGGTGGTTTGCTCAAAATCATTTGGTTATCATTGTACCAAGGTTCTTACTTGAAATGAAACATTTGGCTACTCCGTAAGTAATGGCTTTGGTAAAGAGATTCAAATCCATTAAGTTTTCTCAAAATATTGCTAGGTACTAGCAATAGTTTAGTGTGGGGGATTGATGAGGGTGTAAATACTCATCATTTTGATCAAATCTCAGACTCAGCAAAACAGTAAAAACACTTTGAAAGTCTCAAAAGCAAAAAAAATATTTAGACTGTTTTATGCAATAATTGTCATCTAAACTGGTTATTCAAAAAACAAGTTAATTTTTCATAAAAGGCTCCTGTGGATTTTCAAGCTATCAAAATTAGCCTTATAAAATATCAATTTTGCAAAATGACAACTTTAGTCCCCGAATTTCAAAAGATTGATGAATTTACCCCTGACAATTTAAATTGGAAAATTAACATT
Organism: Chrysanthemum makinoi; assembly: GCA_910596185.1. Taxonomy (NCBI): domain Eukaryota; kingdom Viridiplantae; phylum Streptophyta; class Magnoliopsida; order Asterales; family Asteraceae; genus Chrysanthemum; species Chrysanthemum makinoi. The sequence continues at coordinate 102,173,367 of OU343216.1, read as the reverse complement.
GTTTAGTCCTTTGGTAATTCTAACTTGTCAAAATTGGTCCTTTTGATAAATTTTGAAAAAGTGCAGCTCCCTCTAGTTTGGATGAATAACAAATTGGTCCTTGTGATTAATACAAACCTTTCCCCTTGAACCCCTTTTCCACTTGACCTCCCTTCCATTTTGACCCCTTCACCAATAATAAAACGCCCCATTTCTTTTTCCTCTCCCCATAAACTCCTTCTTCTTCTTTCTCCTAAACCTAGAACCATTGCTATAAACCTTTACCCAATTCTCTTCACCCAAAACACTCCATCCTCACCATCACTCTATTACCCAGATAACCCCATTTCCCAAACCCACTATCACTTTTTTTCCTCTTCCATGACCATCCAAGCTGGGCAATCCAGCTCAAAAAGCCCTCATAAACGCCTCTGATTACTTCTCACTTGTACCTACTTATTGGATGGATGAGATTAATTGAAGAAAGCACAAGTGAGGTTTTTGGCTTGATGATTTCTCACAGAGTAAGCAAACACACCTTGAAGGATGAAGACCCATGAAGACCCTAGTATAAATAGTGGATTGTAGCCATAGTTATAAGGCACCCTTATTTTCAGTTTTAAAATCAGTTTATGTTTTCAAAGTCTATTGTAATGTTTTTTATTTATCAATGAAAGCATTCTCTTTTTATTTAATCTACATTTTTCAAGTTCCTATTTAGTTAGTGAATTAAATTTTAGCTTTTGTTTCTAAGTTCTAAAACAGTTTCAAGCATTTTGTTCCAATTAAGAGTGTTTGGTTTATGTTCTCAAAGGGTCAAAGATTCATTTTTACCCGTTTGACTCTTAGAGTCAAACTCCTTTGAAGTCGAAATCATTTTACAAGTTAGGATTTTGTTTAAAATAGGTTGTCTAAATCAAGTTAAAAAAAATAGGAGATTTTTTTTTCTCAAGACTGGTACAAGTCATGTGCCAGTTTTAGCAGGGTGCCTGATCTTGGCCATTTTTCGTAGCATACTTGATCTTCAAGTCGTGTAAAGCTTGTTTTTTTTATTAAAACCTTGTAGGCCAATCTCACTATAGTTTCAGTTTTGTGCCTCAAGTTTACCTTTAACTTGGTTCAAATTAAGTTGAAAACGTGCCCTGGCAACATTTTTAATGATCAGATGCAAGAAAAAAAAAAAAAAAAAAAAAAAAAAATTGGCTGCAATGATAATGCTTTATATTGCTTTTAAAAGCTTCTCTTTGCACCCCACTTTGTTTATTTTGAATCTCCTTATGCTAACTCTTACTTCTCTGAGCTTGTCTTGTTTGGGGGAGAGCTTTTTTGTGGTTTAAACTAGCTCAAATAAATTTACCATGCTAGGCTGTTTTGTGAGCCCCCATAGCATCATGCAAACATGTCACTTTTGTCCTTCTTTCTTTAGCTTACCCATTAGCTTATTTTAGGTGCCTTAGTTTTTAATAAGTCCCTTAGGTTAGCTTAGCTTACCATTAATCCATTAGTACTTATTTTATGCTTTTAGCCTAGCTTTATTTGTCATTTTTAGCCCTAGATCTCATTTAGCATAGTTGTACTAAACCTTCATTGCTTCTTTTCTTTTTTTCTATGGGCTTAGGAATTCCTTCTAGTACTTATTGGTCATCATTTAGTTTACTTAGATTAAATTAGATCCATTTTAAACCTATAGTGCTCAATGGTAGTTTTTGTTTTTGTTGCTTATTCCGTATTTTGTTTTAGCTTAGGACTCCCTTGATAAGTTTGGAAAATGCCAATGCTTCCCTTTTTTTAGCTCTTCCTTTTGGTTTAGCTTATTTTCCTTTCTCTATTGCTTATTCATCTATTTGGTTGCTAAATCCAACTGCTTATCTGCGTAGAAAGTGTTTTTAAGACCAAAATTGCTAACAGTGGTGTGTTTGTGTGACTGTCCAAAACATCACTCAATAAGCTGTTGTAACGTCTTATTGAGAAGCTTTCATAGAAAAAGTTTTCACAAAAAGGTTTAAATTTAATAGTCTTTTTGATCTTCAATAAGCAGATTTAAAAAAAAAAATGTTTCAAAAGGGTAACTGGTGGATCAAACCCACGCCTCCACTCAAAGCATGACCACAAACACAACACACCAAACCAATCGCCCTTGGGACTTGTCTCGTTATTTTCATGCACAATTAACTTCTTAATGACACTTTGGCAGTTTTAACTATAAGCCCTTTAGCTTTTTTTCCGCTTATTTCAAAAAGCAACCACCACCTTTTTTATTTTTCTTAAGTTCAGCAACCTTTAAAGTAGATTTTGTGATTTTTTCAGATTTTTCTCAAAATGTTTACTATTTTTAATCATTTAATTAGAGTAAATTAGTTTTTAATTCATAGAAATTAATTTAAAAGTAAAAAAAATTCCCGGCTTTTTTCTAAAATTATTTTTTGTCAAATAGAACGTAGGAAAATTAATTTCACACCCGTAGCCCTTAAATTGCAAAACTTTTACGTTTATGGCTCGGATGGTTGCCGGTTTTTACGTTTTTTAGTTTTAGCACCCTAGGACTTAGTGTAGCTTCGATTTATCATTCTTTAGGCTTAGTGATAGTTTATTTTTAGTTTATTAGGGTTCCATTGCCTTAATTACCTTCCTTATTAATCAATTGTAGAAAACGTAATTCAATTCAAACAAATCATTAAAAACCAATTCAAGTTCAAATCAATGAACTCAACGCATCTTTCCATTCACACCTCGTTGGGACACGACCCGGAAACCACTTTTCGGTATCACTTTTATCACACCCGTAAGATTTGATACGTTAACCTTTTTCCTAAAGGGTTAATTTGTCGAATTTTACGGTTATTTTGATATACGTTGATATTGTGTTTTTCACCACTTTCTTTCAAACGAATCACAAACATATTATGAGAATTTAACTAGATAAACTAGAACATTAGTAATATTTCATTTCTATGCTAAGAACGATACAAAGGATTGGGTATATAACACCAATGTAGATTAACAACACAAAGTATATGTCTCCATACGTGAACTTCATCATAGGAAACATGAGAGCGATGAGTGTTAGGGCGATGAGTACAAGGGCGACGTAAACCATTTTGATGTAGAACCTTTTTGATTTTGGTTTGAGATGAGATGAGATGAGGAGGAAGATGAAGTTTTGAATGAGAGGTAATTTTTGAAAGTAGAAGATTTGAAAAAGTGAGTATTTGGTGGAATGGACGTCGAAAGGGTTTTATGGGGAAGGAGGAATTTTTGAGATTTGTGTTTTGTTTTATTATTAGAAAGATATGATTTTTGGATTAAATGAAATAAGACACAAATTTTATATACCTCGTGTAGGCGAAAAGTAGCATTATGCGAGAAAGACTTCCTAATGAAGCTATATGTAATATATAAATATACATAAAAGATATAAATACCTATGTAAGTATACTTATTTATCAAGCTATTGTTATTTAAAGATAAGTGGAAAGTCATACCTCTAATGCACTTAGGAATGTCTTTACAAATGACACAACAAGTGTCGAGAGACAATTCGCTCCTTTGTGTTTAAGATAACTTCTTAGGGAAGGTATTCTTGTTACCAAGCAATACCTATGGCTTGGTAGGTATGAGCTTTAACAAAGCAACATGACAAAGAAGATTAGTGCAATTAAATAAATAAGTAAAAACAAATGTTGTCATCAAATCAACATCCAAACAAAGAGTTTTAAAAACATGGTATTTTTTTTAGACCTTCTTTGTAGTTTTCAATTAACCATGGATCGTATCAAGTTTTTAAGTACAATATACTGGGAATTGGTAACTTCTGATACCAATTGTGGAAAACTAGTAGGGGGTTGAATAGTTTTACCAATTAAAACTTCATTTTAAGCTATTTAGATCAACTTATGTCAATCTATTTGGATGTGTGTTGGATGTTAATAAACAAACATATAGAAATATAAATATGTAATGAAAAGATAAAGAGTAAGAAGCACAAAACCTGGCGGTAGTTTGACTACAAGGACACCTTCCTGCCCTACTCCACTCCCAGTCACCTACTAGAGAGTTTGTAATCACTACACAACACGAGCTCTTATGGTGGAGAAACCACAACGTTGCCTACTCTTTATCCGTACAAGGCTAGAATCGGGGTTCTTTCCCGGAGAACCAAACCTATCACAACGTCACCTACCCTTTATCCGGTACTAGGCTAGATACTGAGTTCCATTACAATGGAGGAACTACTAAACACTACACCACACCTCCCCAAGGAGATCTACCATCCTTACAACAAACAAGGATAACAATATCCTTTAACCCAATACTAATCTATCTTGTACATCGAATCACACCATATCGAATGTACACTTTAGGCACCTTTCACTAATGCCTTTAACTTGATCTACATGACACCCTTCACTAATATCTTGTGACTTGACTTCTAGACACCCATCACTAATGCCTCTAGTCTTGACTTCTGGGCACCCTTTACAAGTGCTTTCAATACGGACGATCGACACCCTTCACTAGTATCTTCGTCTTGACACTTGAGACATCTTTCACTAATGTCTTCAACACTACACTTCTTATTAGAAAGAAGAAAACTATCAACAAGAGAACCTCAGTAGTCTTGATGATAAAGAAGCATGGCAACTCATGGACTTGAGCTTGCTTGACTTCAAAAGGTGGTGATCTCGCCTTTAAGAAGAACCTAGAGAATCACACAAACACAAAACTACATACATATATCACTTGGATGCGGGGTTAGAGAGTTTATAACTCAAGAGAAAATATGTGAGAGAGGGTGAGGAACAATGAAGAAATGGCTCACTATTTATAGAGAAAACATCTTGTTCCACGGATCCCACGGATCCCTCACAAATGAGGGATCCGTCCGTCTAATCTTGGGGATCCGTGGGACGCTCCTCTTTGCCCATGGGTTTTGGGTCATGGGTCATGGGTTATGGATCATGGTATCAAAGTAGATACAATGTATCTCCAAGATGCAATGCATCTAGTCCATAGTTTTATGGATTAAACTATGGGCCATGGATTAGAACCATGTATGACTTAAGCATGATGTCATGCAATGGGTTATGGGTCAAGCTCCATGGATATGGGTAATGGACTTTGGGCCGTACCCAACTATATTAATTTATTTGGTCAATGGGTCAAATACTTAAGTTTCTACCCATTTATATTACCCATTATAATACATACTAGTTATGTATATATTTGCTCAATATGTAAAACACTAGTTGTTGTACATATGTATTATTAAATCATAAAATCACTTATACTTGTTTTAGTGTTTTATGTGAAACGTAAGTATGTTAGAAAACTATTTGCTCAAACCATTTCGTTATTTTATTTGTTTCGTTAAAATGATTTTACGTTTGTTATCGACAAAACATTTGAAGATCATAAAATATAAATAAAGCGTTTTTCACGGCTTATTTGTATTAACACAATGTTATACAAATCCAAATGAGAGGAATATAAAAGGAGACATGCTTACGTTATGTAGAAAACATGACCTAGTTCTTGAAACCTATACCCGCACAAGTTGTATCTTGCCCAAAGGTTTCTTTACTTTCATACTGGAATATTGTTGCGTCTTGAGTGGGCTCTTTCGACTCGGGAGTACATTTCAAGCCTCAGTCGTGATGTTGATCGCGCGATGTTAGGATAGCGTGACCGTAATGTCTTGAATTCCTTTTGCTATTTGCGATCGAGCTTTCGCAAAGCTGCACCCGCACGGGCGTATTGCTAGACCATTGTGAGAACAAAAGGGTTTCGAGAGGTGAATTAGAACGGGCAATATCTTAAACATCTCATATCAATCTTAGCAAGCGAATCTTGCAATATTCTACCTTTGGAAAATTCCAATCGATGACACGACTATTAGGTTGGATAAGATTCTACTCTACCGGCGCAAGCGATATGGACAATTCTAATCACTCCTTTACTTACGGAATGCGGTAACCTATGATCTGAAAGGTAATATAAGCGTATACAGAATATGAGAATATTGCCATTCCAAATAGTATTGTTGCAGTATTAGAATTAGAACCTCTTACGATATAGCAATACATAGGCGGTAGTTCTCATTAACATTATTTGGTGTGAAACCCTTTATGTTCATTATTCATGGTTCCTAATCTACCATAAAGTAACAAGACAATACATATGTGTTAAATACACACACCGAATCTGTGTCACGAACATTAGTCTATTTGTACGTAATCCATACTTTCACTAACACGTCATAAGTCACAGAAACACGTGAATGTTGACACCAAATGAGGCTCAGATATGTGTATACAATAGCGCTACCACCCACCAACATGGCTGCAGCAATACATTCGATATGAGCGCCACCTGGCGATGCGGGCAAAGAAAATGTATGTGCTATGGTGAGCATGTTATCATCATAAGCCTATAGAAAGGAAGAAGACCAAAATTACGTATACGATAGCGACTCGGGCGACAAGGTGGCGCAAGACTATTTCAAAACCTCAGTATGCGTGTATATAGTAGCGATAGCAAGCAACCAACATGGCTGCGATCATGCATCCGACATAAGCGCCTCCACACGATGCGTCCAAAAGCATCCCGACATGCATCTTAAACATGAAAACATACTAACCAACGCGCAGTGCAAGTGCCCGAACATAAGGAAAAAATTTAAGCCCTCCGTTTTAGCTACGTAGACAAAATCACACAAAATAAACAGCATGCAAAGCAGATAAATCACAAGTAAAGCGTGTAGTCTACGAGACAACCATCTCAACAACTCAAAACGCAACCCGGTAAAAGCTGCAGAAACATATTCACTCTGAAACTCTGGTAATCTTAAGAAGAACAACGACGTGCAACAAAACCGTAAAACACCGCAGAAGATCCGACTCACCACCAAATTTCCGTAGGTGAAGAAGCGTTAGTGAAATTGCTAAACACAAAAGGAGCTCAACCGTTTAACTTATACCAACTCAATAAAAGGACCAAGTCCACAACATATAAGCCCATTTGTAGGTAAAAATGCGGCCGTAAGTTACACCGACCATGGCAAAATTTTTGTCTCACCGATTGCTAAGTTGGAAGCGTTAACATAAGGCGCCGACCATATAGTAGGAAAAGTTTTTTAAACCACACGGCCACAAAAGTTACCATAAGACTATTTCAATACTTCTAACAGGTCATGGTGCGTTTACTGAAAAGCCAGCCAAGATAAGACCTTGTTAAAGGTTTGAAGTGTCAATGAACAATAAGCTCTGCAAGTCTAGCAAAAGAGAGCCACAAAACTGAAAACAAAGAGAGCCACAAAGACTATTTCAATACTTCCAACAAAGACTATTTCAATACTTCCAACAAAAAGCATGGAACATCAGTGAGCACCAAAAAAGAGCCACAAAACCTCCATGGTGCATTTCGAAAGCGGCGCCAAGATAAGACCTTGTTAAAGGTTTGAATTGTCAATGAACAATAAGCTCTGCGTTATAGCAAAGAAAGGCAATAAAACCTCCATGGTCTGCGTTCTTTGACGCCACACGAGGAAACGACCTTTTCAAGTAGCAAAAGAAACGCATAAAGGATTTCATGTGTGCGTTCTTAAGCGGCCCGCCAAGATAAGGCCTTTCTCAAAGGTTCAAATGCTCGAGATGCAGCTTTGGCATCACTCATAGCTTGGGCGAGATCGCATCATACCTATTTAAAGTAAGAAAATTACAAACCCACATCGAAAGTGCAGGTTTAAAAACTTATCTTGAATGGAACTTATCATCACATTCAAAGCGGGGGCCACGTTGAAAGTCCCTACGGGCCAACACACAATGCGCCCACATAAAAAGCCTCAATGACCCATTTAACTAACAGGGAGATAAAATGCGTTTACAAAGCCATCGTCGCTGCTTAGGAAGCCATTTTAAAACCCCAAACAACGATAAGGATTAATATATATCCATAACAAAATACACACATCGAATACTGCGTGAACTTAGGTTTACTTGTCATGTAATCCATCTGTCACTAACTTCGTGATGGTGAAACTACATGAATAATGACAACAAATGGGCTCGGATATCGTTATACAATAGCGATAGCTAAACAACCAACATGGCTATGCGACCATACATTTCATATGAGCCACCTACGCGATGCGAGCCGCGAAATGTACACCCAATGGTAAGCATATTATCATCATAAACATAGAAAGGTAGAAACCTAAAAATCATGTCCGCGATAGAATCCCCAGGAAACAAAAAGTGACCGCAAGACTATTTCAAGACTTTGCACAATAGTCATGATACCGTTTTGTGATCGTAATCATATATATATTCATTTGAGGAGGCAAAACAGCGATATAACCAAAAGCGGGCTTAAGCAAAACCACTGAACCAAAACCATTCAACATCTGAAAGCACCAAAACAAAACCACAAAAGCCTCCATGGCTGCGTTATAATAAACGCCCCGCCAAGATTAGACCTTCATAAAGGTTTGAATTATCAGTCAATAATAAACCTTAGAAGTGTAGCAAAAAAAAAGGCAATAAAACCTCCATGGCTGCGTTACTAAACGCCCCGCCAAGATAAGGCCTTTCTAAAATTTTGAAGGGTCGATAGTATTGAAGGAACAATATTTTCTCAATTTGAACCATCGCTATTCAAAAGCGTTTCGCATATTGAACAATAGGATCCCCGCAACACTCTTAACATACTACTACCACGCGTAGGTGGTGATCAGATTCGACCAAGAAAAGTAATCCCAATTACATTAGTAGTAGGATTAGTTTTTCTTGTGAAATCGTCGCTACATTCATTGTTCCAACGATAGCCTAAAACCATCAAACGGAAATTGCATGTTAAAATTCTGAAAAACACAATACACCATCAATTACCACTTAAACTTTAAAAAGTTAAATAAAGTGGTAATAAGTTTTTTTTTTTTTTTTTTTCCCTTTATTTTATTTAAAAAGAAATTAAATTAATGTGACTCACACATACCTTCATACATACGCGTCTTGATGTTTTGAACAAACGACCTATCGAAAACCCTTTTGCCTTTTCATATGAAAGACTCCACATGACACTATCCTCGTTGTGAACCTCCTGAACGGCATCTCCATCGCACCCATCACATCAACTAAGCAGGGCCACCATGACACACCAAAGTCCAGGTTGGTCAATTGCAGTAGTGTCTAGAAGATGGTGGCGATCGAGGTGTCGGCAAAGAAGCGGTGGAACTTATCCGGAAGTTTTGAGAAACCAAATACAGGTATACCAATATAACATCCCAAAAGCGGGCCGTAGAAGGCCCCAACGGCCCAACACACAATGGTTGCCCACCTAAAAAGAAGACTAGCATTAACCGACCGGAGATAAAATCGTTTACAAAGGCAGCGACAACCATTTAAAAACTTCCCACAAGATGGGATTAATATGTATAGATAATAATCGTGCCATGACTTTTTTAAGTTTTCTTAATACATAGAATTTTGATCACGAATCCACAGTTTCATGCTTTCATTGAATATGAATTTAGTTATCAAAATTCTATTTAAATCTGGGTATTAAATAATAGAAGTGCAACATAGTGGGTATTAAAAAAAGAATAAAATAAAATAATAAAAATTCTTGAAAAAATATCAAGAAATATTCACATTAAGTAACTAATTAACCAAAATCAATGAGTTAGAATAATAAAAACATAATAATATGGTGTACAGGTTAAAAGGAAGATCGACTTGGTTTTATGGAGGAGGCGATGCTCGGGTTGATGGGTCTCATCTCTTAAGATGTTTATAACGGTGGTCTCATGTCATTGGGTATATATACTATTTTGTTATACTTATTCTGATATCGTACTATGCTAGCGTTCGAAAGAGTAACACCAGCTCATATTATTTAAGTTAGGCATCGTGTGTCTAAACACCATTAAATTAGTGATCACACACCACCTTTTTATAAATGGCAGACCATTTTGTCTTTTACGATGTTAGCTAGTGTAACTTCACCCTCGTATAGTAACTCTGTACCATTTATTATTTTCTCTTTCATAAACACCATCATCACTTCAACACCATTTCCATCCTCATTTAAACCAAAATACATAAATCCAACAAGATCAAAAATCAACATAAACCGCTGGTATACAACTTTGAAGTGTATTTAAAGGCTGGAAAAGGTGGTTTTCGGTAGTCGTAGTGGCTGGGTTTGCTTGCGTGCCTTTGCTAGTTTGTTAGTGGGGTTTTGGTCAGAGATCTATTGGATTAAATTTTCTAACATGGAATAAAACCAAAAAGCATAAAACCAAAAAATCAAAAAGAGTACTTGCTCGGTGATGGTTCATTTGGTCGGATTTGGGTGTGGAAGGCGTGGTGGTGAGATCTTGCATCTTTAGGCTGAAAAGTAGAGATTGAATATAGTTTAATGTTAAGTATGAAAAAAAAAAGTTGAAAAAAACTTGAAGGTGGTGGTATTGAATAAAAAAGCATGAATTAAAATTGGAGAAGAAAGAGAAAGTTTATGTGTTTGAGGAACAAAAAGTTAACCTGCAAGCTCGTGTCCTTTTTTAATCTCGAAAACTGTTTTATTATTAAAATATTATATGGTGTGTTAGATGGTGTGTATAGCATAGAACCCTTAAGTTATAACACATCAACACAAATAAGATATTGCAGACATCTTACGAAGCGATTACATATAGTGAAACAATTTTCAGTGCTATATATTTCTTTTGAACAACGATATTATTAACAAAACTAGCAAGGAGCTAGAATAAATTACAAATAAATGAGGTTAGGATTTATGATATTATTAAAAGAAAACTAGCAAGTAACCCAAGTAAAAAAAATTACAACAACTATAGCACCAAGTAAAAGTCCTTTGAACTATATCATCAAAATGAGATCCTTTCGGAAAGGACAATTATCAAAAAGGAGACGGTTCCTGAAATTCCATATTAAATCAAAACATTGATGAAAATGCATCATTATGCATGGATAGCTTAAACCTCGATCTTAATAATAACGTAGTAATAAAGATCATTTAGAGGAGTCATACTTTAGTCTTAATTGCTTGTATATGGAAAGCTCGTTGGATTTATGTAGCAAATGATTTTTTTGGCAGGGTTATACCCAAGTCACTTATGCCTAAAGAGGTAATATTATTTTCTTGTTTTCTTTGTGATTTTAATTTTTTTTTTATTATCATTGTATTTAGTTTCCGAAATAACAGTTAATGTCTAAAAATTTAGATCACCGGAGAAACAATCGGAGAAGTAAAACCAGTTTCAAATATGCATCAGAGGAAGGCTGAAATAGCACGTCAAGCCGATGCATTTATAGCTTTGCCCGGTAAAACATCTATAAATAACCTCTCTATATATTATTACCCTTTGCTTCTTGTTTAAATTCTGATTCACTATAATACTATTTGAAGGTGGTATCAATCATTTAGAGTGTACAAATCATCTCACTTTTATCATATGTTTGCATAAAAACTAGTTTTAGCTAAGCCGAATGTTAAGGACTAAACAATTAGTAATCATGATATTGTTTGTATACATGTATCGTTGAGATCGTATATGCCCAAGGTCAACCCAAAGATATTTTTGTGTGCGTGTATCACAAGAAAGCATAAAAAATTCTTTGTGTACAGGTGTTAAGGACTAAACAAATAGCGATGAGTTAGGTGATGCATGTGTACAATAATCGAAGTCAGGTCTTTGCGTGTTAGGTGATGCATGTGTACAGACTCGAGATACCGTAATTTATCAAATATAATATCATTTAAGATCATTTGAGGACAAAATTATTTCATCTGAATGAATCAATCTTCATTATCAATTTTTATTTGATCTAATGGATTAAATTAATCCCAACAATTTAAAAAACAATTTCAACATCTTTTTTCAAATATTAATAACTTTCAAACCGTTAATCGTTAAGCGAAAAAAAAAATATATCATTGCGACAAGTATTTAATTATCATTCTATAGATAGGAACTTTGATATATTTTCGACAAAAAAAAAGTTTTCGTATTTTTCACTTTTTTTTTTTAAAGTTTTTTCGCTTTTTTACGTTACTGAAATTTGCATTGAAAAATCATATATGATTAAAAACGAATTTGAATATCACATGTGATATTAGTGTTATATAATATATGATATTAGTGTTATATCATATATGATATGTAATATCACATGTGATATTAGTGTAATATCAAATGTGATATTAGTGTATCGCATGTGATATACATATCATATCACATGTGATATCAAATATCATATATGATTTAACATAAATATCACACGTGATATTCAAATTAGTGTTTAATCATATATGATATTTTTCATGCAAATTTCAAGTAACGTAAAAAAAGATGAAAAAAAGCGTGAAAAAAAGCGAATTTTTTTCTTTTTTCGAAAGTATATCAAAGTGCTCGTCTATAGAAAGATAATTAAATGCTCTTCGCGACGGTGTAAATATTTTCACTTAACGATTAACGATTTAAGAGATATTTAAATTATAAAAAATATGTGAAATAATAAAATCTTTTAATCTACCATTGATTTCTTTTAGATGGATGGTGGAGATGAGTCCCTGATATGTAAGAAAAGTTTGGTATGTAAAATAGCTACTAATATAATATAATTTCAGTTAGAGTAAACAAATCAAAGGGCGGTTAGCTAAACTCTGTCTAGTCGACAAGTGTTTTTCTTTTAGTACGGTAATTTCTTTTAGTACGGTAATTTGTAGGATTGTAAATGGACCAAACGTTCAACAAATTGTTCATGATACGGTGGGGTTGTTAAGCGGTCGCGGACATCTTGCACACCCTGCAGTAATAAGCGCTATGATTTTTTTCACAAAGAACGTTTTATAAAACTTTTGACTCCGAATTTAGAGTATTACTGAGAACACGTAGCAAAATCAATCATTACTATCTTTTTTAGAGATGTTTTATGCTTGCATGATATTCTTATATATAACGTTTACGTGTGTTTGTTTTTAAAAAAAGTCTTCTTAGCCTCTTACTTTTCAGGTATGAGGTGGGCTGACGTTTTCTTGTTGTTCTTTTCTATTGAGTAAGATAGAGTTAGGCATATATGTCGATCATTTCATTAAGAGGTGGAAAGACTTGTCTGCTAGCCTCTTACTCGTTTTGTAAACTTTATATATTATATTTGATTGTTTATTAACTATGTTATATTTATGATAAAAGTCTTGTTTAGTATTTACATAAGTTCTTATTATCGCTGCGTTGGTTTAATAAACAAATTAAACGAACAAAATCATTCGGACACTTATACTGAAAACAAACAACATTATTTCGTTAGATTTAGACTTTCTAGTCACTCTACTCTGCAGGTAAGAATCATTGGTCGGATTAGGCCAGCTTGTCTTAATGAAACAAACACACCCTAAATCATTTGATATCTGATTAAAATCTTACAGTCAGTTCATTTTGTGTTTATGTCTCTTAAAAGGATCCTTAGAAATAACCTTAGCTTACTCAAACATCTAACTACTTACAATAACTTCAAATAAACCATTAGTTTTGTTTCTAAAAAACGTTTTAATTAAACAAAGGATTGTTAAAGCAAAATGAAGGTGTATTAAAAAAAAAACTTCCTAGAGAAATATTTTAATGTCTCAATAATTAAAAAAAGAATCTTTGAAAAATTATTTGTTTAATCTGTTTTGACATGAATCTAAAATTCACACGCCAAAAAAGAATCATGAATCGGTTCAGAATTTTGAATTAATTTATCAGCATCAAATGTTTATGTCTGACAGTTATTGAAGATTTGAAACTAAACATCCAAGTTTTACATCAAACTTTATAGTAGTAGGGTTTTGCTAACGATCGTCTTATAAACTATATATTATTAAGCAAATAATTTTCATTACGAACTTAATTTTGGGAACCATGAATCTTGAACTATGGTTAATTATAGGGATCGGAATATGGGACATCAACCATGTTTTCGATTTCATCATGTACATCATTTTGATACACAAAGGTGTATTTACATCTCCATTGTGGGTTGTTGCACCTAACTCGTTCCACAGGTTTAATTCACTATGACAACAATCAAACACGTGTGAGATAAATAAAATGAAAAAAAAAGAAAAAAAAGATGGTCGATATGATTCTTCAAATTTTGGTTCACAAATAAAAGATCTTGAAAAAAACATCTAACTTAATTATCTGTTTGAACCTTTTCGATATATTGCAGTGGAGAATAATTATGACGTTTTTCAACCTTTTCGATGTAGTTGAATAATTGAACATATTATGTTTTTTTTAATGATTAAACATTTAATATTAAATTATATATTATAGGGACTTCTATAGTCAATAAATATGGCTGTAAATCACACGTCTGACCCCCTGATCACGTGTGTATTGTAGCAACCTGTGTAGGGGTCCTATATCATGCCCCTAAAGTATATCTTTCATTAGTCATTCAATGTTAGTTTGTATGTAATGTTCTTGTTAACATCGGTTCGAATATAATTAGCGGAATTATGGCGTTTTGTACGATTTCATCAAACCTATAGGTATTGCCAAAAGTATGACGTTTTGTTCTTTTGGACTCATTTACACATTTTATTTTGGAATTTCTAATAACAAGTTATACAGAGAAGTGTAGAACCAAAAGATCGATCGGATAGTCCAAATTTCAAGGTTTCGATCCAAAGCCGTTTGACTTTCATTGTGTGAGGTAAATAGTATTAACTTCTCATAATTATACATAAACCTACCCATCTCATCAACTTATTTATTTCTCACAATTTCACACTGAACACGCCTATCTCATCTCATCTCACTCACCATGGATGCCTAATCAGAAAAATCGACAAAACAAAGTCACAACCATGCGGTCCGTTACCCGTTGAAAGTAGAAGGCTCTAAAGAATGGTATCACTCATTGACCTTGAACCACCACTTTGACTAATGCCAAAACCACACGCATCTAACTGTCAATGTTGCAAAAATACATTTCAGGGTCTTGAGGAACTAATGCGTGTTTAAGGAACGAGTGGCGCCACATGTGGACATCGATTAACAACTATATCATCAACTCATGGAGGAACAGCGTCAAAATATCATTGAGAGTCGTTCTATCTATGATATGATTGTATTAATATTAGTTTTAACTATGTTTATGTAATATGTTTTAAGAACATTTATGAATTTGAAATCTATATGTTTTCTATATATGATATGGTTATATTAAATATGTTTTAAGAACATCTATGTAATATGTTTTAATTATCTAGATGTGATTTTTTCTTTGGCTATTTTATTGTTCTTGAATATGAACACAATTACTAATTTAACACTTAAACCAATAATGCTTCTAAAATTTACCTTGACTCTCGGTTTCCCCATTTTTGTGTATATATTTGTTCTATAAACATGTTCTTTGCATAACACACGATCGATCTTCTTACTTGAAATATCAATCTCATTTGTATACTGAGTATGTATGCGATCTGTAAACAAATGAGCAAGAGATGATGAAGTAAATTTAGTTGATAATTTTGATCTTGATGTTCCTAGTTTTGGTTTCATTTGCATGTTTGCAGATGCATTTGCTATTTAGGGGTTGTTTGGATTTGACCGACTTGACTTTTAAAAGTCAACATAGATCAAAAATGAATGTCTGAGTAGCCAAAGCTGTTTCAACCACAGCTTTTAGTATTCACTTTAATGTTTAATACATTCAAATTTTATTAATTTGTGGCATGAAACTATCAAACACAATCTGTCACATACATTTGGGCGCATTTTGCATATGCAGTCTTACTTTGACTTATAAAAGTCAACATAGAGATTAGGTGTTAACATGTGTTTTATGCACGGTCGGTGCCAACATTTTCGATACTAGTTTCACTTTTATTATTAAAAAACATACAATTAAGTTACAACTTAATCGATAATGAATCGGATAGCCAAATTCTAACAAAAACTTTTCATCTTCCTCCGTTCTTGCCTAATTTACGTCCTCCCACTCTTGTTTAGCTTAGCCCTTAACTTCTTTCTTCTTCTTTCTTCTTCTTCTTTTCTTCTTTTCTTCTTCTTCTTCTTCTTCTAGTGTTTGTGTCATGCTTCTGGTCTAATCTCATTTAATGTTCCTGTTGATCAATACCATATCCACTTTGAGTCACGCACTCTTGTTCAACCTTTTCCTGTTCTACTAACAATTTGATTATTTCTTCTTAGTCTAACATTCGAAGCGTATCCTTATGGAAAACCTTAACTAAGTTTTTAGGTGTAATGTTAACAAAATAGTGTGATGCTTAAGGAGAAAACATCAAATGTTATGCAAGTATCAAAACGGCTCCTATAGTAATATCCTTTCCATAAACCCCTCTATAAGGACTTTGTGATGTCTTGAACCGGATATTGTACTGATAGATCTTTAAGAGTTAACTTGTAAGATCGCCAAGGTCATTTAGCTTACGCAATTGATTATTCAACAACTTGATCAAGTTTCCCATTATTGATAAATTTGTTGATATCACCTAAACATCTAATCACAAGCGCCTCCATATAATTATCATTCACAAACTCAACCACACTAAGCTATGACCAGCGTGTAAAATCCTTATCCTTACCCACATCCTCAAAACCTTTCCTAATATACTCTTGTGTCGAAATTACACACTCCTTCCACGCGTACATTTGGAATCACTCCTAAACCTTATTCAAGTGTTAGTTACTCACATGTAATAGTTAGCTTATTATGGCCTTTATGTTTGTTATTAGCCTTAAGCTTATGTAGAAGGCCCATGAGCTTAGGCCCAAGCCCATAGGAGAAAGGAAGGGACTAGGAGTGTTGCCCTAGCTTCCCTCCTATAAATACTATGTAATAACCCTCACTTGAGGGTTGGTTGTTAAATTTATTCCTTTCATTCCTCCTACGCATAACGGCTACATTCATACAGCGTGTGTTTGTTTGGATATTGTTCAATCGCCTCTCTATCTTTCTTGTAAGCTTGTGTTGTAAATCTAATGACCTACTTGATTGGTATCGAGCCAAATAGTTGGGTAAACACTTTTGTTTTGAAGTTTTTTATTTGGTCTTCGCAGCGTAAAAATGAGAGCTTTGGCTTGCTTAAAAACTCGATTTTTCACTTTTCAATCCAAGATTCTTGTACTTTCAACGTTTTAAGGTGTTAAAATACGTGTTTTTGGAATAAAGTTTCAAACTTTATCGTGGATCGGTGTTTTTAAACTAGTTTTTATCTGAGGGTTTCATCCTATGCGTACTGATTTTAAGAGCTTTGGATCATCAAGTTTCACACTTTTGTGTCTTTTGGTGTTATTGAAGCTATTTCATCACACAAAACTGGTTTAGAAACATCTTTGGGCATTATCACTTTTACGAGTAATCCTACGTGTAGCAAAACCCTAAAACTACGCGTAAGGTTATCCTTGGTTTGATCTTCGTTTTCGTGGTTTACTCCGTGTTTTCTTGCTTGGATAAGCATGAAAATACGTCGAATTTGGATATCTTTTGCCTTTGTGAAGTGTAAAAGATCACTTGAGATAAAACCTAAAATTACGCATAAGCATAAACTACGGCGTAGAAATCCTCGCCTAAGATTCATCTTACGCCTAAGCCTCGTCTTACGCATAAGATAATCCTACGCCTAACTTTCTACGCCTAACTTTGTGTCTACGCATAACTTTAGTGTCTTTTTCCCTACTTAGCGTAAGCTAAATCTACTGCGTAACTCTTGATTGTTCTAGCGTAACTTTGGTGTTTTTACGCATAAGTGTTACTTGGATTATTGTGATTTCTACGCCTAAGGATACTTCATCAACAAAGGTTCATTCGACTACAAAGATCCATTTTACCAACACAAGTTTATCAACATGTCACAACCACCATACTCTAACTATTTCCCTTACACTTATTCTCAACGTCAACAACAACTTACTCCACAACATCAACAATGGAATCAACAACAAGCAATTTATCAACAACAATTTAATCAACAACATACTCCACAACTTGCCGCAATTCCTCAACCTCAAATGGTTCAACCACCACCAAGTCTTCAAGTTCAACACCTACACAATGAGAACTCAATCAACATCCATCAAGGAACACTATGAAGGAACCCACTTGGTTTGCAAAGATGTGTGAAGCTTTAAGCGGACAACAATCAATTCATGAGGTGGATTACTTGATAGACCTCCAATGCTCACTTCCGGAAACTACGATCAATGGGTGATAAGGTTCTTTAGGTTTTGTGATCTGAAGAAGCCACATGGAAAGTTCTTAAAGAAGGTTATCTTGGAAGTTCCATTTGAGATGCCTCTTGTCATTGTACAGGAGATCCAAATGCTATTCCACCAAGAGATGAACAAACAAACATTGCTATTTTGCATACTTGAATCCTCAAGAACTTCTACACTATGAAGCTGATGAACTTGCAATGCAATACATCCTCTTAGGATTACCTAACCCAATTCTTCGAAGTGTTGATGCTCAAAAGACCGCAAAGGAAATGTGGGATCATATTCATCTTCTTATGGAAGGATCTGTACTCAATCGGGAGGATTTGGAATCCAAAATTTACTTGGCTTATGAACACTTCATGATTGAACATGGAGAGACACTAGAGTCCTATCATCATCGTTTTTTAGACATCATCAATGATTTGGATAAACACAACATCATCATGCCAATAATTGCGGTGAATACTAAGTTCCTGAGTAGTCTTGGTTCGAATGGGAGAAGTATGTCATTTTCCTCCGTCAGCGAAGAATTTGCATCATTCTACATATGGATTGTTGTACGATTACTTGAAGCCTCATGAAAAGGAAGTTGATAGGAAAGGATTCTCCGTGCTCAAATTGCTCCACCGACACATCTGGAAAATCAACAACTTGCCTTATATGCTCAAAGCGGTTATTCTCCTCAACGACAACTCAACCAACTGCTACAATCACCACATGATCCTTCAGCCTCAATCTCAACAAACTCAATTGGTTCCATACAACAACAACAATGCTCAAGCCCGTCGGTTGAAACTAATGAGAATCGATCCGTTTGAAGCATTGCAACAAGGATTTGCTATGATTGCTAATGCCTTTAGCCGTTATACCAACAAATCCAACAACCGTATTAGTTCCTCATCTAATACAAGGAATCAAGCTGTTGTGAACAATGGACGAGTTGAAGTTGAGAATCGTGGTTATGGTCGTCGGATGGGTGGTGGTCAAGGGTTTAATCTTTGTGGGTAGGAATAACAATCGAGCTCAGTGGTGGAACATGGAAATGCTCGAGAATGGGTTGAATGGTCTTGATGCTACAAGCGCAATGAGAAGGGACACTGGCTAATGCATGCCCAAAGCCAAGGACTAGAGGCGGTGCTTATTTCAAAGAGCTCTTCTTTTGGCTCTTAAGGATGGGTGGTGGAACTCTCACGAGACAAAAACGAGCTTTATGGCAAATCTTGACTCGGATGATGATATGGAGGACTTGCGGGCCAATGCAGTTGTTATGTTGATGGCTAATATGCATGAGTTACACATGAGTGACACAGGGCCGATGTATGACACGATGGCTTGTCTCAGTACCGAACAAACCATATTTATCTCTTATCTCATATCTCGCCAACATCCGAATCCGGCAAGGCTCGAATGTTCAAAATCGTCGTCATCTCATTCCGGCGATTTTCAACTAGACCCCATAGTTATATTTGACGATCAAGATGACCAAACGGTTTCCTTGATAATCAAATTGACTCCGTGGTTATACTTGAGGATCTCAGTAATGATCATGTTGAGACTCACGTTGAACACGCCGAACTTTGCCTCATCAGTTTTGCTCGTTTAATACAAGACCAACGGACCATAGTGGAAAAATGTCATGCCATTAATCAGGACTTGAAATGCAAAAATGCCTTGTTAACCAAGGATTTTGAATGTTTACAAAAGCAACTCAACTTTTTCAAAAACTCAAGAAAAAGCGTGAAAGCGGTTTTAGGCGACCTTTGCCAAATCTTATCAAAGCGAAAAATATTTAGAAAGGCAGATCGTGATCTAGCAGCGAAGAATGCTTTGTTGTGCGAAATAGAACAAGCTGAAACATGAACATAAAAAGCAAATTAAGCGCTCTCACCTTGGAAAATCAAAAGCTAAAATTGAGTTGTTAACTTGTCAAAAACAGTTCTCTGCATACAAAAAGCATTCAACGAAGCGAATAGATGATCATCTTGAAGAAATCATCGGCTTGCAAAACAAACTTAAAGAGTTTAAAGCTGTTGTTTACAAACATGGCGAGTCGGTCACAACCATTGAAAAGTTTACTTTAAAACCCAATCCAAATGGATATGGACCGAATCTTCCTGATTACAAACCTAAGCTTTCAACCAAAACATTCAAACCAAATCCACGAAGTTTCGGTCAGAATATAAAGTTGATAAATCTGTTATGAGTGTTGTTGAATATCATCGTCAAGAGGAATTAGATCACGAAGGCGAGAGTCGATCAAAATTATAAAAAGTTGTTTACAACAAACCTTTTAACTATTCAAAAGCGGTCACTTTCGTCACACCAGCAGATTCTTCTAACACACCAAGGGTAATCATAAAAACAACTGAGTCTTCTAATGTTAATCCCCAACCAGATTATGCACAAATTTATGGTCCTTTACCTTCCATCTGTGAAGTAAACTCAAAACACGAAAATCGCAAAATTCTTTGATATTTTGACCTTTTCATGGATGACCTCAAAACTTTACAACATGAGATAGAATATCATTTTGAAATCAAAGTTCAACACTTTCAATCGCCTCTAGCGCGAGAACAAAGAGACATTTTTCAGAAAAATCTTTTACCCAATGTTAAAAATTTGAAAAGTTGTGCATTGTCTTGGGAAAGGGACTTTCATAAGGAACTTGGATTGGTGAAGGTCATTTTCGAAAGCGAAACATCTATTTCTAACACTAAGCGTAAAAGCTGTTGAGAAAAGATGTTGATCGACTCTTGGAAGATGTCATCGTGGCGATGTCCATAATCTTGTGTTATTGAATTCTTTGTCATATGCATTTGATTATATCTCTGTGATCTTGTTGATTACGTGGTAAATGTTGAGAACAGCGATAATGTGCTTGGTCGAGTCCTTAAAAGTTGAAAACAAGCGATTGTCAAACGAACTTTCAAATGCAATACGTCGTCTTAATTGGTGTCAAAAGATATTCACGATCAACAACTTGCTTTTCAACACAAAATCGCCCGATTCGTGCAAAATCTTCGATCCTAAAATTGAGCAACTGGATGATCAAAGCGTGTCTTTTAAGTGTCAAATCTCAAAATATGAACAAGAACTTGTAAAAGTTAAAAGGAATATGGTGTCATATTTGATTTACTCAAAAGACTTCGTGATGAAGCATCAAATGAACTTGATCATTATCTTGCACACACTAAAGAAGTTATGCATTTCTTTGGAAATATTAGTCTAAAAATCAAGATCGATTCACACTATCCTCAAGTTAAGAGAAATGTTAGGAAAGTATGAACAACTTCGCCTACATCGTGATTAAGAGAATAGCCCGGTAACACTTAGTAATCATGAACCTAGAATCCTCTTGCCAAATCACAAGTTGCTAGCGTGCCTCCTTCTGAAGCTGGAATAGTTGCGTCTTTTCCAAGCGTCCGCACTTCACACCTAGGAGCACTACATCGAAGAATAGGAAGTTGCGACCTAAGAAAAGATCAATCAGGAATGCTAAAGTAGAAGAACACCCTAGGACTATGAATAAGACTCACGTTGCTTCCACTATAGATATTGCGTCTGCACATGTAATAGAAATAGTGATGTAACGAATGCTAAACCGTTAAGTACTTTTGATATTGATCGATGCACCTTGTGTTATTTGTCGTAAAAGTATGAATTCCGATTGTCATGATAAATGTGTTGCTAAAGCTATCATCTCTCGTTTAAGGAATCCTAAGAACGGGAATACCTCTAGGCCCACTAATCTTTCTAAGTCTGTGCTTGGTAGACCGCCAGCTTTAGATTCTAAGAAGCGCATTCTTGTCCCTGTAGCTCGGTTTCACCTCCTAGGAATGTAGTACCACCTAGTGCATTCACTAAGACTAAAGCAAATACTAGTTGGAGATGGCGGAAATGGATATATAACACACTAGGATTTAAGTGGATACCTAAAGCTATTGATGTTTGTATATCTACTATAAGCGCTCTGGAACCCTCTAACATTTGGGACATCTACTTCTATTCCATCTGTATTAAGATGCATTATTGTAATGCGGTGTCTGAGATCATTCTCTGATTGTTGATAGCGGATGTTCCGACACATGATGACAGGCAACTTAAGCTGTTATCAAACTTTATTGCAAAGTTCATTGGCCTTTGTCGGTTCGGGAATGATCATAGCGACTATCATGGGCTCACGGAGACTATATCAATGGGAACATCGAAATTAGCTGGGTTTATTATGTGGAAGGCCTCGGTCACAATCTTTTTAGTAGGTCGGTTCGTGATGGAGATTTGGAGGTTGCTTTCGGGGAGAAAACTTGTTTCATTAAGTGATCTACAAGGAAACGATCTTATGTCCGGCTCGCGTAATTCAAGTCTTTACACTATCTCTATGCAAGACATGGTTGCTTCTTCTCCCATCTGCTTACTTTCAAAGGCAACATCAACAAAATCCTAGCTATGGCACCGTCGTCTCTCACATCTAAACTTTCAAACCATCACCAACCTTGCTCGACACAAACTTGTTGAAGGACTCCCGATTTGGTATTCTAAAGATCACCTTTGCTCGGCTTGTGAACAAGGCAAAAGCACTCGTGCTCATTTTCCTTCAAAGGTGGAACACAGCTCTCGGCATGTGCTTCATCTTCTTCACAAGGATTTGTGTGGCCCGATCTTGGCGTGCAAGCGATCAATGGCAAACGCTACATCTTAGTAATTGTTGATGACTATTCACGCGGGACTTGGGTCTACTTTCTTCGAAGCAAAGATCAAGCTCCACAGATGATCATCACCTTTCTTAGGAAAATACAAGTTCACTCTACGTAACACCGTTCGCCACATCGAAACAGAGCAGAGGCAGAATTTGTTAACCAAACTCTTCGTGAATTTATGAGAAAGTAGGAATTGACATCGGACATCTATTGCGCGTACACGAACAAAGCGGAGTTGTTGAAAGCGAAACGAGCGTTAGTGGAAGCGCAAGAACAATGTTAATCAATGCTAAACTTCAGTTACTTATGGAAGCTGTATCTCTTGCATGCTATACTCAAAACCGTTCTATGATTACAAAGCATACAACAAAACACCTTTTGAGCTTGTCCATAACGAAAACCGAATCTCAAACACTTTCATGTATTTGGATCTCTTTGCTATCCGAATAATGATCGTGATGACTTTGGAAAGCTCAAAGCCAAAGTTGACATTTGAGTCTTTATCGGATCTTGTGATAATTCAAAAGGTTTCGAACGGAATCGTCGTACAAAACATGTGATGGAAACGATTCATGCTCATTTTGATGAACTTACGGAAATGGCTTACGAGTATACGACTTAGAACCGGACACAAAGCTTAAACTTCCCCAAACCCCATCATCGGTGAACAAAGCCCCGACTTACTCGTCAACAAATGGAAAGGTTATTTGCTCCGCTTGTTGGTGGCGATATTGATGAGCGTGCTCGGTGTATCCGCTGTTTCAGCTGCTCAACGATAATACTCTTATACATTACACACGCTACAACAACCTCATTTGAAGAAGCACCACAGTTGACTCCACACAGTTGAACAAACCGCTTCCAACAATGATGAACCGGTGATGATGTTCGAATGAAGTACCCCCACTGCGATTTTGATCCAAATCGTTCTTGACAACCGTTTGCTAATGAGCTGCTTTGCACGGATGTCGCGGAATCTTCAACAAACCATTTGAATCCTCCGAATCTGCACAATGTATATCAACATCAACCCTCCACACATAGATGGACGAAAGACCATCCTCAGGAAAACATTATTGGCAACCCGAATCAACGGTCGTTCTGAGACAAGCGTCTTCACACGGGAGCGGTGAACATTGCATTTATGCACTCAGCTTGTCACCAATCGAACCTAAAACATCAAAGGCCTTGCAATGACAAAAGACAAGCTGGATTGAATCCATGCAAGAAGAACTCAACCAATTCAAGGTCT
Source organism: Chrysanthemum makinoi (assembly GCA_910596185.1). NCBI lineage: Eukaryota > Viridiplantae > Streptophyta > Magnoliopsida > Asterales > Asteraceae > Chrysanthemum > Chrysanthemum makinoi. The sequence continues at coordinate 102,149,186 of OU343216.1, read as the reverse complement.
TGAAGTATGGGGCTGGTTGAAAGACCAACGGTCTCGTCATTGGTCTCAAATGGATTTGGAAAAACAAATTGGATCTTTGAAGGAAGCGTTATCGAAATAAGTCGCGTCGGTGGCTAAGGGTTATCGTCGAGGAAGAGGAATAGACTTTGAAGAATCTTTTGCTCGGTTGCTCGTCTTGAGAACATTCGGATATTTCTGCGTTCGCGGCTCATATGAATATGGCGGTCTATCGGATGGATGTCAAAGCTGCGTTTCTCAATGGACAACTTAAAGAAATGGTTTATGTCACCAACGGATGGATTACGTTGATCACGAGTTTCGAATCCGTCTACAAAGCGAACAAAGCTCTATATGGTCTCAAACAAGCTCCTCGGGCATGGTGCGATAAGCTATCATCTTTCCTCATTGCTAATAATTTCACCAAAGGTTCGGTTGACCCAACTCTTTTATACAATATCACGGGGCACATATCTTAATTGTTCAAATTTAGGTGGATGACATCATTTTTGGGTCTACACATAAAAAGTTTTCAATCGCTTTTGCAAAACTAATGAAGAAAATTTTTGAAATGTCCATGATGGGTGAACTTACGTTCTTTCTAGGACTACAAGTTCATCAATCACCCCGTGGTATTTTCTTGAGTCGGTCCAAATATGCCCTTGAATTGTTAAACAAATTTGGAATGAAAACCCATGACACCTATGCCACACCAATGGCTCATACCAAGCTAGGCAGTGATTTACATGGGAAATTGGTGGACCCTACAAAATACTGTAGTATTATTAGGTCTCTCATGTATCTAACTAGCTTGAGACTGATATTGTCTTTGCCGGTATATCTTTGCTCTCGTTATCGGTCGCGACCAAGCTGAAACCCACCTCTCTGAGGCTAAAAGAATCCTCCGATACATAAAGGGAACCATTAACCTGGGGATTTGGTATCCAGAAGGATTACGGTTTTGAACTAATCGCTTTTGAGGCGGCCGACCCGCAGGATGCTTAGACTCGCGGAAAAGTACTTGGGGGCTTTACAATTTCTTGGTGATAAGCTGGTGTCATGGCAATGTCGAAGAAGCGAGATTGTACATCGATGTCCTCAACGAAGCGAGAATATGTAGCCATGTCGGCGTGTTGTGCTCAAGTCATTTGGATGAGAACACAACTCAAAAATTATGGTTACGTATTTGTGAAATCGATGTCTGCGACAATCAGTGCCATTGCGATCTCGTGCAACTTCGATTCGGCACTTTCGAAATCAAAGCACATCGATCTTGATATCATTTCATCAAGGATCACGTGGAGCAGTGCTGTTGAATTATATTTTGTGGAGTCGAATACCAATTGGCGGATCTTCTCACCAAAGCCTTGCCTCCCGCTAGGTTTAATGAGTTGGTCCACGGTTGGTATGAGGTGTTTGACTCAAGAGGTGGATGACCTCCTAAAAGCAGTCTTAAAACACATCAAACACCAAAATATCTTTTGTAAATAAATTTTTCAAAAACAAAATACAAAATATAAAAACACGATAAAACAAAAAATATTCTTCTATATACTTTTCTTCAACATGGCAAGTACATTTCTTCCGTCAACACTTTAATCTTTCAAAATTGATATTTTTCGATCAAGTGTTGAGGGGAGAAAATAAGATTTAAGCTGTTTCAAAACATCACATTGTACTTGCATGTTATCATATCTCGGTTGTTTCTCTTATCAATGGTGGTAAATTTTCCGGTTCAATGACACTCCTCGGACTAAAATTAATAACCTTTCATCATTTTTCTTAAGTCGAGGGGGAGTGTCGTCAAATTTCTTTCTTAAAATCTTTGTTTGGAAACCAAAATGGAAGTTAAATGGCTTTGTTTGAAAAAGGAAAAGGTGGAGGGACCAAAAATGTCAAAATCTTAAAGTTATCTTAAATAAAAACACCTCCCACCTACCTTTAACTTCACATTTATTACTCTTAACCTAAAACATCCTACGCATAGAAATCGTTCAAGAAATCCGTGCTTTAGATCATCATTTTGTAAGTGTTTTCATGATCTTAACGATAATACAAGCTAAGGTTTTGAATTTCAAGCAAATCATACGGCTATAACGTTAGTTATGCGTGATTATGTGTTCTACGCATAAGCGTATGAACACACAATCAATGTGAGTGTGTTTTTGGTTGAAAAGAAAGTGTCAAAACGTGTTTTTAACAACAAGGATACTATTTTTACCCTCTAAATCCACCCAGAAACACGAATTGATGGTTTTTTGAATATTAGGGTTTATGACTCGATTTGGGTGTTTACAAATGTGAAGAGTTTTGTTCAAAAAGGTTGTTGTGTAAGGTTTATATGATGATGAATTGATGATTTCCAAGCTCTATAACCACCCAGAAACTCTAAATGATTAAAAATTTGGAATTAGGGTTTAAAGTTCATAAGTTTGGGCATTTTTGATTCTCCACGATTTAGATGTTATAACTTGGTTTATAGACTCTTACAACATCTTAGAACTACCAGAAATTGTTTGGTGCAAATCCCATGGCTAGAAATTATCGCGTAATTCATAACCCTTAGGGTTTTGACCTACAGCGTATGACTTTCTACTCATAAGCTGTTTACGAATGTTCATGCCATGATTTGTTATTAAAATGAACTTTTGTGTTAATATTGATGCTTTGATGAATTTATTTCGGGCTTGCTACGCTTAAAATTCAGAATCAAGGTCATTTGAATCTCTACGCATAAGGATTACCTCTGGCGTAGTCATGTTATCGCGTAAGAATAAATCCTCGCATAACTATGCAGCGTAAGGTTCTACAATGGGACTACTGCGTATCACGTGAAGGATATGCGTAGCATGACCTCTACGCGCATAAGGTCTACTCTTACGGTAAGCCTTGCAGCGTAAGGTATAAATAAGCCTACGGCGTAAGCTCTACGCATAAGGTCCCCTTTTCCTCGCGTAACATTTCTTACGGCGTAAGTTAAGATCCTCGCATAAGCTTTAGATCTCTGGCGTATGTCATTCTTTTTTCGCAGCTTAACTTTGCCAATTCTCGCCTATGCCTTGATTGACCTTCATTATGAATTGTTACGTGTACAAACTTGTAAATAAACTTATCATATAGCGTCCGAATCCAATAATGTCACTAATAAACTTAAGCGTTTGATATGTTGTGAACAATAAGTGATAACATAAACTTTAAAACTTAAAGTTAACTAACTCACAAAAAATTTCGGCGTCATTGGACTATTGGACAAACAAGTGACTTAGGACTCGTAACAATCATTGACACTGTACATTCAATAACTAGACAATAAGACCTTCCGTTGACTAACATTATGTCTTTCGATATGTTGGTTCTTTTGGCTAATGTTATTTGAGATCCGCGACATGGTGAACAAATGAATGTGGATGCATGAAGTTCTTACAATTCTTGATATCTTTCCGGAGGGTTATCAGAAAGATTGGAAAGAACAACCTTAGGGTTGACTTTGACACCCTCACATGCTCTGAATCTTCTTGTCTCATTGCGGTGGATATTCTCGGGAATCATCCCTACGAGAACATGCTCTCACACTCTGCCACGAGTTCGAGAGGTCTACATTCAACAATTACGGGATTCTATGCGGTCAATGGTCAAAGTCATTGGCGGTGACACTTAATCACAAACAAGTCACTATCACCGCCACTTCGGAACGCATTTGTACTCATCATTCGGACGCAAGTACTCTGCGACTTCTTTGCCACAGAAGAGCGGTTGCAATTTCTGATTGGATATTGTATGATGAAGCTTGAGGTATTAACAAGCACTCTCACGTGGAGCTTAAGAACATTCCTCAACGTGGAGAACCTCTACATCATCATCAAATGCAGTTTGTGGCGGTGGCTATGAGCATCCCAAGCTCATGGAATCTTGGGGTCATTGATCAACAAGAAGGACATGAAATCGAAGCGATATGGGATGACATGATGTCATTTCACAAGAAACTTGGCTCAAAGATTCCCTATATCAGATACACAAAGCTTTTGATCCGAGAAGCACTTGGGCTTAATCACCGATATTCGAGAACCAATAATGCGACGTGTTGTCGAACCTATCCTTTCTATCGAATCAAGGAATGCGACAACAAAGAAACGGTGCGGTCTTTGCTGATCACCTCGACCAATGAAATCAAAAGCTTGAAACATACAAAAGGTATCAAGTAGCGATGCGAAGAAGGCAAAGTTGGTCATCTCGATGAAATACGGAACTCCTACTCGAGGAGAACGAGAAGAGGAAGTCTTTGGAAGTGCAATAAGCACAGGAGTCAGGAAGGTCCCCAAAGAGCCTACTCAAGGAATAAAAGTTCCCTCAAAGGAAGCATCCTATTCCTACACACGAACATGAAAGCTACGGATGGCACCGAAGATACATGGGGCGGGAGGTTACACTACTCTGGCGCAAGGATGACTCTCCATGATACCAAAACCTCCTAGTCAATAATGAACATGGCAAAGGAAAGACTCACATACGTGCCATATGATGAAAGCTTCGAGAAAGTGATGAAGAGCAATGGATAAATCATACGAGGAAGAAGTTCAAATTAGTTAGACTTAAACGTTGCACAACAATTTGCTCAAGAACAAATGGGTGGCCGGGAGGTCAAGTGGTGCTGCTCAGCCTTCACGAGATCACGATGCGGTTAATCAACCCGATAAGGGATGCGGTGCCACCACTCTGTTAAACAACAACATTGTGAAGATACTCTTGAGTTTGATTTTGAAGAACGAGTACGAGGCTGGAGAAGGTTAAAGGCGATGAAGAAGGCTGAGTCAAAGCCAAAGGCGATGAACAAGCTAAAGGCAATGAAGAAGATGTTGAGTATGATCGTTTCTTCTAGATAGTCTGCGCGATCAAAGGAAGAAACTTCGAACCACCAAAGGACCGGAGTCTCCTCATCTCATCATCATCAGTTCTTCTTCTCACTCTTCACCACCACCATCAAAAGATCAACAAATCATCATCGGATCGATGAAGAAGCCACCTCGATCTTGGATTTCTCAGCTCATAAAGAATTGTAAAAGTTGTCCAACAAGTCGAGAAAAGAAGGACATGCTCTCTGAAGTGAATTGGTTTCTTGACCAAATGCGATATCTACATGATGAGAATGACAAGATCTGAGAATGAAAGGAATACATCTGAAGCTCATGCGGGATGATCTACAAGGGAAAATGGGCGAAATGATGAAGGCTACACTCAAAGTACCTTACGGATATCGTTCCTAAAGTCACAAAGGAGATGTTTACAGAACAACTATATCAATCTTATCTGGATAGCCAAGCAAACTATAAGATCAACACCCTAACCGTCACAATCAATCCATCGATCTGGTTTTCTCGGATAATGAATTGGTGGCCAAGCTTGTCACACAAATGTCTACGATGCACGGGACATTTACTCGATGAAGGAAAGGCTGTTTCAAGCATTGTTGGACTACCAACTCAAAGCATCACGGTCAAGTTGAAAAGTCCAAGCGTCCTAGAGGCGATGAAGATAAGGATCGGGATAAGAATGATGACTAAGCGACAAAAAAGTCGGTGAATCATCTTCCATGCCACCACCTCCAAGCGACCTCCGCTTTCAACAAAGGTCTCCTCCTCGTTCTTCTCCGATAAACCTCATGATTAGAGACACCAGACTCAAAAACCGGTGATTACTTTGAGTATCACGGGTGGTGGCGATGAAGAACATGAGCCTACAACAACCTCTCCCCGAACAAGTTGAAACGAGAATCATCTAGGCCTAAGAAGAAGAAGAAAAAGCCCCAATGAGGCGTCCTATCATGGCTAGATGAAGACACCACGAAGGAATTTGAATGGTTTCTACACTTGTCAATTCCTCCTACGAAGAAGGTCAAGATCTGGTAGACGTTAATACATTGGAGCATGCTAAGATTATGCAAGAAAAGTTCCATGTGAAGAAGATGGCGAAATCAGTTGAAGAATCAAGAATGAAGCTTTTCAACTTGGAAAAAGACAGCTCATAAAGTGCCATCGAGGTCGAATATCACCTTGAAAACATTGCTCGAGCTATGTCTAACAACAGGGATTGGCTCAACCCAAAGCAAACATCGGACTTCACAAAGGGACAACCCTCCATACTACCGAGACCCAAACCTCTACCAACAATTGGCCAACGGATGAACCAGGATTCCATTCCGATATTTCTTCAACAGAGACTTGGATTTTCTTCTACATGGTGGCGATGGTTCAAGGAATACGCTACATCGTTGACACTTCCATTCCTGCAGACTATATACTCGGTGCATAGCCATCGGGAGCGTGCCAATCACTTGTTCTCCAACAAAGTGGAAGCCTACGACCGAGATGCACTGTACGGGATTCATCATTGGGGAGCGCCGAAGAATACTACTGGCTGCGGGGTTGAAATCTCAACATGCATTATTGATTCTAAAAGATACGTTGCCATCAAACCGCGTTGATCTTTCATCTAAGTGGGACTACACCTTCCTAAAGAATATCGTGGTCAAGCGACAAGATGAAAGGGATTATGCATTCTCTGACTTTGAGAATTTGTCTATCAACGACATGAAGACATGTACCTTGCCAAAAATGCGAGTGCGTATGAGACAATTCTCAACTATGATACAGCGTGAATTCATCAAGTCACTGCTCATCTTCATAAGGCGCATAGTTATCAAGAGCGTGTAGAAGATCTCAAGTGGCGGTTGAATCTTATCGGACCGTGTCAACTTCACTCACAGCGGCTTGATCTTCCCGATATCAACGGCTTCACAATATACGCTCATCGGCAAACCTTTGTCGTTTTACCGAGTGAACTTCAAAGAAATTGCTTGATGGCGTGCAGAGATCTTCATAAGTTTGGAGATCACACTTTGAAGATGGTTAGGGATGGATTGGCTTATCGGTTGAAGGATATCACCAAAAGATGGGTCTCCTAAGCGTGGAATTCGAGTCGAAGGGGCGTGAGAGGATCATCACCATGATTGATGAGCGGTTGTATAGAAGGGATCGATTGAAGGCGGAAAGCTATGTTGGTGGTTGACCGGAGAAACATATCGCACTTTCAACGCCCGACTCACACTCTGGCGACATCTCGGACTACTGGTACCCTTGAATTGCTTCTTTCATTATAAATTTGGATGTCTGATTTATTATGTCAATGGCTTGTGCACACATTACGATTATACAACCCGTACTTGTAAATAAAGGACCACGTAGTGCGGCGGTGCCACAATCCTTATAAAAGGGCGCTTCTTACTTTTGAGTAAAACCTATCAAACCTTTCATTTTTCAAGGTTTTGCTCAAAAGAACAAGTACTTCCCTTATGATTTTCAAAACCTCAACCGTTTATATCACTTGTTGAGGGGAGTACTTGAATTAAAACTTTGTTCAAAAATTGTTCACAGTGGTCATTCTTCCATAACTTTCGAAATGGTCATATTTATTCTCAACTTTTCAAAAATAACATCATATATGCCATTTATGAGGGGGAGAAAATCGTGATAAGAAATATGTTGTGTAAATGCAAATGAATCTTTGTGCTATAGACTTAACCATGAATTGAGATCTTAGCTGTAGTAACTGAAAAAAGACTTGTCGGGACGGGTAATAATTTCAAGCTAGTTAAGCTAGTGATGTAAGCGTGTCTCATGAAAGGACTTTATGCGGTAGAATGTACCATTAGAAACTCTTGGTAGACATGAACTCGGCGGGTTTGACAACCTTCGAGGATTGTCTACACCTTCAAGGTAGTTATTAGAGCTAGTTGTCACCTAAAAGGTGACAATGTAACTCTTTAACTATGCCGTGCTTAGTGTCTCGTAGGGAATGTCTATCTTGAGTTGATCAATTCAAAATGTGCGCGCTCTTTCCTCACCGTGCATTTTAACCGTTAAAACTCTTAAGCACATGTGGAGGGGGAGTATTTATGCAAAATCTTATCTCAATAGTGGTACTAAAATGTTTTCATTCACAAACACTTTGAGAGATTTTTCTACAGTGGTTTTATGGCAACATAGGTTAGTCATGGAGTTATAAGGTGACTAAGGTTAGGAAAAACCGTCCTATGATCCTTGAGAGGAGGAGGATCTACCCAAGGACACCACAAATAGTTAGTATTTAGAAGTCCTTAGGTATGATTGTAAAAAGGAGAAAATGAGAATGGGAGAAAGAAGGAGTTGAAGAATTAAAAAGAAAATCAAAGAAAAAGGGTGAAAAGAAATAGCCCTCAGTTATTCAACTTAGAGGCGGAACAGGGTTCAATTCATATGCTCTTGGTTGTCACTGATGACACCGGTATTGAAGATTAAAAGTCGTCATGGACCCGGTGGCGCATGCTAAACCTTCTTAACCACTCAAGTTTCTCTCAAACGAAGCTTGTTTCATTCTCACAGGGAACCCTACGTAAACTATCGGCTTTCTCTTAGAGAGGTATTGAAGAAGGAGACCCTCTCCCTAGTCTCCTTTCGGAAAACCAAAAGCACTATTGAGTCTAGAGCCGCGAGATTCATCAAAAGATCTCTTAGGTACACTTGACATTTCATCACTTGATATTCAACAATAAGAATTTCGGTGGTACATTATCGAGTCCTTCACAGATCTTAGCAATCTGTCGAGAACATTTATGAGAGGTTCACATTTGTGATCCTCAGTGATTGAATGGAAACTCTGCGGGGTCAACATCAAGCGACCACGGCGGTAGTGCTTCGGCAACTCCCGTGGATTGCGCAGTGGTCTCAAGCGGTCTGACGGTGGTGATGCTTGGTGTACCTGGCTGACTCATCACGAATCGTAGGTGTGCCGGTACATCGTGTTATCTCACTTGTGGGACTCCGATTGAGCGGCGTAAGAATTAGAGTTGTGTTTTCACACATGCTATTAACACTCTCGAAGTTCAAACTTGTAAGTGCCGGAATCCGCTTATTACTAACCGTTTAATGTTTTCTTCTTATGGAAGCTCACGGGCGGAATGATCGTCGCAATTCTTCTCATGCTCATGCCAACATCATCACTAATGGAAGTTCTATCCAAAAGCAACACAACGATCGGAATGATTCTTCGTCAAATCAAAGAATCTACAAAGTTAAAGACTTAAAGAACTTCATCGATCTTGAATTCAAGCGTCAAAAGCGTGTGAGCATGTTGAAGAATGGCGTGGAGACACTGCAGTGGCCGGAACTGGCGGTTCGATGGAACAACAACATACTATCACTTTCATCACAAAGAACAATGATCAAAGAACAAAGTTAAAGATGGCGTCAAAGCATAACTGTTCAAAGAAAACTATCTCGCTACACGGGGAGATGGTTCAAATCAAGGCAATTCTTCTCACAAGAAAGAAGAATGAGAAAGCGTCAAAGCTACTATTACATCAACGCCTTTACTGTTTTCATCACCAACACTTGAGTGTTTGTTACTCATATGTAATAACACTTGAGGGTTGTTGGAATCACTCCTAAACCTTATTCAAGTGTTAGTTACTCATATGTAATAGTTAGCTTATTATGGCCTTTATGTTTGTTATTAGCCTTAAGCTTATGTAGAAGGCCCATGAGCTTAGGCCCAAGCCCATAGGAAAAAGGGAAGGAGTAGGAGTGTTGCCTTAGCTCCTCCTATAAATACTATGTAATAACCCTCACTTGAGGGTTGGTTGTTCAAGTTATTCTCTTCACATACATCTACGCATAACCGTCTCTATTATATCGTATGTGTGTGTTTGGTTTACTTGTTCAATCGCCTCTCTATCTTTCTTGTAAGCTTGTGTTGTAAAACTAGTGACCTAACACACATTAAGCTAATATCACGCTTTATTTCTGACGGCTTAAGCCGCTTGAACAATACCCGGTCGGGACGGGTATTATCCTAACAGATACTTTTCAAAATTTTGTGTGATGAAACTAGGTTTTCTAAGGTAGGGGTTGTGTGACGGCTTTGGTGGTGGGTTTTGCAGGGACGGAGGGGGTTGTTGTAGGGTTGGTGGGGTTGTTGTAGGTATCACATTTTTCAATTTCGTTTAACGAAGTACAATCAAATTTTATGAATTTGTGTTTCAGAACTTGTGTTTGTGAATTTGGGTTTATGAATACTGAAATTGTCAAGCAGAACGTTGTACTTGGCGGGAAAGAAGGCCAATGGGTGAAACAAAAATTATTGAAGATAAGGAGGGTAAAATAGTCATTTCACATGATCACTGAACGGGAAAAATTAACGAGTGTTAGAAAAAATGTGATTTTGCAAATACAGTAACTCTTCAGGGGTATTTCAAAAAATGTGATTTTGCAAAACTCAAACGTTAGGTACATAATTCCCAAATTTTTTAAAAAGAAGACATTTCGGAAAAATGGCAAAGTTTAGGGACATAATTTGCAATTTAATCTTATTAAAATAAATAGATTACAATCATAAATAATTAACAGAAAATAAATGACACAAAATGTTAATACAAATAAGTCGTAGAAACGTTTATTAATATTTAGCTATCTCTTTATGTTTTTTTGAACAAATATAATGTCATCATAAGTAAAATTATAAGGATATATGTTATTTTTGTAAAGCATCTACATATATAGTCATTTAATACAAAATTTTGTAATAATTCATTTGTTTTAATAGTTTATTAAGATGGGTAAAAACCAGAACCCATGACCCATACCCATGGAGTTAACCCATAACCCATGGAGTTAACCCATAACTCATTGTC
>OU343216.1:102108592-102138369 GCA_910596185.1 Chrysanthemum makinoi | reverse complement strand
AAGTTGATTTTGAATTTCTTTTGCTAAGATTTCAAATTTATCAAAATCTTCATTTTTAGTTTTCAAAAACAACATCCAAGTAAACCTTGAGTAATCATCTACTATGACCAAAGTGTATAAGTTGCTTCCAGTGAGTTTTATAGCGGATGGACCAAACAAGTCCATATGCAATAATTCTAGACACTTAAATGTGGACACCATATTTTTAGATTTGTGACTACTATGGGTTTGTTTACCAATTTTGTAGCGCAAAAGTGTTGGTCATATTTTAGTTTAGGTAAATTCCTAACTAACTCTTTTGAAGATAGGTTTTGTATAAGTCTCATATTAGCGTGACCTAAGCGCCTATGCCAAAGAGATGAGCTATCATCTAACGTTGTTAGACAAAGTTTGTCATTAGATGTTTTATCTATTTTCATGACGTGTATATTATTTTTCCTAACTCCTTTAGCTATGGTGATACCATCTTTTAGTATTTTACTACCATTTTCATCAAATAGTACTTTTATACTTTTTATCACATAATTGGCTAATACTAAGTAGATTAAATCCTAACCTATCTACATGAGCAACATTTTCAATAGTTAGAGAGTTATGAGCAATCGTACTTTGCCAATGATTTTGCTTTTGAGATTGCTACCAAAAGTGACATTACCTCCGCCATACTCTTGGTATGATGAGAAGAGACTTTTGTTGCCCGTCATGTGTCGTGAGCATCTACTATCTTTTATCCACCATCAGTTCCAATCCAACTTTCAAGCATACCTAAGAAGCAAATAACTCAAGCATTTGGTCCCCAAAATCTCATGGGTCCATTAAGTTAAACATACCATTTATTTGATTCATGTATGGAAACGATGGGTAAGAGTTCCATGGCATGTAATCTTGAGTTTGATATGGTCTAGGAAAGTTTTGATTCCAACCGCTGTGTTGGTAGTTGGGTTGTACGTTGTGGTTGCTCTTAGGAAAGTGGGCGCTAGCAAAAGGTGTTTTGTGTCTTTGAGTAGTTTTTATCTAAATTCATTTCTAGAAGTCCTACTCATGTAATGTACTGGTTTTAGTTTAACACTATCCTTGGTTTTCTTTTGTTACTTTAACAAATTCATTACGGTCCAGATCACAAACATTTCGTCTCACCAAGTACCCACGCACATTTTTTCAACGGACGAACCCTATTTTGGGTCCGTTCGTCCGTGTGGCTGCATCGGCAGCAGCTTTGACATTTGTTCGCCTTTTTGGCCGCTTTTGTTTTGACTTTGAATTAATAATTTCATTAAAACCCTAGCCCATTCATGTCTCCCCGGTGTTTTATGTATTTTAACTATTTCATCAAGCATTTATGTTTTGTTAAACCTTTTAAATTTAGAATTATTTTCGATTAAAACATCTTGTGTGAGCTTTAGTTTTTCTATTTCAAGATTAAGCTCTTGACATGATTTGCAACCTTCGTCATTTGCTTTTCTTTTCCTTTCTAGTCTTTTTGTTTTTCTTTAACTCATAGACTTCATTTTCCAAAATTTCTTTTAGTTTTTTAAAATTTATTTTTAGTTATGATTTTTAGACTTAGCTCACACAATTGATTATATTGTTTTTGCAAAGTGTCATCATCAATAGAAGAATAAGAAGAGTCGGAATGTACCTCGCTTGACTCATGTGCCATTAGAGCGCATCTCTCTTCCTTGCTTGACTCTTCATCATCTTCACTATCACTCCAAGCACCACTTACAAAAGCTCGCTGAGTTTTGCTTTTAGGTGGCTTGGGACATTCTCCTATGAGATGACTTGCATCACCACATCTAAAACACTTTCTTTCACCTTTACCCTTTTTGTCATCCCGATCTTTTCGAATGGCTTCTTTTCTTCTCGAGGTTGTCTTACAAACTTTCCTCTTCTTCTAAAGAACTTTTAAAGTCTCTAACGGCCATGGCATACTCCTCATCTTCACACTATGAGCAAGATTCGCCATCATCACTTGATTCCTTTGCTTTGTGAGCAACGGATTTGATCTTCTCCTTCTTCCTTTGATGATCTCCGAATCTTTCTCCATCACCATTTCATGTTCTTTGAGGTTACCGATAGCTTGCCTAGTGACATTTTGAGAGATCTTTGATTCTTCAATAGCGTCACTTTATCTCCATTTGGGATGGAGTGCTCTAAGAAATTTCCCACAAAGTTCTTACTACTAAAAGATTCATCAAGTGCTTTAAGTGATGTAATAATAGTATTAAAGCGAGCAAAGCCACAATCAATGGTTTCATCTTCAGGGATAACAAATTGTTCATATTGTTGAACAAGAAGATCAATTTTGTTATCCTTGACTTGTGAATTACCTTGATGTGTAACAATTAAAGATTCCCAAATATCTTTGGCAGTTTCACACATAAAAATTCTTTCATATTCTTTTCTAGGTAAAGCATTATAAAGCATCATTTTAGCTTCATTATTTTTAGCAACTAACTTCTTTTGTTCATCAACAGAAATATCCTTTGTTGTAGAACTAAAATCCCTTTAACAATAACAAACCAAAGATCTATATCTTTTGATTTTACATATGTTTCAAAACCGTTTTTCCAATAGATAAATCCATTGGTTTCAAAGAGTGGTGGTCTTTGCATAGATTGCCCTTCTTAAAGTTTTGTAATCCATGGATCGCCAAGTTTATAAAATACAAATTATTTTAGAAATTCTTGAACAACGAGGCTCGTACCAATTGTAGAAAACTAGAAGGGGGGTTGAATAGTTTACCAATTAAAAACTTTGTTTTGGAACTTATTGAAAGATCAATTGATATTGATCTTAGATATGTAAATGAAATATGTAAGCAATATGTAAAGAGTAAATAAGGAAAGAAATGATCAAACCACAACAAGTTGTTTATAGTGGTTCGGTCTACAAGGACTCTTTTTCCTTGCTCTACTCCACTCCCCGAGTCTCACACTCGAGAGTTTAACTTCACTAGTCAACAAGCTCCTTTCACCATCGGAGAAACCTTTACGCTACACTATTTCCGACACTAAGCTAAATGTCGAGTTCTTTCCAAGGGTACAACCACTCTCACACACAATGTATTTTGAGGACTAAAATACTAACCACTCACACTCACAAGATTATGATAGTTTATTGCAACAATGAAGTATGAATCAACAAAAGATCATACAACACTAAACAAATAAGACTTCCAACTTCTCGTTGAAGCTTGAATGTGACTTGATCTTCTTTGCTACAAAAGATATCACTAATATGATATGAAACTGAGTTAGAAAGGTTAGAGAGAAGATATGTATGAGAGTATGATAGAAAGGGATGAGAAACTACTTGGTTTGGCTTTGGTATTTATAGCCAAAACCATCGCCAGCTCTCACGGACCGCTGACCCCTTAAAAGGGTTCCTACCATATGGCTTTTGGTGCCACCGAGGTCCGACAACAAGATATCAAGATCTTGCCAAAGTCAACCATATCTATGCAAGATTGTGTAAGATATAAAGAGTAAAAATCTACACAAAATATCTAATGAAATCTTCCAATGATTTTCATGATGCATCACATGATGTCATGTGTTGTTTTTCTATTTTAGAAATATGCAAATACATAAGTAATGTTTAGTTTTAAGAAACTAAAACATTCTAAAAACTACTATCATACATTATGGTTAGAGTCACATTAAGATATGATTAATCACAATGTAAATGCTAGAGTGATGAAGATATTGTTTGAAAAAGCTTGTTTTAATATCTATTAAACTTGACAAGCTTTAAGCTTTATAGAAATTAAATTTACTTTTGACGTTAACAAAACTTAGGTAAAGATCAAAAATATAAATAACGTTTAATGACGATATTTGTATTAACACACTCCAATGGGAATCACTGAAGGGGGAAAAGGGCTTTAAGCAAACAAAAGAATTTTATTTAACTGAGGTCATGCCTTTCTTTAAATAACTAAAAGAACAATTTGAGAGTCTTCAAAAGGCCATAGATATAGAGATTAAGGAAATGAAAAAGATGTTTAATGAAATGGAAAACGAAGTTAAAGATTATGAATGTGAGCTCTAAAGTAATGAGATTGAGAGGAGGATTATTCATATCCTAAATGATAATTTAATCTCTAGATGTATTGCTCAAGATGTGTTTTATTAATCAAGCATTAATTACTCCATTATGCTTCTCAATGTCATGAATTATTCTGTTGCTTTGAAAGTCTCCCAAGATCTACATTGAGCTTAAGAGTAAGAATTCAAAATTGTAATGAGAAAATCGAAAGTGATGATCATGATAACATGGTCGACATTTTTCTAAATTGAAGTTCAATATCTTGATTTACAATTAAAATATCAACATCTTAAAGAAAATGTTAAAACCTCAAATGCCAAGACATCCTCGGATGCTCCCGAGTTTGATGCGCTTTTGAAATGAACAACGCGATGAACAAATTCGAGCTCATTGTAACACGATCAAAAGGTTGAAAGCCCAAATTTGCAAATGAAGGGTGAAAATAATGAAGGACCTGCCCCATATGCCTCCTCCTTTAGATTCTCAGAATTCTCAGAATTTTCATCTTCAAAACATTATTAATGTATTAAAAAATGATAATGAGTGCTTTCTAGCATAAAATGAAAAGGTTAAACTGCATTTCAAAGAGTTATATGAATCAATTAAAGTCACTCGTGACAAGAACAATGAAAAGATAACTTCTTTGCAAAAAGAAATTGAAAATATGAAGAGTCAGGCAAAAGAGAAAATGCCAATCACCAGTGGTGAGAATGTTGTACCAAAGGGGACTGCTTGTACTAAATATGCTATGTCTGTGAAGTATATTCCCCCTCATCTTAGGAATAATGAACTTGCATGTCAAACATATCTTTCGTACCTTAAGGATACTCTAGAGGGTCTCCGTGAGATTGTAGAAAAGGATAAGATTGAGAAACCACTTGATGATGCGGTCGGGTATGCATGCTTATATGCCAAACGATCTCAGGAACTCTTAGAATGTTTAATAGCAATATGTCCTAAATCTGGTACTAGGAAAGATAGTGTAGTTATGCCTTGTTCTATGCCTAAAGTCAAGGATGTGACCTTTGATGTGCCTCCTAGAATCTCATATCTCAGCTCTTCTAGACCAGAATTGCAGAAAGTAGTGAAACCAAATAATATTCCCATCGTTCCTTCTACAGGAGTAATTAGTTACACTAAGGTAAGCAGGTCAAAGCCTCCAGGAAATACAAAGCAAGATAGGACCTCATGAGCCAAGAGTGACATCAAGGGAAGAAGTAGGAAGACCCCTAGGAACAATAAGTTTGTGTTGAATAAGACGAATCATGTTGATTCTAGTATTAGCTATAAGCGCATCAGAATTAATTAATTTATACTATTTGCAAAATATGTAAATCTAATGTTTGGTTTCCCGTATTTATCATGAATGTAAGTGAATAAGTTGAAAAATGTTGTTAAATCTCCAGCTAAAAATGTAAGAAATGTTAAAAGGTTAAGGAAGTCAGAAGCCAATTTGGAAAAAGGTTAGTAATTACTAGAACCTACAGGGAGAAAATTCATTAATGCTTATCAATGGAAACCCACCGCCGCATATTCAAAGTTAATGAATTTTGCCCTAAAAGGTATAGATCTATGACCACTAAGGAATGGAAACCTACCGTAGGATCATCCCTTAGAAGAAGTCATACTCACTTAGGCCCAGGCTTCTACTAGTCTTGCTTCCACCACTAATGATGTCATAGCTTCTAATTATGATATGGGTATTCCAATCTCATTCACTAACCGTGGAACCCATTCTCTCATGGGATCCAAATTATTCAATCATCCATACTTGTCTGTGTTCAACTGCAGGTCGAGTAAATCGTTCTGTGGTATTTGACCACAGTCGTTCAAAGCATATGACTAGAGATCGCCACGGCTCAAGAACTTTATGAATAAATTCATCTGGATCTGTAGATTTAGGAACGCACTACTCAAAGGGGCCATGGGTTACGAAGATTATGTATTTGGTGACAATGTAATCTCCCGGGTATATTATCTAGAAGGACTTGGTCATAATCTATTCTCTGTTGGTCAATTCTGCAACTTTGGTATTGAAGTGGCTTTCAGAAAACACACTTGCTTCGTTAGAGAATTGACTAAGTTGAGTCTGTAAAGCGAACTCGTGGCACGAATTTGTACACCATCTCTATCGAAGACATGATGAAGTCTTCTCCAATTTGTTTGTTGTCAAAAGCACCCAAAACAAAGTCATGTTTATGGCATCGTCGTCTCAATCACTTGAACTTCGACACCATCAATGATCTTTCCGTGAAGGACCTCGTAAGAGGCTTTCCCAGGTTAAAGTATGAAAAGAATCATCTTTGTTTAGCATGCCAATTGGGCAAAAGCACAAAGTATGCCCACAAACCCAAACCTACAAACTCCAACGTGGAAGTTCTTCATACCCTTCACATGGATTTATGTGGACCCATGAGAGTGCAAACTATAAATGGGAAGAAATATGTGCTAGTTGTTGTTGATGACTACTCTCGGTTCACTTGGGTTAAGTTTTTGAGGTTAAAGGATGAAACTCCCGACATCATCATCAAACTTATTAAATAGTTGCTCGTTCGGCTCAATAAAACAGTTAGAATCATCCGAACAGACAATGGAACTGAGTTTGTAAACAAAGAACTAAGTAAGTTTTATGAAAGCATTGGAATCAGCCATCAAAGAAGTGTTCCACTCCTCAACAAACCGTAGTTGAAAGACAAAATCGAACTCTTGTTGAAGACGCAAGGACTATGCTAATTTATTCAAAGTCTCCAATGTTTCTCTGGGCGGAAGCCATTGCCACTCCATGTTATATCCAAAACCGTTCCTTAATTCATACAACTCATGGAAAAACTCCATACGAACTAGTTCATAAATGTGAAAACCGGATCTTTCTTTTCTTAGTGTTTGGAGCCTTGTGTATCCAACTAATGATGGTCAAGATTTGGGAAAGTTGAAAGCTAAGCGGATATTGATTTTTCGTTGTTATGCATGAATCCGGTGGTTACCGAATCTACAACAAAAGAACCCGAGACATTATGGAAACTATTCACGTTACATTCGATGAGTCGATGAGCAAACAGCTCCTGGACAATCCACTTCGGACCCGCACTCAATTTTGTCAAGTAGTCCCCACGCTTCTCTTGTACGTAATTACTCCTGTAGTTCCTTAGTGTAAATTTATCGGCTAGACTTGAAGAAATTGTTTGATCCGATGTTGATGAATATTATGAACTCAGCTAATGACATTCCGCACTACCAATGTAGTCTGCTTCTAATCCAACCAATACAAATGGTCCATCCATTTCAATGTCCTTATCTCAAGAAGCGCCAGTTGCTGATCACTCATCATCATTGTCAAATCCTCAATATTCGGGTCAGACATCATGGAAATGCGTACTGGGAATTATTTTGAAGAAAATCCCTTTGCAACTCCCGAAGATGCTCTGTTTGAAAACATATTTGCTCCTGAACCTACACCTGAAACATCTTCACCAGGGGATCCTAACTCGGCTACATCAATTCCTTACCAACAACCATATGAACATCTTAGAAAATGGACACATGATCATCCATTGGACAACATCATTGGGAATCCTTCTCGTCCGCAGATCCACTGTAAACAACTTGATACTGATGCCTTATGGTGCTTTTCAACTCTCAGATATCAAATATAGAACCTAAAGATGTCAAACAGCAAATGTCCGAGGATAGCAGGTTTAGTGCTATGCAAGAAGAAAATCCATGAGTTCGATCGTCTTGATGTATGGAATTAGTACCTGCCCGTGATTGTGCTATGATTATTGCTCTTGAGTGGATCTTCAAAGTAAAGCTTGATGAGCACGGTGATGTTCTGAAGAATAAGGCAAGGCTAGTGGCTAAAGGATATCGTCAAGAGGAGGGGATTGACTTTGAGGAATCATTTGCTCCGGTTGCATGAATTGAGGACATCAAAATATTTCTGGCTAATGCTGCTGGTAAGAACATAGTGGTCTATCAGATGGATGTAAAGATTGCCTTTCTCAATGGAGATCTTAAAGAGGTTGTTTATGTCAGTCAACCAGAAGGTTTTGTGGATCCAGAACATCCAACCCATGTCTACCGCTTGAAGAAGGCCCTTTATGGTTTGAAGCAAGCTCCAAGGTAATGGTACGATACGCTATCAAAGTTTCTTTTGTCAAATGGATTCAACAAAGGAGCAGTTGATCCCACACTGTTCACCAGAAAGTCAGGCAAACACTTAATTCACGTTCAAATCTAAGTTGATGATATTATTTTTACCTCGACCGATCCTAATGAATGTGACCGATTTTCAAAGGAGATGGGCTCCAAATTTCAAATGTCTATGATGGGACAAATGTCATTTTTCTTGGGATTACAAATTTCACAAAGTCCTGGAGACATTTTTATTAATCAATCTAAATATGCAAATGAATATTTAAAGAAATTTGGATTTGATTCTAGTGACTGCTGACACCATGGTGGTGCTGTACAAAACTGATGAGGACCACTCAGGGATCATGGTTGATCAAACGAAAATCGTGAAAGTCCGATTGGATTCCTGATGTACCTCACGTCCAGAGACCCTGATATTCTGTTCGCTATATGCATATGTGCTAGATACCGTGCTAAGCCTACCAAAAAGTACCTTGAAGCGTTAAACGGTCTTTCGGTATCTCCAAGGAACCATTAACATGGGACTTTGGTATCCGAAGGACACCGATATGTCATTAATGTACCTATGCAGATGCGACCATGCAAGGTGTCAAGCATTACACGTCACATCAGCTCGAGTTTGGGAGATAAGTTAGTAAGGTGGTCTTCAAAGAAACAAATGAGTACGTCTATATCCTCTACAGAGGCTGAATACATAGCCATGCCATCTTGTTGTGCTCAAATCCTATGGATGAGATCCCATTATCCACTATGGCTTTGTATTCAACAAAGTTCCTGATGTGATAACAAAGTGCCATTGTTTTTGTTGCAATAATGTGCAACACTCAATAGCAAAGCACATTGACATTCGACATCACTTCATCATGGAACAAGTGAAGAAAGGTGTGGTTGAACTATATTTCGTAAGGACTGAATATCAGCTGGCAGACATCTTCACTAAAGCTCTTCCTAGAGAACGTTTTGAGTTTATCATTCCATAACTTGGCTTGAAGAGCCTACAACCTGAGACACTCAAACGTCTTCAGGAGGAAGATGAGGAGTAAAGGTGTTTCTTCATCTATTGTCTTGTATATATTTTATCAAAAAAACAAAATACAAAATTATACAACCAACAAAAAGAAAATAGAAAAATATAAAATTTTCAAAACCAAAAAAAAAATATCAGAAAGTCTTGAAAAACTCAAAAAGATTTTTTTACTTGTCATGTTTTCTGATTTCGATAACATCTACAGACTTAGATCTGTCATTCAATAATGGCACGGGTCTTTAGATGAAGTTCGAACAGAAGTAATAAATATTTTATTTTGTTAAAAAAATGAGATGGAGAAAAATGTTGATTTATTGTCATTTCAGGCAGTAACCCGTTTTTAAAGAAAGGACAGAGTCATGCTTAATCTAATTTTCAAACCTCATGCTCTGATTCTAAAAACAAAATTTCATAAGGAACGTTTGTGGCCAAAAAGACAAATGTTTCCTCACAAATATTTTTCCTTCTAAAGATTCTTCAGAAAAATATTTGTCATCTAATGAAAACAAAATTGCTGTGAAAATAACTCGGTCTTAATTTTGGAAATCATCTGATCTTATCATGTGTCAAAATCTCTATCACTCAATCAACAACTTCGGTCATTGATTGAGGGAGAGAATGATTTCAATCAAAACAAAAAAAATGTTATTTCTCAAACAATTGGCATGAAAATGAGCAAGGTCTACATTTTGATAATCAAAAAGAACATTTTTTTTGTACAATTGGATCAAGACCAAGGCTAATGTTGTGTTTTCATAAGATACCTAAGCATGTTTGATCATTGGATATTAAAGTTTCATAATCTGATCCTTATCAGTTAAATGTTTTCAAAGGCAAGTCACACTTCTCCAAAAGCTTCAAAATAATAATTTAATCAATTGAGATCACAAATCTCAAAGGGTTTGAAAATTGTGATCGGGGGAGAATTTGTGATTTAAATTGGATATAAACTGATAATTCAATAAGTGGTTTTAGAAATATAATAACAAGCACTCCTCTCTACATGTGCCAAACGATTTCAAATTTTCCTTGCACATGTTAAGGGGGAGCATTTATCTTAAACCAAAACGGATTGAATTGTGCTTGATTTTTCTCAAAGTGCAGGTTCCCTCTTTCGAATCTCGAGGCACATATTGAGGGGGAGCAATATGAAGAAAACCACATCCTCCCCAAAATGTTTTATCTAAAGTATCTAAATACTAGATTTAATCGGGGAGTGATGATGATCATTTTAGAAAATATTAATCAAGAATTGGACCTTTCATTCTTAATCTAATATTTCAAAGACCTCTTACCTCCATGTGCTAAATAATTTATAATACTTGAAGTCATACGCAGGGGAGCATTTCAAAAAGATAAAAAAATAAGGTACAAAATGCTTTGATTTTATATCACAAGTACCCTGGACATTTTCAAATGGTTCAATTGGTTTCGGTATGGATGGAACAATACCAAAAGATGACCATTTTATGCATTGGAGCTTATAAGATGGTTAGGTTAGGTATTCGTTCTTACCGATCCTGCCAGAGCCGGAGGGATCTACGCATGGACAATCAACTAGTTAGTATAGTAGTCCTTAGGTATGATGAAAAAGGGAGAAAAGTGAGAATAGGGAAGAAAGTGTCGATCGAGATGAGCTAGAACGGAATAAACCCAACAAGGTTCTAAGTAATGAAGTCCTCTGTTGACCGGGGGGTCAAGAATGAAAAAGAATTGAATGTGAAATGGTGAAAAGAAATAGCCTCCATTAATTCAACCTTAGGGCGTAAACCGGTTCAATTCATATGATACGGTTTTACCAAGGTAATACCTATTGGAAGACAAGACGTCATGGACCCAGCTGACGACCGCACTAAACTTCCTAAGCTACTCAAGTTCCTTTTAAAAGGACTTGTTTCATTCTCACGGGGAACCTACATTATCTATCGACATTCTCTTAGAGATTGTTGATATTGAAGAAGGAGACCCTCTCCCCAGTCTCTAGTATAGGAAACCAAAGTGCACTATTGAGTCTAGAGCCAAGAGATCATGAATAAATCTCGTTAGGACACACAATTAATGAAGACTTACTGTTTCACACAATGTGGAAAGTAAGAATATATATTGAGAGTCCTACGCATTATCCTTGTGGTATTGCCGAACATCCGAAAGTGATATGTAAAAATATTCACGATGAAGATGGAAATCCTTCTAGAGCCATCATCAAACAAGCTCTTAGTGGTTAATATGAGATCTTTTCAAAAGATCAATCTTGTATAACCGATAGAACGATAGGCGATTCACTCTTGAATCAACATTGGTCCGAAGTGGATGGGACGGATACCTTTGAAAACCGGTCATTGTGCTCAACAACTCTTTTCTCTAGCACATCGATAGTGTATTAACGTTTCAAAATAAAAGGGTATTTATGATTGAAAATTGATGTTTCTCAGAAACCTTCGTGTATTGCAAAACTCTTTCTATTAAGCAATACACGATTGTTTTCAAATCATTTTCATTAATAAGTGAATCTCAATTCGCTGGGTTCACTCACCCGTGTTGTCTTCTGAGACGTCTGTTTGAGAATGGCTTGATTAGTCACAAAACCCTCACAAGGAGACTTTGGAATTCTACCTCATCATCACGTGCGATTGTATGACACCCGGGAACCGTGGTTCTTGCAACACACTTCAACGAAGTGATCAAAGACACCTTCGTGCTTTATTGCTAATCATTGCCATGTGGACATCCGACGGTTGCAAAATGATCAAAATTGAAGAGTCAATCCATAACCGCATGCTCACACATCACACTCACATCTAAAGAAATCATGATAAGTGCATATCTTCATAAACGGCTCGATATTTTCAATCCATGCTTCGCTATGCTTTGAAATATCATGAATCAACAAAGCTCACTATACTCTGATTGAAGATATCATGATCCAAACTGTGAGCATGTCCATTCAAAAGTCACAATTCACATAATGGCGATACAACAATGGATGAGTCAGAGATTTGTTGTGGTTGATGATCTCAAAACTGGCTCAAAGACTCACCATCACGTGGATCAGTTTAAGACCTCCACTTGAAGAACAAAACATGCGGAACATGAAGAATCAAAGATTACGAGCTAGAGAGCAATGAACTTAATCAAAAATCCAAGAACACCAAAATGTAATATCTGTTTGTAATTTAGGTGACCTCCCTTAGGGGGAGATTGTTAGGATTTAGAAAATCCGGTAGTTGAAGACTCGGTCACCTCAAGTATATGTATTCGTTAGAAAGCTCGTAGTCATAGTCATTTAGTGATAGTTCATAGGAGGTGTTTCATGTAAGAACCTATAAATATCCTTTGCCTAGCAAGGCAAAGGGTTAGAGCTTTCAATATACATTTTTCTTTGTCTCTCTAAAGTTCCCAACTCTCTTCACTTTGTCTCTCTAAAACATCAACTCATTCGATCCACATGTTTGTTTGATTATGTGTTTGTGAAAACCAATATGTGACACAATCCCTCATCGCTCTTGATATTTTTTTGCTTGGTCCTCGTGACATATTTAAACTTCATTTAAATTGTCACATTCAGTCCCTGACCGTCTTTGTTATTTTTATAACAAGTCCTTATGATAATTAATTCTTCATATGATTCGCCCAGCTTTAGTCTTCCATCATACTTGTTATTTTTACTTTTGGTCCATGAGTAATAAATAAACTTCGTATCAATTTGCCGCTTTCAACACCTGGACTTCAACTCCTTTGCGCCCAAGGTATAAGTTAAAGCGTAAGTTCAATATAACTTACACCATAAATCTTCGTCAGTAAGTGATTATCCACATGTATACCCATTACTACAGCGTAACTAAATCACCAAGTTACACCGTAACCTTCATACTTGGTCACTACGGCGTAACGTCAATACGTCATGAGTGGGTTACATCGAATCTCTTCAATCCCATTCTATGTAACTTTTACGTCGTAACCTCATGCATTGGTTACGGCGTAATCTTCTTGATTATGAAATTCTTCTAAGTCTCTACAATACTACAACGTAATCTCTGTGGTAATTACGCCGTAATCCATGATTTGAGTTGACTTGGTCTTTGTATATAAATCCTTAGCTACGGCGTAAGTGGAGAAGAGAACTACGCCGTAACTTCTTTAAAGTTAGCATACTAAAGTGTGTATAATCGTACGTATTTTTCCAATTCCACATCTTTTTTGCTCCTATGCTCATTTATAACCTGGAAACGAAGTATAAAAAAATCAAAGCATATATCCATATAAACCAATACAATAATGTGCATATTAGGGGGAACTTGACACTAAAATATCAAGATTATTTGATGTCATCAACTACTCAACTAACTATGTACAAGTTCTACACACTTCCATACACTTCCATAGTAGGAAGCTTCTTGGACTTCCATAAGCTTCTAGGGCTTCTAAAAGTTTCTAGAGCTTCCAACACTTTCCAGGAGTTTCCAAGATCATCCAAGCTCTTCCAAGAAATGTGTTGAAAAATCCGGAATCCCGAACATCCTCGAAAACGATCTCGTCGAGTAGTGGTCACATATTCGGGTGTGGTAACGTAGCACTCTGGCTACAAGGTGCCGAAAGTGGCAAATGCTAATGGCGCACACACATATATGCAAGAAAACCAACGGTATTGGTTCTTTCGTTGATGCACCAACGTGCATTGGATTTTTTTTCGATTTAAATGGGTGTTGTGTGTTATTGTGTGTGTTGAAGAGGAGAAAACCCATTTATTTATTTATTTTATTTATTTATTTTTGTTAATTTTAGTTTTATAACTTTTTTAAATGTTATTTGTATTTTTATTTAATGTATGAAAAATTAGTTTGTTTGAAAAATAGAATAAAATGACGGGTCCTAAAAGGGTCATGTTGATGTTGTTATTAGTAAGGGTGTATTTTTAGATGTTGGTGTTAAAAGCTGGTGATTGACATACCGATACATCACTTTTGGTGTTAATCTATATTACACCTGGTGTTCTTATGAATGCTTATTACTACATAAAATATTGCAAATTTCACAAACTGAGTATATTTGTAAAACAAGTAAACAAACATATATTGCGCGTGTGCCGAAGATGTAAGCCTACGACAACTCAAATTATTGACAACCTTGGCATTAGCTATTAACATAATCAACCCATGCATAGACAAGTCAAGCGTTTTATATGTGAAAATAATCAAGTATAAGCTTTACTTAGAGTCCACTCGGTTGCTCACTCGGTTTGTATGGAGTAATTTTCAATTTTGTCGCTAAGCGGGAAGTCGTCCATCATCCAAAGTGGACTCGACTCACCACTGATCTCACCAAACCGAGTCGGCTTATGATCGAGACCTAAGATAGTCTCAAGAATCGATCATTTAATGATTAACATCTCTGTTACTTATAAAGAGTTATTTTTTTATTATTTATTTATTTATTTATTTATTTTTTGAAATTTTGAATCTTGAAACTTAAATTAATGTAGTTTATCTAAATAACCTTTAAGTACCCCTTATACTTGACAACTTTTCAAAAACTTGACAACTTCAATTATGTATTTTTTTTTAATCAATTCTAAACTTGACAACTATTTAACACGCTTTGTTTTTTAAAAGACACACACTTTGTATCAAGGTTCGAACCAGAATCAAGATTTCGCAAGTATAATTATTTGTTGCTACACACCGTCGCTTTACGTGAATATTCCTTTAGTTGATAATAATGCATGATAATTTTAAGAGTTAATTACTTAAATCGTCCCTATACTTTTTCTCACGGATTCTCTCCCTGTGGTTTTGACCCGTAATGGGTTTGGTCCTTTTACCTTATTGATCACAGGGACATGATCCGGGGAAAAAAAATCTAGGGATCATTTTCATTAAACCTGGAAACCACATGGACCAAACTCAAGAATGTGTCAAAACTATATGGAGAGGATCCTAGAAAAAAGTCTATGGACCATTTTATTAAACTTCGACAGTTCATTAAGGACTATTTAGGTAATTAACTCTAATTTTAATAATAGAAACAACATTAATAAAAGAGTTAACTACATAAATGGTTCATGTGGTTTGTTAAAAGTTACGAATTCAATCCATCTTTCATTTTTGTATCAGATCCGGTCTCTGTGGTTTTAAAATGTCTCTGTTAATACAAATATCGTCATTAAACGTTATTTATATTTTTGATCTTTACCTAAGTTTTGTTAACGACAAAAGTAAATTTAATTTGTATAAAAGCTTAAAGCTTGTCAAGTTTAATAGATATTAAATCAAGCTTTTTCAAACAATATATTCATCATTCAAGCATTTACATTTATGATTAGTAACATCTTGATATAACTCTAATCATTATGTATGATAGTAGTTTTAGAATGTGTTAGGTTCTTAAAACCAAACACTACTTAAGTATTTGCATATTTCTAAAAATAGAAATACAACATATGACATCATGTGATGCATCATGGAAATCATTGGAAGATTTCATTAGATATTTTGTGTGGATTTGTACTCTTCATATCTTGCACAATCTCACTTAGATAGAGTTGACTTTAGCAAAGATTTTGATATCTTGACTGCCGACCTAAGCGTACCAATTCAGACACGCGAACCCTTTTAAGGGTTCCGGGTCCGTGACGCCCCTGCCCACTTTGGCTATAAATAGCAATGCCAAGCCAAGTAGTTTTTATCCCTTTCTAACATACTCTCATACATATCTTCTCTCTAACCTTTCTAACTCAGTTTCATATCATATTAGTGATCTCTTTGTAGCAAAGAAGATCAAGTCACATTCAAGCTTCAAACGAGAAGTTGGAAGTCTTGTTTGTTTAGTGTTGTATGATCTGTGTTGATTCATACTTCATTGTTGTATTAAACCATCATAATCTTGTGAGTGTGAGTGGTTAGTATTTTAGTCCTCAAAATACTTGTGTGTGGGAGTGGTTGTACCCTTGGAAAGAACTCGACATCTAGCTTAGTGTCGGAAATAGTGTAAGCTAAGTGTAAAGGTTTTCTCCGCCGGTGAAAGGAGCTTGTTGACTAGTGAAGTTAAACTCTCGAGTGTGAGACTCGAGGAGTGGAGTAGGCAAGGAAAAAGAGTCCTTGTAGACCGAACCACTATAAACAACTTGTTGTGGTTTGATCATTTCTTTCCTTATTTACTTCTTACATATTGCTTGCATATTTCATTAACATATCTAAGATCAATATCAATTGATCTTTACAATAAGTTTCAAAACAAAGTTTTAATTGGTAAACTATTCAACCCCCTTCTAGTTTTCTACAATTGGTACCAGAGCCTCGTTGCTCAAGAATTTCTAAAATAACTTGTATTTTATAAACTTGAAACGATCCATGGATTCTGCAAACTTTAAAGAAGGGCAATCTATGCAAAGACCACCACTCTTTGAAACCAATGGATTTATATATTGGAAAAACCGTTTGAAACATATGTAAAATCAAAAGATATAGATCTTTGGTTTATTATTGTTAAAAAGGATTTTAGTTCTACAACAAAGGATATTTCCGTTGATGAACAAAAGAAACTAGTTGCTAAAAATAATGAAGCTAAAATGATGTTTTATAATGCTTTACCTAGAAAAGAATATGAAAGAATTTTTATGTGTGAAACTGCCAAAGATATTTGGGAATCTTTAATTGTTACACATCAAGGTAATTCACAAGTCAAGGATAACAAAATTGATCTTCTTGTTCAACAATATGAACAATTTGTTATCCCCGAAGATGAAACCATTGATTGTGGCTTTGCTCGCTTTAACACTATTATTACATCACTTAAAGCACTTGATGAATCTTTTCGTAGTAAGAACTTTGTCAGGAAATTTCTTAGAGCACTCCATCCCAAATGGAGAGCTAAAGTGACCGGCATTGAGGAATCAAAAGATCTCTCAATAATGTCACTAGACGAGTTGATCGGGAACCTCAAAGTACACGAAATGGTGATGGAGAAAGATTCGGAGATCATCAAAGGAAAAGGGAGAAGATCAAATCCGTTGCTCTAAAAGCAAAAGCGAATCAAGTGATGATGACGAATCTTGCTCCGGTAGTGAAGATGAGGAATATGCCATGGCCGTTAGAGATTTTAAGAAGTTCTTTAAAGAAGAGGAAAGTTCGTAAGACAACCTCGAGAAGAAAAGAAGCCATTCCCAAAAGATCGGGATGACAAGAAGGGTAAAGGTGAAAGAAAATGTTTTAGATGTGGTGATGCAAGTCACCTCATAAGAGAATGTCCCAAGCCACCTAAAAGCAAAACTCAACGAGCTTTTGTAAGTGGTGCTGAGAGTGATAGTGAAGACGATGAAGAATCAAGCAAGGAAGAGATCGCTCTAATGGCACATGAGTCAAATGAGGTACTTTCCCACTCTTCTTATTCTTCTATTGATGATGACACTTTGCAAAAACAATATAATCAATTTTGTGAGCTAAGTCTAAAAATCATAACTAAAAATAAATTTTTAAAAACCAAAAGGAATTTTTGGAAAATGAAGTTTATGAGTTAAAAGAAAAAGCAAAACGACTAGTAAAAGGAAAAGCAAATGACGATGATTGTAAATCATGTCAAGAGCTTAAACTTGAAATAGAAAAACTAAAGCTCACACAAGATGTTTTAATAGAAAACAATTCTAAATTTAAAAGGTTTAACAAAAACATCGCTCTTGCCGATGAAATAGTTAAAATTCATAAAACACCATGAGACATGAATGGGCTAGGTTTTAATGAAGTATTAATTCCAAAGAGTCAAAATAAAACGGCTTAAAAGGACGAACATTCATCAAAATTGTGCGAAGATAAGACGGACCAGACGGAACCAAAATAAGGGTTCCGTCCGTTGTAAAATGGTGTCGTGGGTACTTCAACAGAACGTAATGTTCGCAATACGGACCGCATCGAATTTGTTAAAATAACAAAGAAAACCAATAATAGTATTAAACTAAAACCACCGTTACTTCAGAGTAGGACTTGTCAAAAATGAATTTAGATCAAAACTACTCAACAACGATATAAAACTCCTTTTGCCAAACGCGCCTTTCCTAAGAGCAACCACAACGTACAACCCAACTACCAACACAATGGTTGGAATCAAAACTTTCCTAGACCATATCAAACTCCTGATTACATGCCATGGAACTCTTACCCATCGTTTCCATACATGAATCAAATAAATGGTATATGTAACCCAAATGGACCCATGAGATATTGGGGACCAAATGTTTGAGTTATTTGCTTCTGTATGCCAAAGTGGATGGAACCCATGAATGGATAAAGATAGTGGTTGCTCACGACACATGACTGGAAACAAAAGTCTCTTCTCATCATACCAAGAGTATGACGGAGGTAATGTCACCTTGTAGCAATTCAAAAGCAAAATTATTGGCAAAGGTATCGCTCATAACCCTAACGCTGAAAATGTTGCTCATAGGATTTAATCTACTTGTGTGAAAAAGTATAGCTCTATAGATAATGCTGAGTACAGTTAGATATACATACTAGTAGAAAGAATGTCAATGGTAAAATATAAAATGATGTAAATGAATGATAAAAGTCATACTACATAAGACTATAAACATAACATTGAAGCATAAAATCATCTGAATATAAACAACATATTGCTCATAACTGACTCTTAAGATGTTATGATGTAACATCTTAATCTACTTAGTATTAGCCAACTATGTGATAAAAAGTATAAAGTACTATTTGATGAAAATGGTAGTAAAATACTAAAAGATGGTATCACCATAGCTAAAGGAGTTAGGAAAAATAACATATATGTCATGAAAATAGATAAAACATATAATGACAAACTTTGCCTAACAACATTAGATGATAGCTCATCTCTTTGGCATAGACGCTTAGGTCACGCTAATATGAGACTTATACAAAACCTATCTTCAAAAGAATTGGTTAGTAATTTACCAAAACTCAAATATGACCAACACTTTTATACTTGCAAAATTCAAAACAACACATAGTCACAAATCAAAATATGTGTCCACCTAAGTGTCTAGAATTATTACATATGGACTTGTTTGGACCATCCGCTATAAGAAGCTATGGAGGCAACTTATACACTTTGGTCATAGTAGATGATTACTCAAGGTTTACTTGGACGTTGTTTTGAAAACCAAAAATGAAGCTTTTGATAAATTTGAAATACTTAGCAAGAAAATTCAAAATCTTCTAGGTGTCGAAATTGTGTCGATCCAACGGATCATGGTCGTGAATTTGACAACGAAACTCAATTTGGAAACTTTTGTGATACAAATGGTATAACACATAACTTTTCCGCTCCACTAACACCTCAATCAAATGGAGTAGTAGAACGTAAAATAGAACAATTCAAGAAATGAGTAGAACAATGCTTAATGAACAAAACATTCCTCAAAAGTTTTGGTGTAACGCTGTTGACACTTCTACATATATTTTGAATAGAGTCTTAATACGCCCTTTCTTAAACAAAACACCATATGAACTCTATAAAGGTAAAAGCCAACGTTAGGATATTTTAGAGTCTTTGGTTGTAAATGCTTTATTCTTAATACTAAGGATTATCTCACCAAGTTTGACCCAAAGTCTTATGAAGGTGTATTTCTTGGTTACTCTCAAACTAGTAAAGCTTACATTGTCCTAAACCAAGAAACAATGATAGTCGAGGAATCGTTGAACATAACATTCGACGAAAGTCCACCTCCCTCTAAGACATCACCTTTGGTAGATGATGACTTAGTTGAAAGTCAAATGATAGAAAGTCAATAAATAATTAATAATAACAAGGAAGATGAACCATTAAATAAAGAAATTGTCAACATCAAAGAATCTAAAAGTCATCCTTTAGAAAAAGTCATAGGACAACCTAATCAAAGAACCTTAAGGTCACAAGCCCAAAATCAAAGTAATTATTTTTGGTTTGTATCCACCATTGAACCAAAAACCATAAATGAAGCAATAAAAGATGAATCATGGGTTATTGCCATGCAAGAAGAGTTAAACCAATTGTTAGAAATGATGTTTGGAAATTAGTTCCAAAACCTAAAGATCAAACTATAATTGGAACAAAATGGGTTTTTCAAAATAAAATGGATGAAAATGGGATAGTATCTAGAAACAAAGCTAGGCTTGTAGCGCAAGGTTATAATCAACAAGAGGGATTGATTATGATGAAACTTATGCACCGGTAGCTAGGCTTGAGTCTATTAGAATATTGCTTGCTTATGCATGTGCCTATGATTTTAAATTATTTCAAATGGATGTTAAAAGTGTCTTTCTTAATGGGTTTATTAACGAAGAAGTGTATGTTGCTCAACCTCCCGGTTTTACCAACTTTGAGAAACCACATCATGTCTTCAAACTCAAGAAAGCATTGTATGGTCTTAAGCAAGCACCAAAAGCTTGGTACGACCGACTTAAGACTTTTCTTATTGATAACAAATATACTATGGGATTAGTAGATAATACTCTTTTTACCAAGAAAAAGGAATCACATATTATCATTGTTCAAATATACGTTGATGACATTATATTCGGATCAACTTGTCAAGAATGATGTGATGATTTCTCTAAAATCATGCCTGACGAGTTTGAAATGAGTATGATGGGTGAGTTAAATTTCTTTCTAGGACTTCAAATAAAACAACTAGAAGATGGCATATTCTTTAACCAATCTAAATATATAAAAGACATGCTTTAGAAATTTGGTCTTGAAGATTCCAAACCAACTAAGACACCCATGTCCTCGGACACTAATCTAACCAAGGATGAGAAGGTGAATCCGTAGATAACACTAAATATAGAGGAATGATTGGTAGCCTACTCTATCTTACGGCTAGTAGACCCGACATTATGTTTAGTGTTTGTCTATGTGCTCGCTTTCAAGAAAACCCAAAGGCATCACACTTAGAAGCCCTAAAAAGGATTTTAAATACATTAAGGGAACAACGTGTTTAGGATTATGGTATCCCAAAGGAACGGGTGTAGAAACCATAGTGTATGCCGAATCAGATCATGCCGGTGACTATGTCGATAGAAAAAGTACAAGTGGTATTTGCACTTTTGTGGGACATTGTCTCACCTCATGGTTTGCAAAGAAGCAAACGGCCTAGCCATCTCAACCATCGAAGCGAGTACGCCTCACGGAAAAGCATGTCAACAAGCTCTTTGGATGAAGCAAGCTCTCGTAGATTACGGAATTCATCTCAACAACATTGTGATACTTTTCGACAACAAAGGAGCCATCGATCTCGAAGAATCCCGCTCAACATGCTGCATAAAAGCATATTGAAATCCGCCATCACTTTCTTCGCGACAATGTTCAAAAAGGAAACATTTCAATCGAGAAAGTATCCTCCCAAGACAACATTGCCGACATCTTAACTAAGCCTCTTAAACGAGAACCTTTTAATCTTCTTAGACTTGGTTTAGGTTAATGGAACCAAACATGTAGGATAAACATAGCCCAAAACATTAGAATAGTCAAAACAAACAAATTTGTTCTGACTGCATCAGAGCCACACCAACGACAACAAAGACGGAACCAAATTTTGGTACCGCCCGTCCGTGGTGTCTACGAACAAAACCGCTATATACAAATCATCCTCTTCCTCAAAACCCACTTTACCAAAACGTGTAAAACTTAAACCAAGCTCATTATTGTCATCTTCCAACTCACTAATCACTGAAGATAACATCATTGTAAGTATCCTAACTACATTTCATCTCTTAATTCTGAGTCTAGGATTTTTATTTGTGCACAAACTATCACAAATCATTACATGGGGTTTTATGTATGCTTTTATACCAAATATGAATTCAATTGGCAAATTGCATAACTAGTCATTGAAATTAGGTACTACATTATCATATTGCATAAACAAATCATGCTTCCCACTAATTGATAGATAATGAATATAAGGCCCTATTCAAACAACCAAACACCCCATGTCAAAATTTTGAAAAGCTTCTCACTTGTAGGAAAACAATTTTTTCATTGCTAATACAAATAGAAACGTTAAATTTTCATCACTTGCATGCTCTTGAATACTAAAGGTATTGCATTACTAATATGCATTCCTGTATATTCAAATGAAGCCACATTGAATTAGGAGCATTTGGGTTATCTCATGGTATTTGCCAAACACCCCACTAAAACCATCTTTGTGCATAAAATGAGTCGAGATAACCGCAACTCCAAATTGTTTTCATATAGGCACACACTAGAACCAAAAACGTTAAAACTTATTCTCATTTTTAACATATTAACTCTTGTCCTTAGGAATAACCATGGTAGCCGCAAGATTCTATGATCACAAAGACACCCTTAACTACATTCCCAAACACTACAAAACCAAAGGACTTACCAAGGAACAAGTAGAAATATTTAGGGGTCTAGAATCAAGGTATTTCCATGAGGGTAGAACCATTCACTCATCCTTTCTTGAAAATACCAACCTTCTAACTAGCCGCCATTCAATTCGATTGTCTTCTTGACATCGATGAACCAATTTGTCCTAGGTTTGTGTTAGAATTCTATGCTAGTGTGACCGGCCTTAGTGATGAAGACGATGATGAATTTTGTCTTAGGTTTAGAATCAATCAAAACGACTACACCATCACCTTAGCCAACTTTGCTCAAGTGTTAGGAATTCCCAACCGAGGAACTTGTCTCTACTCGGATAAATGGTCACTCACCGCTCTTGATGCTATCAATGACCGCTCTCTACCCTACCAAACCCGTTTGGCCGACAAGGATGTCATCCGTGAACACCTTTTTAACCTAAATGGTGATACAACCCGAAGTTACCCAGGGAAAGGTAAACCGAGATCCATATGGAATGGAGCTAAATGAACTTAAGCCCGAATTTAAGAAATGGGAGGAGCTACTTAGAGCCAACGCCATTAGCACCATAGGAAATAGGGATCACATTAACGCTTGCCTTTGTCATATGCTCTACAACTTGTCCACCAGTCAACCATTCAATTTAGCTTACTACATCGCTAGAGAATGATTGATATTCCAACTCAAGGATCGGTTGCTCTTCCATACGGGATGCTCCTCACCCGCCTCTATAGAAACTTTGCACCAATTCCACCAACACCAAAAGGGATGCACCTTCACTATGAGCTCATCCTCACATCTTTGTACCTTTGAGTGATGCACGAGTTGCTAAGACAAAAGGCAAGAGAGCAAAACCTCCAACTCCATCATCATCATCATCAAATAGCTCTGAGGATGTTCTTCCAAGCTCTCGCCTTCATGAGTATTATGCGTCTCTTCCCGAAATAGAGAATGAATCAACAGAGTTCAAGCAAACTAAGGGAATGTTCAAGTGCCTTGGTAGGATGATGAACAAGATTTACAAGAAGTTGGACAAATAAGGGTACTTTTAAGGAGTGTTTGGAACAATACATTATCATTAATGTTTGATACAATTTGGTTGTTTTATTGTGTAGGATGATAATATAACCCAAACAATGTGAATATGCTAACAATTTATGCAGGGGATAGCACAAGTATGCTATCAAATTTTACCCATTTTCACTATAATGTGAAAATCAATAAGCCTTGCTCAAAATACATGCTCCACTATGTTTATATATATGTTATCTACTTTTCCTAACTAGAAATGTTTAGTATAACATGTTTTGAGAAAATTTCGTTTCGAAAAGTCCCCACACCTAAAAACGAACTCTGTCCATTTTTCTCGCTTCACGGATCGACGGCACCATAAATTTGGTACCGTCCGTTATGTAATTGGTACCGCCGCATTAAAGTGACTGACAACCCTTTTTAGGGTTCCGCCGGTAGTTTTGGTGCCGTGGATCCTTCGGTAACTTTCAATTTCGACTATTTCGTGATTCCAAATTACCATCCAATGCTTATAAATCAATCCTAACTTGCTTATACTCTTATTAGAACTAGTATAATTCACTTAGGAATATAAGAAATCCATTTCCCACCAAAATTCAAAAATTTGAAAAATCCACCCAAGGAGCCCTTTGCATAAAGGAAGGAACCAAATTTTTGGTACCTTCAAATCCGGTGTGATCCAATATTAGGAAATTCCACTCACTAGAACACATTTATTGCAAATCTTTTCTTCTTCACTCCATCTCTCTTGAATGGCTTGACTTGGGTGATATGACTAGCATTCAACCCACTTCCAAATCATTAGGAACCTCATCTCTTCAATGGTTGAACATCAAATCAAACACATTTCTCCATGATTTTTCACTTCTATAAATTGAGAGGTTTTACCATGATCATCCTCACACCTTCTTCATTCTTACTATCATCTAGCAAAGACAAACCAAAGTCAAAAATGACAAAATCATCTCCAAAACCTTGCAAGAAGACCGCTAGAATTAGTGTGAGGCCTTGTTGCTTCGTTAACCTTAGCTCCTCATCCGAGTCTTCTCCACTCACAATCTCATCTCCCATCCGAGATAATACAAACCTTACCTAGCACACACCTACTCAATCACATTGTGACACCACCACCACCAACAAAACACCAACTTCACCTCCACCGCACCCATCCAAACATCCAAAACACCCCACCACCTTCACCAAGGTCTCCAACTCTCATTCCTGGAGTTATTTTCCACTCCACCAACTCACCAATCCTTTCTTGAGGACTTGGATGACTTGCCTCCTAGGCCAAATCATCCACCACCATTGCCATCCATTTGGCAATTGAGCGGATGGCTCATGAGTCACCCTGGTCATCCTTGACCCAAACGCCCATTGGGCCTAAACCTCTTCTCTTCCACCCCATTCACAAAGACATTCATGGTCCTTTGTATGGGGATCATTCACTCCCTACATCAATGTCCCTCATCTTGAGGACATTGAGGAGTGTATGTGGGATGCCAATCCCACTAGAGAGGATTCAACCGAACTCCACAACCTCCACCAATTCAAAGGCATGGTGGACTCTCACCTGAGTGAGACAATGCAAATGCAAAGTGCTTTGCTTGCTTCCATCATGACCACCCCAAACATTTCCACCAACACCAACACATCTACCATTCCACCACCACAACCTCCCCAAACATACTACCCCTAGGCATGGTTGCTCAACTTGTGAGCAAACGGCCCAAACCGTTGATAGGACCTGGTTATGGTCCTGACTTTCAAGAAGAAATGAGGTTCATCCTCAATCACATCCTTGAGCGCCTCAACGCTCTTTTTCATCCACCATCAAATTAGGATGGTCATAGTTTAGCATTTCTAGTTTTCTCTTCTTAGGATTATTTTTCTTTTCTTTTCTTACTAAACACATCATTGTGTTCCATTTCATGATCTTTATTCATGAAAATTTTAACTAATGAATGTGTGTTTATTATATTGTTGGTGCTTTTACATAGTGTTTGGAAATGCTTGTGAATGATCATTATTACTAACATTTTTTTGTAGCTTTTATTTTCACAATCCATATCTTCCCATCAGCACCCAATTATAGGGAGCTTTGATCAAGGGGAGATAATGCTCTGGGCTCATTACATTCCAAGATCTCTTCTTTTGTTGAGACAAAAAGGGGAGAAAATATAGAACTTAATTATATTTGACTTTTCTTAAAAGTCAATCTGATACTTGATTTTCCTCAAAAGTCAACATCATACATCAACTAGTGAATACTTTGACTTTCATAATAGTCAAACATCATACACTTGCATTATCATTCTCCTTTCAAGTTCTAAAACTAATATTTTTATAACTCTTGCACAAACTTTGTATCTTTTATAAAAATAAAATTTATATTTGTCCTCAACAAAAAGGGGAGATTGTTAATACAAATATCGTCATTAAACGTTATTTATATTTTTGATCTTTACCTAAGTTTTGTTAACGACAAAAGTAAATTTAATTTATATAAGCTTAAAGCTTGTCAAGTTTAATAGATATTAAAACAAGCTTTTTCAAACAATATATTCATCATTCAAGCATTTACATTTATGATTAGTAACATCTTGATATGACTCTAATCATTATGTATAGTTTTTAGAATGTGTTAGGTTCTTAAAACCAAACACTACTTAAGTACTTGCATATTTCTAAAAATATAAATACAACATATGACATCATGTGATGCATCATGGAAATCATTGGAAGATTTCATTAGATATTTTGTGTAGATTTGTACTCTTCATATCTTGCACAATGTCACTTAGATAGAGTTGAGTTTAGCAAAGATTTGATATTTGATCGTCAGATCCGGTGTACCAAATTGTATACCGGGCGGAACCCTTTAAGGGTTCCGCGGTCCGTGGACGCCTCAGTCCACTTTGGCTATAAATAGCAATGCCAAGCCAAGTAGTTTCTCATCCCTTTCTAATATACTCTCATACATATCTTCTCTCTAACCTTTCTAACTCGGTTCATATCATATTAGTGATCTCTTTGTAGCAAAGAAGATCAAGTCACATTCAAGCTTCAAACGAGAAGTTGGAAGTCTTGTTTGTTTAGTGTTGTATGATCTTGTGTTGATTCATACTTCATTGTTGTATTAAACCATCATAATCTTGTGAGTGTGAGTGGTTAGTATTTTAGTCCTCAAAATACGTTGTGTGTGGGAGTGGTTGTACCCTTGGAAAGAACTCGACATCTAGCTTAGTGTCGGAAATAGTGTGTAAGTGTAAAGGTTCTCCACGGTGAAAGGAGCTTGTTGACTAGTGAAGTTAAACTCTCGAGTGTGAGACTCTCGAGTGGAGTAGGGCAAGGAAAAAGAGTCCTTGTAGACCGAACCACTATAAACAACTTGTTGTGGTTTGATCATTTCTTTCCTTATTTACTCTCTACATATTGCTTGCATATTTCATTAACATATCTAAGATCAATATCAATTGATCTTTAAAATAAGTTTCAAAACAAAGTTTTTAATTGGTAAACTATTCAACCCCCCTTCTAGTTTTCTACGCCTCAATTCAAATACCCATTTGTCTATTACTGGGGAGGAAATGACTCAAAATACCCTAACTTCAACATTTTATTTATATTTTCAAGGGAGTATTTTAGTCATTCCATGTCAAATGGACTAATTTGGTGAATTTTTAAAACGCCAAGGATCGTGACTGACACAAAAATGTAAATGAACTTGAATCCATAATTCCAACAGAAAGACGTAGACCATGTGAAGTTAACTTGATAATTGGGGTTAGTTGAGGGACCAAAATGCTCAATTTCCTACTATCTTATCTTTTACTATCTTATAATATATAATGTGACTTCCTCATATTAATTATTTTAAGATTTCCATATATAGAATTTAAGCAAATACAAGTGACAAAGCATTGGCCATAAATACTTAAAGACAAATCTATACTACTTCTAAAAACATTTAGCACTTCCCTCCTATTTAATTTTTAAGACTTAAAATAAATTTAAGCAAATACAAGTCAAAAACATAAATTAACAAGTATGTAAAAGCACAAATCAAACTAAAAAAACACTATTTCATACAATTAATACATAATTTAAAAACACTCTTGATCAATATATACAATCATCTGAGCATAATGTACAAATACAATTAATATTAAAACTTTTGCTTCCACATAGGCATGTAGCAGCCTTAAACTCTTTAAGTGATCGAAATTTTTACCAAGTTTCAACTCAGCTTGACACAAGGTTCGATCAAACCAAGACTACTTAATAAACACATGATTAGCATAACCTCTTTCTACAAAAGTAAACCTTAGATCTCAGGTCAAAAAGAAAAGAAGTTCAAGAAGATTAAGTATTATATTTTTAGTAACCAAAACAAACAACATCAAACCACAACTTTTCTCAACCTATCTCCTCAACTTACAACCAAACTTGAAAAGTGCAATAAAAAAATGGTCTTAACTCAATGATCTTAGATCCGTAATACTTTAAAAACACTAGATCTCATTAGATACAAGTTAATCTTTTCCTAATATCCAATATCGTAGTGGAAAGAAACAATAACAATAATGTTACCATTTCTTCCTTTAATTCTTGTGAGATAAACAAACAAAAAACAAAACACAAGAATCCCAACGCAGACCCTCTAGTGAGACTGCCCAAACCATTACATCGAACCCCTGAACAAATCTGAAAGCGTAAAAAAAAGAAATGTTTTTGTTTGATTCGTTTTGATTGAAAGAAAGAAAGAAGGGTGTTTGGTTTATGATATTGTATAAGGATAAAGACGGGCGTTATGTTTGTATGTGTGTGATTAGGGTTCCACCTGGATTAGATACAATGACAAAGAATACATGACATAAACAATTGAAACTCTAATATGTCTATCATTTCCATTCCAAAACGAAAGCGTTTATAGGCCCAAGTAAAAAACAATATACATGTCATGAATTTTAACGTTTGTCTTTATTTATTTATTTATTCATGTACTAACTTTGTATTTTCAATAGCCAAATCATGACTACTTGATCAAATTGCGGCTATCTTACGGTGTTCAATCATCGGGTGATACCGAATGAAGTTAATATAATTCAATTTTTTATACGCATATTTACGATAGAAGAGAGAATATATCGACACCAAATAAATTGATAGGCACCACAATTATGCACATATACTGTACTCATATACACAAGTACAGAATATCATGCACATAACATCAATTTTATAGATCAATATCAACTCCCCATAAAATATAAGGTGACTAAAAAATAAACTGGTGTATGTTGCAAAATCATTTCTTACATAAATACTTTTAAAAATTCTATATTTAAAATAAATTATCATGCTTAGTGATTAGTAAATGTAAATTTATATTAGTATAAATTGTAATGAAACTTAATGCACTGCCTTCTACTACTAATTTGTGACAAATAAATGACTTTCATTTTCTACTTTCATAATTTAAGAACCACCGCCTTTATCTTCATGGGACGTTTCTATTGTTCTCTATTACCTTTATATTAAAAGAATTGTTATTGCTTATAGTAATTCGTAATGTTATTGTAAAAAAACAGGTGCCCTGCTAGTGAAAGTAAAAGTATAAAAGAGGCAAGTACCCAAACAAACACTCTCTATCTGCCACCACAAAACAAAAGTACAAAAAACATGAACATCTCAACCACCACCGTATCCAACCACCGTACTCCGCCGAACCTACTTTCAAATTTCACCACTACCAAATTTTCCATCAAACCAACTGTTAGTTATAATCTCAAAAACTCAAGACACTCACTACACTCCAGCACTTCCATCATAGTAGCTTCTTCTTCATCTTCTTCATACACTGGAGATAAGGGCAGTGGTGGTGGGTTGGAGGGTTGTTCTCCGGCTAAGAAGCTGAGGGAGCTGCTTGATACACCTGGAGTTCATCAGGGTCCTGCTGTTTTTAATGCTCTTAGTGCTAAGCTTGTGGAAAGAGCTGGCTTTCAGTTTTGTTTTACCACTGGTAAGTTTCTTGGTTTTTTGATCATTGTATATTTTTACTTTTAGTGGTTGTGTGTTTTTCTAGCTCATGATAGAAGCGTTTACGCTGTGTTCTCGAGTCGGATCATTAAAGAAAAGAAAATGAAAGGGAAGTAAAGTGAAGATATTT
>OU343216.1:102075235-102108492 GCA_910596185.1 Chrysanthemum makinoi | reverse complement strand
AAAAACCATCAACTTTGGGGAAAATCAATGCTTCAGAACCACTCTATACATACAGGATTAAGCGGCCTAATGCTTTATAACGAAAGAGTTAAACCATCGAAATCTCCTGGCCTCCCAAGTTGATGAGAATGTTGTTTGACAAAACGGTCCACTTCATTGCTTCGTTCCAATGTGATGAATCTCAAACCCCAGGTTAATGTTCAAAGCTCAAAGTTTAGAAATACTAGAAGTATGACTAGTTCTCATAAGAAACATCAATTGAGATCATTCCCCTAAGAAACATATTAATCACAAAAGGACCAATAGTCAAAACAAGGAAGTGCACAGATACAAATCTACTAGTAGGCCTTCAAATGGATTCCCACTGGCAGTTATTTAAGTATACAATCCAAACGGACTTACATACCTAGATCTTACCTTAAGTGGGTGCACCAGGAAAACTCTTCAAGTATATTGAGCCTAAAAGGATCTCTAATAATGATACGTCTATGTTAAACTATGATACATCCAATAGTGAGATTATTCATGTCACTAACCCGTCCATTTGCAATTCTACATGTGCTTCTAGTACAATGTGCTCTCAGCCTTTTTCCGGAACAATGCTCAATTCAATCAGGAACTTCATGACTTGGTTTCCATCAGAAATGAATATAGCTCATTCCGGAGCTATAGCATGCCATAATTGATGTACCTCTTACTTTGACTCCTATTCATCTTGAATCAGACTCATTTCTTTTAAATCTGTGTACAAATCAAGTTAAAAAAAAAATCTTTTTAAACATTTCATACATTTTGGTTTAATATTTTTTTAAAATATTTCATTCTTTTTAGTTCACTATTTTAGTAGTTTTCCTCAATCTAATAAAAGATATATTATTTGTTATCGATAACATCTACGATCCTAGAAATGTAATTCAATAATGATACGGGATCTTAGATGAAGTTCGAACAACTGATATATTCTTATTTTAAACGGGTGGGTTAAAATCAATCAATGTTCTTTGGTGACATTGATTGAGGAGGAGAATTTTTCAAGATATCTTGTTTATATCTGAGCCAGTGTTGGTTATGTTTTGTGCTCAAATGCAGGTTGTTAGTTTGCTTATCCATTATGTCAGTTTGATTATCTTATTATATTATCTCTGTATGCTATCTGTGCTAGCTTGCAATCTGATAAGTTCATGAAACTGATGAGTCTGTAATACATAATGTGACAAGATAGCAACTTGGTTTGGTAAATTTGAGGTTAGAGACTTACTTTGTAATGTCTTAGTGACTTATTAAGATTCTAGGATAGCGAGTTGCTAACCTCTCACAAAATACAGGGACTAAATGTGACAACTTGGTATTCTTGCTTAAACCCTTCCCTATACCCTAGCGACTTGCCGTTTCATTTTTCATAGATATTATTTTCTTTTTTTTTCTTCTCTCTCTCGCGTACTCTTATCATCCTAGCGACTTGAGTGTGGTAAGGCCATATTGATCTACTTCTTGTCTTTGAATATGTAGAATATATGCATTTCCTAACTCTTTTCCCATCATTCCACGGATTTTAATTCTCATCTCTTGATTCCCTCATAGGTTTGTTGGATTTGTTGAAAGGAACAACTGAGATATATGTGTTAATGGATTCAGGATAGTTTGAATGCACTAGGGTTGATTCTAAACTCTCATGATTACATTTATTAATGAATGTGTGCGTTTTTTGTGATTCGAGTTTGGTTGTGTTTCAAATTGTTTGTGTGTATGGATTAACTGAACGTGTTTCTGATAGTGGTTGGATTGTGTTGAATGGATTGCAATGATTATGAGAATAATATGCTTGTGTTCTTTATAGCGAATTTTCCGCTGATAACGTTCTTGGTAGCGGTTAGTTAGTGTACAATTCTTCGTGGCGAGTTGCTACTCTCGATACGATCAAGTTAGCGACTTAGTGAACTGACTTGTAG
Source organism: Chrysanthemum makinoi (assembly GCA_910596185.1). Lineage (NCBI taxonomy): Eukaryota > Viridiplantae > Streptophyta > Magnoliopsida > Asterales > Asteraceae > Chrysanthemum > Chrysanthemum makinoi. The sequence continues at coordinate 102,106,543 of OU343216.1, read as the reverse complement.
CGACTTAGCAGTATTGCTGTTGGTGGCGACTTGTCTTTACAAGTTAGCGTCTTAGTAAGTTTTCATGTAATGACTTAGCCTGGTTTAGCGACTTTTCGATTAGCGACTTAATTGGTTTATTTTTCATATGGCGACTAGGGTTATTAAAATGTTTTAAGGCAACTTGCTAGGATATTCTCATGCTTACAATCGATTCAGTTTCTGTAGCAACTTGTATTGACAACTTACTTTTTGTGACCTGCTATAACATTTCTGTTTGGGCAAGTTGTACGTGGATTATCTTGTAGCAACATAATATCACAACTTGTTTCATACAAACTGTTATATCATTTCCACACTTGTATCTTGTCTCATGATATTATTTCTTAGCAAATATGCTTTGTAAGTATTTTAATTCCAAAACAACTCGTCTCGTGAAATCTATATCAAATGGAGTCCTTATCCTTATACTCTCGCTTATGCCACTCAATCAATCACTATTTGCTTATGGGAACCCTGTCTGAACTTCTAAGTTTGTGTGTTTATGTCATAAGGATGTGTTCAATGTTGTCTTGACTAACCACTTATAATCTAACGTGTTCCCTATCACTGTTGTTGGTTGCGTATATCTTCAGATCTTCAATGGCAATCACTACCTCAGCTGAAAACATTACTTCTTCTGCACCACCCAATGTTCTCTCAGACGAAGAAATCCTTCCTAAAAGTCAATGGGCAGAAATTGGAAAAAGTAACTGTTATGTGGACTTACAAAAGTTGCAACAAAATCCTACCCTCAAAGTGTCTATTGATATCCTCAAAAACACTAACTTCTTCGGTGCACTAACAAAGCAATGCACAATTCCCACCATTTACATACAACAATTCTGGAACACCCTTGAATGGAACAAAATCACTGCTAAATATTCCTAAAACTGGATAATAGGGAATTTGAGATAAATTTTGACATTCTTAGCAAGGCTCTAGGAATCACTCCCCGCAACCCCAACATATCTGAACCTCCACCTAGTGCTGACGATCTAATAATCTTTCTAATTGGTTTGGGGTACTAGACTAGCATTACAAGGGCTTCTGACATCATCACCGGACACATGTATCAACCCTGGAGAGCAATGACAACAATTCTCAACTTATGCTTATCTGGCAAAACATCAGGGTTTGATAAAGTGAGAATTCCCATCTTGCAAATCCTATGGGATATCGTCAATGGTGTGAATGTGAATGTCTCGAACATATCTGGAAAGAATTTTCGTTGTCAATGAACACATTCATATCTGATAGAACAAACTTTCAAAATAAAGCTCAGGGACGAAAGAAACAGAACAAACTTGTGATTCCTAGCATTAGATTTTCGAAGCTTGTTATCGTTGCACATGATTCACAACTTCTACCCTAGGATTGAATCAGAACTGCACAATGCTGAGGATGAATTTGTTCTAGGCAATCTCAGTTATAATTCCAGTGGGGTCAATGAAGAGGTCTTTGGATTGCAAATTACCGAGTCTCTTCTTCTGAAGATATTAAAAGACGGATCATTTCAAACTATTCATGAAAAGGGCTTCCAGATCCAGTGATGATGTTGATGTCTCTCCCACTCAAACACAACCCAAAGCTGCTAATGGGTTCGGCTCAAAGACTTCAAAGACTTCATATGCTGCTCTTCCAAAAAGAAGAAGTAGGGAAAAGTCACAAACTTCTGACAGACCCTCGAGCGAGAAAGAAAAGAAGGAAGGGAAAAAGTAAACGTTGAGAAAACTGGGTCTCCAGGGTGATATGAGATTGAATGATGAAGATGATGCCGCTCTGCAACTTGGAATCAAGCAAAGTTTAGAAAGTCAGAACATGAGTACACCAATTGGAGGTATTGTGTTCAGAGAACCGCACGAGCCGAGCCATTCAACTCCAATCACTCAAGATAAAGGAAAATGGATTGTGAGTGTTGATACTGAACAAGCCGCACACATGCTTCTGACAATCTCATCTTCTCCAGCAAGTACCACCAATCAATATGAACTGAAGAGAAGAACTGAATCCTCTTCAGCTAAAGAACAATATGGGGTTGTAAAGTGCGAAACATCAAAAGAACCTCCTGCATCAAGTGATACCCACCGATCAGAATGTTGATGACTTGTTGTATAAAGACTCGCAGGAGAATCTTGAGTCAAGATCTGATGAGACCATGCATTTGGAAGAACCAAATGCTCTCGGTTCTCTATCTTCAATGAAGAACCTAGATACAGACATCACTTTCGGTGATCAATTCTTAAATGACAAACCCATAGATGATGAGTCTTCTAAGCAAGATAATGATAAAGAGGATGCACAATCCATGTTTACTGTCAACATTCAGCAGAACACATCAACCATTCCACCTATGTCGCATCTTCACTTGCAACCGCACTTCCACCTCCCAAACCTGCTCAAGCAACCGCACTTCCACCTCCTGAATCTGCAAAGAATCTATCCCTTGAACCAGTGGTTACATTCTTTGAAATGGAAACTCCACCAGCTTCACCGCCTCAAATACTTACATATGATCAATTTCTCGACAAAGCAGTAAAAAGAATTGAAGCTCTTGAGAGACAACTACTTAAATTTTTTGATTCCCTTGTGGATCATGTCTATAGGTTGGAACACCTCAACTTTGATGAAGGGGTTGCAGACGCCATTGAAGGTGAAGTTAGGGATTCGGTGGAATGGGCAATGGAAGCTCCATTGCTTAGACGGTTCAAAGATCTACCTATTGCAGATATGAGAGTTGTACTTTCAGATAAGATGTATGAAGCTGACGAGCATAAGCATGAGGTCCATAAGAAGCTATATGAGGCTCTCGAAGAATCAATTAAGCATGATAGTCATGAACAGTTTTTGATAGACATTGGAGAAAGAGAAGCAAAGAAGAAAAGGAGGACCATAGTGTTGGAAACATTGCGTAAAGGTCCTAAAGATCCTTCTCCACCTCCACCTCCAACTGGGGGTGCTGGAACTTCTGGAGCTGGTGGTTCTTCTAAGACAACCTCTACACCTCCACCACCAACATCATCACCACCAAAGCCTCCCAATCAACCCAGTTCATCAGAAATCAAGGAACCGAAGAAATCGCAGCTTGGATCACGATTAATTCAAGATTCACTTCTACAGTCTCTTTATCCCCTGAAGATCAATGGTTCATGAAGTGTCGCATGTTATGACAGAATCAGAATCTGATGACGATGATGATGCTTCCACCAGGCTTATTCCCAAGCCGTCTGAAGATGATTGGTTTGATACTTACATATCAGGTGAACGACCTAATCCATCCAGAGTTACACCTTCTAAAGACACCATTCGAAGTTGTCTCACTGAAGAGAGACCTCATACTCCGTAACCCTCGTGGTCCATCTCGAGACCCATACGATGATCCCCGACAACAACGGGCTTCAACTATTTCTACCAACTATGAAACCCCAAATGAAGACTCACTTCTTCATGCTACTGGTGATATGGGCAGCTTCATTAAGTGGTTTTGTGAACAGAAGGGAATCTCATCAATCACTCTAAAGGACCTTGAAGGACAAGCTTTTGAAATTGTGAAGGTCTTTCACTCTGATGCCAATCATCTCCAATATCAGATGGAAGAGTGCCACAAGATGCTAAGTGATCAAGTCAGTGAGCAGATTAGTCGTTTCAATGTGAACAAGCCTCTTCCTCTTGGTGGTGAACCTGGATAAATGACCATTCAGTCCAAATTCTTCTTCAACCGAGACTTGGATTATCTGTGTGCTCGCTCTACTAAAAGAAGACCAGCTCTATCGATTTCAAAGTTGAAAGCTGCAACCTACTCTGATCAGGGACTTGAACAGATGGTTCTTGATCAATTCTGGGCTGGCAACGAACAAAAGTATGACATCGAAGCCTCATATGGTATCTCTCCTGGTGGTACAAAAGAAGAAATTCTACATCGAGAGACATAGTGTGATAAAAGACGCAAAGATGTTCGATCAAGCTGCAAATCTTAAGTGTTATACGAGTAGAGGTATTCCCAATCTATGGCTATGAGTATTTGAAGAAGATCGTCCTTAAAAGAGCAGACTTGAAAGAGTATGTTATTGAAGAAAACGACTTCAAACATCTGCTACCAAATGACTTCGAAGATCTCTATCTCTTGAATCTCCAAGGACACCTTGAACATTTGCCTATCCGTGAGAAAAAGGCTCTCTTTGCTGCTGTCAACCTTTGGATCAGGGGGTTAGTCATTCGAAAAAGGGTTGAGGACTTTCAGCTTGGGATGGAAAGCTACCAGACTCGGGTCAACTTAACAAGGCCGCAATGGGATGCCTCAGGAAATGAATTTCGTCATGACTATAGAGTGCTTGATACACCCAGATTCGTCCTCTTCCACGACAGATATGGGACTCGCATGCTGATGAGATTGTGCGAGCTCTACAAATTCAGTGATGGTACTCTCAAGATGGTCGAAGAAGAACTGAACACCAGAGTGAAAGAAATCAAAGTTGATCTGAAGCCGTGGAACAAGACTAAATTATGGACTGATGATGACTTAAAGCAGTGTGAAGATTTCATTGATGTCAGCGAACTCAAGACTCGAAGGATCTTCCGCAGCCTTGAAAGTTTTGTTAGTGGTAGACTTTGTGATGGTCATTACAAACTGCTTCAAAGAACTGAATGAGGACCTCTTTCGGAAGTAGTTTTGTTCGTATTATATATATGTGTTTAATGTGGTGTACAAACTATGAACAACTATAATGCATGTAATAGTGTTAGGTTATGTCATGTGGTTTCCCTTTGTGTCTAAAAAGGGAACCTCAGTGTTGTCCACCTCTTATCATATAAAATTGGACACATTTTTCTCCAACAAATGTTTTATCTCGCACATATTTAAATCACTTGAGATCCAAAGTCTCAAAGGATTTGAAATTTTTGATCGGGGGAGAAAATGTGATATAAATATGAAAGATGATAAAAGATGTCCAATTTTTGTCTCAAAAGTGCATACTGCTCTCTAATATGTGCTAAACAATTTTCGAATCTCGAAGCATATATTAATGGGGAGCATTTCAAAACAAATTCAAACCTCCAAGGTACAAAGTTTTCCATGCTTTTATATGAAGTACCTTGATTGTGATATTGATATCTTTTAGAAAAATGGAATTCAAAGAAGTTAATTCTTCCTCTTGCCTTCGTGTGTTAAACGATTCAAATACATGATGCACATGTTGAGGGGGAGCTCTTGTTCTAAAAAATATCAAAAACAATTCAGGTGCAAAATGCTTTGATAATATATCACAAGCATCTTGATTGATTTTTCAAATGATTTTCAATTGGTTCCTATGGCAGATGAACGATACCAAAAAAGACCGACCAACTTTACTTTATGTATGGTGATATAAGGATGATAAGGTTAGGTTAAGGTCCCATGATCCGCCAGAACCGGAGGGATCTACCCAGGGACAATCCACTAGATAGTGTAGAAGTCCTTAGGTATGATGAAAAAAGGAGAAAAGTGAGACATTGGAAGAGTGCGGACTGAGACTGAGCTAGTACTAGAATAAACCCAACAAGGTTCTAGTAATGAAGTCTCGGTAAGCACTGAAGGGGTTGAAGAATGAAAAAGAATTGAATGTGAAAAAGGGTGAAAAGAAATAGCCCTCCATTTTTTTCAACTTTAGGGCAGAAACCGGGTTCAATTCATATACTACTGGTGGTTACCAAGGTAACATCGGTATTGAAGACAAGACGTCATGGACCCAGTGACGCACTGCACTTCAACTTTCCAAACCACTCAAGTTCCTCTTAAAAGGGCTTGTTTCATTCTCACGGGGAACCGACATAATCTATCGACTTTCTCTTAGAGATTGTTGATATTGAAGAAGGAGACCCTCTCCCTAGTCTCCGGCATAGGAACCAAATATGCACAATTGAGTCTAGAGCCACGAGATCATCAATAAATCTCTTTAGGACACTTTCAATGAAGACTCTCTGTTTCACACAATGTGGAAAGAGAGATTATATATTATGGGTCCTACGCATTATCCTTGTGGTATTGCCAGAACATCTAAGTGATATGCATTCATATTCACGATGAAGATGGAAAGCCTTCGGAGCCAACATCAAACAAGCTCCCGGTGGGTGGCATGTGAGATCTATCCAATAGATCAACCATGTGACAACTGGACAGAAACAATGGAGAGATTCAAACTTTTGAATCAATCCAGTTCAGGTTTATGGATTGACGGATACCTTTGAAAAACCGGTCGTTGTGCTCAACAATTCTTTTCTTTAGCACATCGACATTGACTTATTTCTCAAAATAAAAGGTGTTTATGATTGAGCAATACGATTGTTTTTTTTTTAAATCTTTTTCATCAATCATGAATCTCATTTCTTTGGTTCACTCACTCGCGTGTTGTCTTCTTTGAGACGTTCGGTTTGAGAACGACTAGAGCATTGCGAAAACCCGTAAGGAAATTCTTCGAATTATACCTGATCACAGAGCATTACTTGTCTTGATCAACGAGAACGTGGGCGTGTACCTCAATTCAACGAAAGTGATCAAAGACACTTCCGTGCGATTTATTGCTAACTTTGTATGCGAGGTACGCCTACGTTTGCTGTACATTGAAGGCGGTCAATCCATAGCGCATGCTCACACACATTCATATCTAAAGAAATCATGATTGGTGAATCAATGACTATGATATTTTCACTCCATGCTTCGCTACGCTGCGCCAATATCATGAATCAATGAAAGCTTTCGCTACCACGATAAGAAGAAATCATGATCCAGAATGTGAGCATGTCGGTCCAAATGTCACAACATCATATGCTGACAACACAACAATAGGAGATGCGAGATTTAATGGTGATGATCTCTAGTAATGCTCAAAAGGTCATCATGGTGGATCAGATCAATAACCTCCACGATACATACATCGTAGTTGAACAATGATGAAATCATCACAGAAACACATAGTTTGAGTACTTTGAAGAAGAAAAGTCTGCGAGCTCAAGACTGAAGATTAATTAGAATTCTAGGATTCAAAATGTAAAATATGGGGTGACCTCCCTTAGGGGAGATTGTTAGGAATTAGAAAATTCCATAGTGAAGTATCGATCACCCCAAGATACTATCTAGCATAAGTTAGCTCGTAGACATTACGTTATTTACTAAGTTATTTAGTTAGCTATTTTGTTTAGTGCAACACCCGTAGAGGAAGGACCGGTCTTTACCCATTGTATACCTGATCCACAGGCCGTCATGAGGTCGTTTATTTTGTAACCTATAAATACCCTCTACCTTGCAAGGTAGAGGGTTGGATGTTCTTTGGTAATCTAACCTTACATAAGTTTCTCTTTCTAGAATATCCCACTTTCTCTCTCTCTAAAATCATCTATTCGCCTACAAGTGTTTGTGTTATGATGTGTATGTGAAATCCAATATGTTACACTAATAAAGATTAATCATACAACTAAGACTTTAATAATAAAAAAATAATGTAGATTATTACGATCATGCATTTGCTAAATATTCTTTTTAAGGAAAGAAATATTTAGAGGAAATGCTTTGTGATCTTCTTAGAATCTCCAGATCCATGTATAAGGAAAACAATGCTAAACATTCTTTTTACGAAAAAAAATATTTAGATAGTTTCTTCATGATCTTCTTGGTATGCCCAAATCCAAGTATGGAGAATTCTTAACTAGACAAGTATTAGAACATCCTATCATTGTCCAACAGTAACACTATAATGATTTTTAAAACATGATAAAAAATCCTTCTTTGTAGTTTTCAAACATACACGGATCGTATCAAGTTTTTAAAGTACAGTATACGCTAAGAAACTTGGTAACGAAGCTCTGATGCCAATTGTGGAAAACTAGAAGGGGGGTTGAATAGTTTTACCAATTAAAACTTCGTTTTAAAACATTTAGATCAACTTATGTCAATCTATTTAGATGTGTATGTTGGACGTTGATAGATAGATATATAAAAGTGTAATGAAAGATAAAGAGTAAGAAGCACATAACCACGACACAAGTATTTATAGTGGTTCGGCTACAAGGACACCTTCCTTGCCCTACTTCACTCCCTGAGTCACCTACTCGAGAGTTCGTAATCACTACACGACACCAACTCCTTATGGCGGAGAAGCCTTCACAACGTCGCCTACTCTTTTTCCGGTACTAGGCTAACAACCGAGTTCTTTTCACCAAGGTGAACCACACCTACCACAACATCGCCTACCCTTTATCCGGTACTAGGCTAAGTACCGAGTTCCATTACAATGGAGGAACTACTACCCAACACTACACAACACCTAATCCCAAAGGAGACCCACTCCTTATTACAACACCATCAAGGATATCAACATCCTTGGAAACAAACTATCACTATATGTATAACGATGCACCTCATCGATTATACGACCTTGGCATTCTTCACTAATGCCACTTGATTTGATTTCTAGGCATCCTTCACTAATGCCCTTGACACAATGCTTGGCACCTTTCACTAATGCCTTCGTCTTGACACCTTTAACATTATTCACTAATGCTCTTGACATGTACGTTAAGCATCTTTCACTAATGCTTTCATCTTGACTCTTTCGGCATCCTTCACTAATGCCTTCGACACAACACTTCTATGGAGGAAGAAAGAACTATCAATAAGAGAACCTCAGTAGTCTTGATGATGATGAAACATGGCAACTCATGGACTTGAGCTTGCTTGACTTCAAGAAGTGGTGATCTCGCCTTTAAGAGGAACCTTGAGAATTACAAAAAAACAAAAGACAAACTACATAGAAAGATCCCTTAGGATCAGTGGTTAGAGAATTACAATACTTCGGGAAAGTATGTGTAGTAGTGGCAAGCCAAAAGGAAGAAATGGCTCACAATTTATAGAGAAGAAATACTTACTGTTCCACGGATCCCACGGATCCTTCCCTTAAGGGATCCGTCTAGTGTAAAGCTAGGGATCCGTGTAACGCTCCTCTTTGCCCAAGGGTATTTTGGTTGTGGGTCATGGGTCATGGGTTATGGGTTGATCCATGGGTATTTCTTTAGATACAATGTATGTTAGGAATTAGAAAATTCCATAGTGAAGTATCGGTCACCCCAAATATAATCTAGCATAAGTTAGCTCGTAGACATTACGTTATTTACTAGTTATTTAGTTAGTTATTTAGTTTAGTGCAACACCGGGGAGGAAGGACGGGTCTTTACCCTGTATGCGATCCACAGTCAAGGAGGACGTTTATTATGTAACTATAAATACCCTCTACCTCCCAAGGTAGAGGGTTGGACCTTTCATTCTAATGTAACCTTTTCTCTTTTGTTTACTCTCTCTCTAGAAAGGCTCCCTCTCTTCACTTTCTCTCTCTAAACTCTAAACCCATACGCCTATATATGTTATGATTTGATGTGTTTATGAAATCCAATATGTTACAAATGGTATCAAGAGGCATGGTTTGATCATCTCTCTCACACATCCTTGGATTTCTAGTGGTTTTAGATGGTTTTTGAGTTTGAAAAAGTTTAGTGGTTTTTACATTATTTGGATCATTTCTTGTGTTAAAGTTTGAATTTTAGGTGTACTTTTGTGTTTAGAATCATTGTAAGTGCTTGGGTTTTGATTTGGAAAGCTTGAATCACTGTGGTTGGGCTTGTTTTGGATTGAAAAGTGTGTTTTTGAAGTTTTTCTTGCTAGCGACTTGACTCTCGTAGTGTTTTTCTTCGTAGCGACTTGCTTCAGTAATTGTTAGCGAGTTGTAGTGTTAATTGTTAGCTACTTTATCCTAGCGACTTGTCTATTGAGACAAGCCGACAAACAGTACATGTTAGTGGTTCTCCACTACGGCTAGCGACTTGGTTAGGTTAGCGACTTGCTTTCAATTTTGTTAGCGACTTGTACTTTGTATTCTCAGCGACTTGGTGTTAGCGACTTGGATCTTAGCGAGTTGTTCTTTAGCAACTTGACTGTGTCTTAGCGACTTGGCCTTTAGCTACTTGGTGACTCTAGCGACTTGTCTTACTAGCGACTTGTTGACTTTTCCCGACAAAACTTCAAACGGCCATAACTTTTGAACCGTAACTCCGTTTTCAGCGTTCTACCCATCAAAAAGACCGTGAGAACGAGGAGAATGACACACCGAATAAACTAAACTAAAGTTAATTCGGGTCAACCTTTGAGGCCTAAATCCGCTCCGGACAGAAGTTATTGAGGTTTTTGTGTTTTTAGACCTAAATTTCTCCGTAAAATCTTGCAACAACCAGCCCTGATCACAACCAAACAACATCTCTGCTAATCCTAAAAACAATAATAAGACCTAACATACAATTGTATATCATTGTGTCGATCCATCACCATATTAACACGTTCTATTGGTCATTGCTTAACGGTTTCTTCTTGATTTTGTAAAATCCCGTGAAAGATTCTATTTCTCGGTTTAAATCATAGATTTGTAAAATCCCGTGTACACAACAACATCATGTCTTACACTCCTGATTCAGTGATTTTGGAAGTACTTAAATTGTATGATGTTGTAGACAACCATGAGAATATTAGCTATACTGAACGGTTACAGATGATGGATTCAATCAATGTTGATTTGAGTTCTTCATGCTCTGAGTCCAATGTGAAAGACTTGCACCTGCTCATGCTACAGAATGCCATGCAAAAGGAATGTTGCATTGTTCCCTTTCAACAACTTCACTCACACCTTATGTTTTCACATCGATAGGAATGGAATGAACATGCAATGCCCTTTTCCGTCAAGATTTATCCACATTAACGGAACATTACTATTGAACTTAGAACAATTGGAACAACAACTTGATAAAGAAAAGGTTCAAAAGGATACTTCCAGTTCTGCACTTCAAGTGATCCACAACCAATTTCAGTCATTCTTCAGTAGGGAATTTACATCTGATTATGATCTAGACATGACTGAAATGTCTTTCAAGAGACACACTGGAGTGGAAATTAGTGTGTTCATAGAGACACTTATCCATATTATGAATAAACACATATTGGATTTCATAAACACATAATTACATATCAAATGGGGTGTATGGTTTAGAGTTTCAGAGAGAGAAAGTAGAAGATGGGATCCTTTCTAGAGAGAGAAAGTAAACAAAAGAAAAAAGGTTAGATTAGAATGAAAGGTCCAACCCTCTACCTTGAGAGGTAGAGGGTATTTATAGTTACATACTACACGTCCTCCTTCGGACTGTGGATCAGGAATAAAGTGGGTAAAGACCCGTCCTTCCTCCACGGTATTGCACAAAACTAAATAACTAACTAATAAAACAGTAAATAACGATATGTCTACGAGCTAACTTATGCTAGATTTTATTTGGCGTGACCGACTCTTCACTATGGAATTTCTAATTCCTAACAATCTCCCTCTAAGGGAGGTCACCCCATGTTTTACATTTCGAATCCTAGCATTCTATTTAATCTTTAGTCTTGAGCTCGTAGACATTAATTCTTCAACAACTGCATCTTTGTGCTTTAGTAGTGATTCTTTAAAGTCCGATAACTTTGTACTTTAAGTGGAGGTCTTTGAACTGATCCACATCCTTGATGATCTTCGAGCTTTAATTGAGATCATCCGCCACAGTAAATCTCTGGATCACCCTTTTTGTGTTGCCATCATGTGAAGTTGTAACTTTCGGACCGACATGATCACACTTTTGGATCATGACATCTTTCATCAGAGTAGCGGAAGCTTTACTGGCTCATGATATTTGCAGCAGCGTAGCTGAAACATAGTATAAAATATCAGAGCCAGGTTCTATAGATATGCACAAGTCATGATTTCTTCAATTAAGTGTGGATGTTGTGATCAGAAAGGTGAATGAATGTCGGGTACAATCAATAAATCGTTGTGTTGAGACCAGTAAGGCATCGGATGATGGATCAGTTGAAACTGAATACAGAGGATCAGAAATAGATAAGCTTGACACAGCCAGCGGTTCAGTGACTCTTGTTACACATGATGCGGATGCAGATATCAGACCGTGAACAGGTGTGTCATGTAATGAGGTACCCTTTACTGTTCAATATAGTACATCTGCTAAAGCACTTAAACAAACTGATCATGATGCTGAACATGACTCGATAAATGTCCTGACTGAGGCGAAGTCGAGATTAAGTGTTTCAAAACAAACAATATGGTTGATAAAAAGGCTTTTGATGAACTTTCAAACAAACTCTCAAATCTTGAAAAACATTGCATTTCTCTTGAAATTGCGATACAAAGTAAAGAAGAAATTTTCCAAATTAAACCATGTAAAATCTAGAACTTCCTGAATTCCGTGAACTTTTTGAAATGAACACTTTGAAAGCTCAGCTTCAAGACAAAGACTCAACCATCAACAAATTGAAGAAACATATTTCTGGTATGCATGTGAAAAGTAATTTTGTTACAAGTAATTTTGATATTAATGCTATTGATGATATTCAAATGAGAAATGATGAATTAACGGTTTGTGGCCAAATTACTAAAGGAAAATGAGTCTTTGAGAAAGCATCACATAGAACTAAGTGACTCTGTCAAAGAAGCGAGAACTACAACAATGGAACAAACAAACTCTTTTATAGCAAAAATTGATGAACTCAAAGCTCAACTTCAGGAAAAGAGTTTCGCTATTGTTGCCTTAAAAAATGAGCTTAGGAAAACTGTAGGGAAAAGTGTGAACACTAAGTTTACAAAACCATCAACCATGGGGAAACCAGTTTCTCATCCCATTAGAAACCGGTCCGTTGTTAGGCAGCCTACTGTGTTTATATCCGAAAGGCCAAAATTTTCAAAAACACGGTTTGCCTCTCAAGTTGATGAGAAACAAGTTTTGTCAAAACTAGTCACTTCACCTGAGTTGCCTAAGAATTATGCTTCTAGTTCCTCTAAACCTCAACAAGCAGCTACTTCTACTCCCAGCACCTCTTGGATTGGTTCGAAAAATGTGTCTAAGCCAAGCATTAAAATTCAAAATTCATATGATATGAATGACTTGTGGAAGAGCTATTATCTAGAAGAAGCTATGAAAAAGGCACAGATTCGAAAAGATGGAATTTTAGGTACAAGACCTAGGGTGATGAATTCTACGAGATTTCAAGGCACTACTAGTAGTTTTAAACCATTACCTAGGAACACTCAACTAAAGACTAGGGATTGGCTTGTATCTAAGAGTAGTTGCATTTCGAATAAAGCTATTCCCATAGCAGATCACTCTAAGAACTCTAGATCATTTTCTGAATCCAAACAAGTTGTTTGCTCAAATTGTCTAAAATGAATCTTTAAGGCAAATAATGATATTGTTTTTTGAAATCCCTAAAGAAAGTAAATGCTCATACAAAGGTTCAACCTGTTAAGTCTAGGATTTTCACTAAGTCATCTACTGTGCATACGAAGCAAAATAAACCAAAATCTTCTCCTAGATGGATACCAACTGCTAAATCTGTGGAAACTAGGAATAAGGATAAGTCTTCCACTATGCATAAGAAGCCTAACAATCCTAGACCTTGCCATAAGTGGATACCATCTAGTAGAATGTTTAAGGATGCTGGACTTAGGTGGATACCTACTAGAAAGCTGGTTACAGATGACAAAATCAAGGTTGACTGTGAAACCCCAAAGGGTTTGGATACTAATGTCACTAACCAAAATATATGCAATCAAGTTTGTAATATTAGTGCAGGTAGTCCTTACTCAGTTGCAGATACTTCGATCCTTCACTACATGGACTGGCTTAAAGTATGGATTACAAATGGATTGATATCTCATAACTCACGGGTTCAAGTAACTCAATCTTGATATTCATTCGGCTATGATGTCTGTTCACATCAGTTCAGGCCTCGTTCTTCAACATTATGGCGTCTGAAGATAACACTTCAGGCCCCGTTCCTCATAGAAAAGAAAGGTGTACGCTTCAGTGCGCTTTATCTTCAGAAGAAGATAAATCTTCATGTTTATGACCATTCTCATCAACAAGCTTCATGTTTCTCCCATGCTCATTCAGTCATCAAGTGGATCTACGTTCATTGGTGTATATTCTTATTCACTTGGTTAAATCAAAAATGGCAACTTCGGATGCAATTTTTGAGGGGGGGAAGAGTGAAGTTACTACATGTTGATGGATGTTTGAATAATGGTCATACGACTCTCCTCCAACGCCTAATGTTATACTTACTAAGGATAAATGGGAGTTATTGCTTGGGATTCATTGTTTCAAGATATGTTTGATGAGTATTTCCAACCGCTAGCGAATGTTGATCATCTAAGAAGTACAACTCAGACTACTCAAGAAGCCCAATCTCTATTTATTCCTCAAGGCGTTGATAATGACTATCATAATATTGCAGTTGCACTCATGAATAATGATCCTCTATTTGGTATTCCTTTGCCAAATCTTCACGAATTATTGTTCCTCTCAACGTGCACGCTACAAATCAACCACATGAACTTCAAGAAAAATGACTACCTCATCCGCTCGAAGTTATTGGTGAATCTTCCAGATCAGTCTCTACATGTATACTTTTAGGAAGAATGCATTGATGTTGAGGAATCATTTGTTCCGGTTCATTTAGTGGATCAATGTACATCCGATTGTATGTTTATTCACGTGTTGGGCATTAGACACAAATTGATTACTTCGGAGTTAATCATTTATCACTAATTTGAGTTTGAAGTTGATGTTTACAAAGGCGTGTTCTTATTTGATAACTTGCTCGGGCTTAAGAATTAGAGTTGAAGACTTGGGTTATCTAGTTACCAGCAGTCGAGGTGGATGGTTCAAGACCTGGTTTACTATCACTATTAGGAGTTACTTTGTTTTACTCAGTGTCACACGCATATGATGGTGTGGATAATCGCAAGAGGTGTTAATGTCTCATACTTTGCTTGAGTAGTGAGTACTTAGAGATTTGCTTGAAGCATAAATTCTCGACACCGTTCTTCCATCATTAAGTGCAAGCTTAAGATACAAATGTGGGGAATTTGACTTCAGTTTCAAGTTTGGTATATCAGGTTTTCTTCTTTAGTGGTTACTTTAAATTGTCTACATATGGGTTGATATAGATAGTCAGAGAGAGTTTCTGTAGCAGTTGATTCTCACAGGATTCATTTGACCTAATTTATGTTCTTCTCTATTTCAAGATTATTTGGTATGTATAATGTGTTGCTGATTCTGAGATATCAAAACCAGCAAGAGGGAAGGAGATATACATCTAAACACACAAGAGTACGTGATGAACTTAATACTTCTTCTCTATTGAAGTAATCCGGGAAGGCAAATGTCATAACCGCGGAGAGACTCAGTGTTCAACTCGTAGCCTTTGGTGTGTTATTCCAACTATTTGGGGGAAGGATGCATTATTCTAACCATTTGGGGGGAAGTGGTCTCTGGATACTTGTGGTATATGTTAACTCAGCTTTTAGTAGGAAGAAATGTGAGAAGAATATTTGGAGCGTCAGATGATATTGCTTATCGACATCTTCTATATGATTTATGGTAGTGCTTCCGGCTATTGCTTCATGTACACAATGTAATGATAATTCCAATGAGGTCGCAACCATCAGGGGAGAGATATGTGTACATCAAGGTCGCACAACATATTCACATGATCGAGCTTAATCAGCTATTTCGGAGTTGACATCCGAGAGGAGATCGTGATTCAACCAGTTACGTGATATCGTTGTCTCTACTCTGGTTGGAATGCGTGTGTACATTATGGGCTGATTGGTTATGGGAGATAACGGAATGCACTTGGTAAAATGAAGATGTTGATGTATTGTTCCCCTGAATAGACAACTGGTCAATCTCGAAGAGTAATGTGTACATCGGGGACGCACAACAGGTTCATATGATCGGACTTCATCAGTTATTCCGGATTTGATAACCACTGAGACGATCAATGTTTCAACTTGTTACTTTGGTGTTCTCGTGTTCTTCGGGGTGCTGAGCTTCATTCAATGAGACCATTTTTATTCACTTCTACTTCTTGGGGAAATGGTCTTTATTCTTAGTTTGTCGGTTTGGGGGGAAGCTGCCAAAGTCTCGCATTCTTAAAGGCTCAATTCCATCTTTTCAAGAGCCTCGGAAGCTTTGGTGGTGGAAGTTTAAGAGATAACGAATTCTATCTTCTACGACGTGCTGCTCGATATCCTTATCTCGGTACTCGTATCATCATCCTCTTAAACTATATCATCTACTCTATCTGTACATATTTTATTGTAAAACAAAATACAAAAATATAAAACCAACAAAAAGAAAATAGAAAAATATAAAATCAACAAAAACCCCATAAAAATCAGAAAATTTGAAAATACCAAAAATTATTGTTTTCTCAAGACATGTCTTCTGGTATCGATAACATCTACGGTCTTAGAAATGTCATTCAATAATGGCACGGGACTTTAGATGAAGTTCGAGCAGGAGGTGTAAATATTTAATTCTAAAACATGTCTCAAAATATGGCTTACAGTTATTTCACACTATAACCCGCTGATAACGCTCAGATTGTGCATGTTTCTAGTAGCGTTATGTGTGCTTTTATATATGTTATTTGGTTATATTTGCGTAATTATAGTGCTTAAACGCATCGAAAGATGTTTGCCTAGTGTTTATAACTAAGTGCAGGGAAACGGAAAGAAAATGAAGAAATGTTCAACAAATAGAAGATTCCCGTTTCAGTGAAGCTAAATCAGTATCTCAAGGACCTTTGAAGACCATAGTGATTGAAGAACCAAGTTCTACAAGATAAAGAAAAGAAAAGATCAAGTTTCCGTAACTCAGGAAATCCAACCGGATCGGTTACCAGTGTAACGGATCGGTTGAAATTGACCAAACACCCTAATGACCATCACCAACCGTTCGATGCGCCACCCTAACGGAACGGTTGGCCGTTTTTGTAGAAGACCAACCAGATCGGTTGGTCATATGACCGAGCCGGTTGGAGAAGCTGCAGCTGTCAAATCTTCATCACTAAGCTTCTCCTTTGCATCCAAATGATTCTAGGTCCTTCTCTTGGTATATTCTAGTCCCTTCCTTACTCCTTGGTGGCCAAGTTCAGTAATTAATACCCTAGGCTTTGGAACTAGTATAAATAGAGGTCATTTGTGAGCATATGAGACACACCTCAAATACAAATCTTTCTACTCATCAAACAAAGCTTTAAAGCTCTCAAATTCGTCCTTAGAAGTCCAGGGAAGTTTGGAGTTCCAGAAGTTCCACATTTGGAGGCCAAATCACCAAGAAGTCTACCCCAATACTTTGGGAATCATTACTTCACCATTTGTAATCTTATTCCAAGCATTGTAAGACTTTTAATCATGTTCTCTAATATTCAAAGTTCTGAGTTTATGTTTATGTTTGCTATTAGTGGCTAGTTTCTTTATACACTTGCTTAAATGATGTTGATTATCATATGATTAGTTAGTGATTGTGTTAACATGTTTTAATTCAATTTCAAGTTGATTCTAAGATCCAATTGTGCTAAAGTTTCGTAGTGACATTTGTTAATCAAGTTTGGCTAATTGATAGTAATCGTTGAGGTCGAAAGAACTTATTGTTATTCAACTAGTCATAATCATTTTGTCTATGGATGATTGTTTTTACCCATTATTCTTGATTATACAAAGGAACTAAGGTGTGGTTGTAATAGAAACGCTTTTTGATTATCAAATTGGATTGGTTGGAAACATCTAAAAAGTCGTAAGATTAGTTGTTGAGAATCAATTGTAGCCTTTTGTCTATGATCGGTTACATTTTGTATTAACCATTTCTTATGCAATTTGATGAACAAGTGGATGTTTTTGTGCTTAAGTTTATGTATGTAGACTTATGAAATTTGAATTGATCTTGAATTGATTGGTTAAACTTAATGCTTGTTTTTATAAACTAAAATCTTGACGAAGGTTTAACTTGTAAGAACAATAGATTAGTCCACCAACTAATTATCATAACCAACATGTTAAGAGGTTAACACAATCACATTAATCTATGATATGAAACTAGTTTAAGCAAGTGTAGTTTTTAATCATCTTAATTTCATTATATCTATTTGCTTTGTTATATGTTTTGGATAGACTCTATTGATTCAAACTTGTGCTTAGATTCACTCAAATCCCTGCGAACGATCCTGACTTACCTTCATAATCTTGCTATAACGGACGAGTATACTTGCTCGTATGTGTTATTGGTAATATTGGTAATTCACCTTTTATAAATTTAAAACTTGTACACACATAGCACATCAAGTTTTGGCGCCGCTTTGCGGTTTGATGTGTTTCAAGAAGTTTTTGAATTTCCCTCAGTCGATTCAACCAAAATTTTTCTCTCAGAAACCTTAACCGGATCCGGTTGTTCTTCAACCGAATCGGTTACGATTTTACCCATTACCCAACGGGTCTAACCGATCGGTCGCAACCCGCAACCGATCCGGTTACCCAATATGTCCCAGAAAAATTGTTTTCGTTGTTTGTCCGTGTGTTTAGATATTTCCTGGATTCTCTAGGACATTGTATGAACACTTGAGCAGCGGGAATAGAACCAATTACACCTCTTACCAACCCCGAACGTTTGATTCGAAGAAGAAGAAGAACACTTTTCATACTGATGACGTATAGTCTATATTCGGGTCACAAACTCGACCCATGACTGCTACTAGCAGGCCCAGTACGCATGGGCTAATCCAATAACATTTTGGGCCCACGAAAGCCCAAACCCATAGTTATTAAGGGCATTGGATATTGGATATCTCCTAACTTTGGAGATAATCATTCACATACCGATTTAGGCGGGATACGCCTATACTTTGAAACACGAAAAA
Organism: Chrysanthemum makinoi; assembly: GCA_910596185.1. Lineage (NCBI taxonomy): Eukaryota > Viridiplantae > Streptophyta > Magnoliopsida > Asterales > Asteraceae > Chrysanthemum > Chrysanthemum makinoi. Next base: position 102,087,711 of record OU343216.1, on the reverse strand, counting down.
CCAAGGATTTCGTGTGTATATAAGGGGATCCCATTCCTCATTAAAGGTACGATCTCAAACCCTAACTCTCCATAACCCTAAAAACCGATTACTTACTCTCACGGAGGATAATCCGGGAGACAATCCCACGATAAGCCTAACGTGTTTTCTTTATTAGTGCGCGGTCTTAAGCAAAAACAGCTAATTGGTACGAGAACCGAGCCTTAATTAGGAACGTCCAACTTTTGTATCAACAGTTGTAGCATGACGAAGCATGGAAATCAGCGTTCCGTGGAACCATCACTAAGAACTAAGAACTAGAATGACGAAGCATGGAAATCAGCGATCAAAAACCGACCTCACAGGAAAGAGCGCACAGTCGGCCTCTAAGCAGACTTCGGGACAACGGTGCTGCTAAAAACCAAGGATCGGGCCCAAACCGGTCTTCCCTAGTGGAAAAATGCTCGGGACAACCCAGGCCACTACAACCACCGCCAGTGCAGGGGATCCACTACGCCATTTTTTTGCCACTCCCCTCCAGTCAGTGTTAGAAACTGACCTCTCGAGGCACCAGATGCACTGACAGAAACAAAGGCCCAGTGGTAGAGACAGACACCCTTACTCTAGAAGGGGTCGCACCGGAACTCGCACCGGGAGATTTCGTATCTCAAAATTACGAAACCTTAGCAGCCCTTATGCAAGAGGAAGCAAAAAAGAGGTCGAGTCGAAGCCTGCATGCTCGACTCAATTTCGACTCAGAGTATGAAACATCACCACCGCGCCGTCAGAAAGAGAAGCGCGGGAGAGATAGGACTGCGCATCATAACCAGGTACCTTTTCAGCAGGTACCTTCAGCAAGTCAGCTTCTTGTAGTGCCTCCACAGCCTCTGACTTCCCTCTCGCCAAGGCACACTGGACCACCCCACCAAATGCGTCCACCACCTCCTTGGACTCAAGGGTGCTAAGAGCAGCAAGGCGCAGGCCATGGCTGATGAGCCACCTGCGCTCAGCAATGGCAGGCATGAGATGAGGATATAATTCCTCATCATATTCCAAACTGAGCTTGCGCAGCTTCATCTCCTGCGCTTCCAATGCATTACTCACAGTGGCACCAAAATTTTCCAACTACGAGGACAACTCATCCTTACCCTTCTCAAGATACTTCAGCGCCCAATGACACGAAGCCTTATACCCCACTGATGTAGCACGCTCCTGACTCAGTTGACCCATCAGCGCCATTTTTTCTTCTGCAAGCTTTTGGTCATATGAGCTTAGGTCCTCTGCCTCAACTTTGGCACTTGCCAGCTGTGCCTCAAGTAGAACAATATGCTCGTCCTTCTGCGCACTCTCAGAACTTTCCCCAGCATACCGCGCTTTTAGCTGCGCAGTTAACGACGCTTGATGCAGGCAGCAGCAACCAAATCCTCAACGAGTTGCTCCATTGGTGTATTTTGAGTAATCGATGGCTCGGCCTTGACTCTTGCTCAGATGTGCTCAGTGCGCCGCGGGGGCGTCTTTAGGAGGCGATTCTGCTGAATGATCAAACCTACACGCAAGACAAAGAATTAGCAGTTATTCCATAACATCATAAGGAATGCGATAAATAATTTGGTTGTAACACTTACGAAGGAATAGTAGTATCAGGTGATGGGGGGCGCGATGCAACATCACTGGAGGACGACTCCACACTGAACACAACGGGTCGCTTCTTCCAGGAAGAGCCTACGCCATCGCCACTAAGCGCCCTTTTGAGCTTCAACCCATGGCCATCCTCCTCCTCTTCTTCTTCTTCCTCCATGTGCTCTGCTGCTGCTACTTGCGATGGCTGCACTAGTGGGGAAGGCACTATGGGGCTTGGCACACTTTGCAGTGGTGTTGCTTCTAGTGCAACGGATGAGCTCTCCCCTGCTTCTCCCAGATTCATCTCCAGGGTACGGAGGTGTGCAACAAGAATGGGATCTTCTCCTCCCTAGCGATGTTCCCACATTCAGAAGGCGGCCGCCAATCGAACAACTCTGAATAGGTCCATTTCGCTGCCGGCAAACAAACAAAAATAGCTTACGACAAGTACAACGAGGAGGATAGAAAAACACTCACAGTAATATAACACAACGGAATACGAAAGGACGAGCACCCACCCTGACCATCCGCGCCTAAGAAGATCGGAACCTCTTCCGAACTGCCAAAATAGTTGCGGCTAATGCCCATGTGCACCAAAAACTCTTCGGGGTAGGATTTAATGGGGATGCGATTGGTGTTTATTGTGTCCGCATCCTCCACATTATATGATCCAGGGAGGGGGCTCATCCTGCAGTGTTCCTGGGTGTAGAAATCAAAAGCAGCGAGGAAGCACCGTCATCCACCCAGAAAAAATGTTTCCCTCAATTTCTGGCGTCTAATTTTTTACGTATAACCTGAAACGCCCGGGCGCTAGCAAATGATACCCACCCGTTGACCATGTTGTATGATAAAACGGCGGAACAGGTGGATAGTTGGGTTAATGGCCAATAAGCGGCAATTAACCTCAAAATTGTGATTTTTTGCACCTATGCATTGCAGCTGGGATATATGTATGCGGTGATAGTTTATCGTCACTCAAGAATAATGATATGGGTATCTATTAGCGATTCGAAGAAACGCATATATACCCCTATCTTCCCTTCGGGAAAGTTCGCTATTGACGCATTCGCAGCCGGAACTTCCGGATGTACCGAGCTAGGAATATAATAATCAGAAGCAAACTCTAGAAGTTCGCCATCGGTTATCTCGGATGTGAAGTTAGATAACACCTTAACCATGGTTGTATTTTCTGTACGCGCACGCTCGGTTACCTTTAGAATATTACGGTTTTCTTGCTGAAAAAGTTTGAAGCTTTGATAATGGCGGAAATGTTTTTACTGTGGTAATCACAGTAATGGGGAGATAGGGGGTTATATAAATTTTCTCACCCACGCGATGAGCGACACGTGGATCCCACTATCTCTAATATGTGGCTCAGATTACATGACATGACGTAGGTACAGTTACTTTCCCTCGATTTACGAGGCGTCCATTTTTAAAATCCTATGTCTAGATACAACGTATATCTTTCATAGCGGGAAACCTTTTGGGGCTTCCTTGATATGCTTCGCAGTTTTATATTGGCTGCAGTTAATAGTCTAGCATCCGCAGCTAGTCACTGCGCATACTAAACTGGGGGGACATGATGACGTATAGTCTATATTCGGGTCACAAACTCGACCCATGACTGCTACTAGCAGGCCCAGTACGCATGGGCTAATCCAATAACAGTTTGAGCCCATGAAAGCCCAAACCCATTGTTATTAAGGGGATTGGATATTGGATATCTCCTAACTTTGGAGATAATCATTCACATACCGATTTAGGCGGGATACTTTATGCTTGAAGAACACGAAACCAACAAGGATTTCGTGTTGTATAAGGGATCCCATTCCTCATTAAAGGTACGATCTCAAACCCTAACTCTCCATAACCCTAAAAACCTATTACTTACTCTCACGCCGGAGGATAATCGTGGGAGACAATCCCACGATAAGCCTAACGGTGTTTTCTGTTTATTAGTGCGCAGGTCTCAAGCAGTAAATAGCTAATTGGTACGAGAACCGGAGCACTAATTATGAACGTCCAACTTTTGTATCAACACATACCATTGGAAAATCGTGTACCAAGAGTACAAAACCCACCATTTGATAACCTCGTAGAAGCCAAAGTTGTTTACAATCCTTTCACCAATTTACCTTTTCCCATAACGGACGATCAACCCATGTGGGGAACCAACCGAGCCGTAGCACCAACTCCCGAAAGTGCTATTGTTGCTATCAATCTTGGTGACAACTTCACCGTGAAGGGACATCACCTTTCTATGATCAAAGACCGTCAATTTGATGGCCGTGCGCGACATACGATCCGCATAAGCATATTGCCGAATTCATCGAAATTTGCGGCATGTTCCGTTATGGCGACACCGATGTCAATGCCATCAAACTCAAACTTTTCCCATCATCACTCGCCGGAGATGCTAAAGTATGGTACAATGAATTAACCCCAGGAATCATCAATACTTGGGTGGAGATGAGGCAAGCTTTTGTAAGATGATTCTTTCCACCTGCCAGTTTGATCGATTAATGGGAGAAATTCGTGCTTTCACCCAAAACCCAAATGAATCACTTGTCAAAGCTTGGCTTCGAATGAAAGATTTGCTTCGTAGTTGTCATGGACATGGTCTATCCAAAGGAACCATTATCCAAATCTTTTACCATGGACTAGATGAAATCTCTCAAGGCATCCTTGATGCTGGAGGAATTTTTCTCTATAAGACTCCCAACGATGCACATCAATTGCTCGAAGATCGAGTACTTCTCAAACTTGATTGGTCCAAAGATTCCAAAACCAAACCTCTCCGAAAAACTGTTGCTTTTGTCGAAAACATCGATGCTTCAAAACTCATGGAGGATATGGCGTTAACCTCAAAATCGACTCGCAATACAAAGATATCAAAGATGAAATGAAGGAAATGCGAGACGGATGCAACAATTGTGGAGGAAATCATCCATCGTCCAAGTGCGACGATAAGCCTATGGGTGGACCGAAGGAAGGAGAAGCGAGTTACGCTCAAGGAGGATACCGTGGAGGAGGATATCATAGTAATTATTAGTCAAATTCTGGTAATTGGCAAGATCGCCGACCAAGGGATGACACCGTGATTCTCAACCACACGACTGCGATCCACCACCACAAAACCGGACAAAAGATGGAAGAAACCGAATTCGAGAAACCATGAGAGAATTCGGTGGCAAAAATCTTCAAATGATTTTATCAAAAATCAATTTTTCAATCTCAAAGCCAAAGTTGAGCAAGGACAGAAAAATCATCAAGCATCTATCCAAGATCTTGAAAACAAGTTTGGCAGACTTTCTGACCAACATTCCTCTAGACCATCTGGTTCATTGCCAAGTAATACCCAATCCAACCCAAAACCATAAAATGATAAGACGTACCGTCCACCACAAACAAGAAAAGAACACATCAATGTTGTCTTCACAAGAAGTGCTCTCTCGTACGATCCAACACCAAATCCTAATGAAAACACTCCTGTCACCATTGATAGTGAGGATGAAACCGAGGACCCAAACACAACTCATACCACAAAAAAAACATTCCATCCGTCAAGGCATATACACCAAAGATTCCTTATCCTCAATGCCTGAAGAAAGAAAAGATGGAAGAGCGTTATAAGAAGTTTATTGAAATCATCAAAGAGGTTAGACTCAATGTTCCTCTTGTTGATGTCATAGCCGGAATGCCCAATTATGGGAAATTTTTGAAAGAACTTCTTAATAAGAAAAGCAAGCTTGAGCAAATATCAACAACTTTTCTTAACGAAGAATGCTCAGCTATTGTCCAAAACAAGATCCCACCAAAGCTCGGAGATCCTGGGAGCTTTCTTATTCCATTTACTTTCGGGAATAATGTTAAATGTGATGCTTTGGCCGATCTTGGAGCAAGTATCAATTTGATGCCTTATTCGCTGTATTCCAAGTTGTGCAACAACAGCCGGAAACCAACAAAGATGAGCATCCGATTAGCAAATCATTCCTATCAATATCCTGTGGGTATTGTCGAGAATATGCTCGTCCAAATTAGTAAATTCATTTTTCCGTAGACTTTGTGATCTTGGAAATGGAAGAAGATAGTAAAGTTCCACTCATCTTAGGAAGACCTTTCCTAAATACTGGTGATGCAATCATCAAAGTGAAAGGAAAAGAACTCAACCTTGGAATTGGGGAAGATCGAATCACTTTTCTAATCGATAAAGTGATGCGTACCATTCTAGTGATGACACTTGTTTTAACATCGATATCATTGATGAAGTCACTGATGAAGAATTAGACGCATTACTTAACGAATCCGATCCATTCATGACTACTTCTGAAAAATCAATGAAACAGACTTTGACAAAGAGTTTGATGATTTCATGAAAGTAGAATTCGAAGGAGATAACTCAGAAGAAGAAGAAATGGAGGAAGAGGAAGAAAATTTTGAAGAAATAACCTTCAACGACGAGATGCAAATTAAATCCTCTATCGAAGAACCACCCACAGATCTCGAACTCAAACCTCTCCCAGATCATCTTGAATATGCTTACTTGGAGGAAAACTCACTTCTTACAGTAGTCATATCTTCATTGCTCGAGGATAGTGAGAAAGAAAGTTTAGTTTCTGTCCTCAAGAATCACAAAGCTTTCGCTGGAAAACATCGACATCCCAGGAATTAGTCCTAATTTCTGCAAACACAAAATCAATTTTGAAGAAGGGATTAAACCTGTGGTAGAACGTCAACGTCGACTCAATCCCAACATGAAAGAAGTTGTTAAAAAGTAAATCATAAAACTTCTCGATGGAATCATTACCCAATTGAGGATAGCCCTTGGGTTAGTCTGTTCACTGTGTGTTCCCAAGAAAGGAGGAATGACGGTTGTGACTAATGAGCTAAATGAACTAGTTCCAACTAGAACTGGCACACTGGTTGGCGCGTTTGTATTGACTATCGTAAGTTAAACAAAGCCACCATAAAAGATCACTTTCCACTCCCGTTCATGGATCAAATGCTTAAAAGACTGGCAGGAAATAAATTCTTTTGTTTCTTCGACGGATTTTCAGGATATTTCCAAATTCCTATCAATCCTAACGATCAAGAAAAGACCACTTTCACTTGTCCTTTTGGAACCTACGCGCATCTCGGTATGCCTTTTGTCTTTGCAATGCACCTGCGACTTTTCAAAGGTGTATGATCGCCATATTCCAAGACATGCTAGAAACCTCCATGGAAGTTTTCATGGATGACTTTTCAGTCTTCGGAGACTTATTTGAAGCTTGTTTTTCTAATCTCGATAAAATGCTCGAAGATCGAAGCTGCACATCTTGTTCTTAACTGGTAAAAATGTCACTTTATGGTAACCGAAGGAATTGTGCTTGGCCACAAAATCTCCAGTGCAGGAATGGAAGTAGACAAAGCAAAGGTCGATGTTATCTCGAAACTTCCACCACCAACTAACGTCAAAGCCGTTAGAAGTGTTTTAGGACATGCTGGTTTTTACCGCCGATTTATCAAAGATTTTTCAAAAAGATCTCGTCCGATGACAAAACTTCTTGAGAAAGAATCTCTCTTTGACTTCAACGCTGATTGCATAAAAGCTTTCGAAACACTGAAATCTAAACTTACTAGTGCTCCGATCATGGTTTCACCTAATTGGTCACTACCCTTCGAACTTATGTGCGACGAAAGCAATTTTTCTGTTGGAGCCGTCTTAGGCCAACGTGAAGGAAAATACTTTCGGCCTATATATTTTGCTAGCAAGACACTGAATAGTGCTCAGCAAAATTATACCGTCACCGAAATGGAATTACTGGCGTGCGTTTTCGCATTCGACAAATTCGATCCTACCTCGTGCTCTAAAAACAATCGTTTTTACACCGATCATTCAGCACTCAAGTATCTATTCACCAAGCAGGATGCTAAACCACGTATTATTCGATGGATTTTTACGCTACCAAGAATTTGACATCGAAATCAAAGATAAGAAAGGAGCAGAAAATCTTGTTGCTGATCACTTATCTCGTCTAGAAAATCCCGATCTTCAGGAATTAAAAGAAGAGGAAATCGATGACTATTTCCCTGATGAAACTCTCATGACCATCGATGGAACTGACGATCCTTGGTTTGCTGAATTTGCGAACTACCTCCATGGGAGGAATTCTTAGAAAAGGACTAACTCATGCTCAAAGAAGCAAATTCTTTTCGGAACTCAAATACTATTTTTGGGAAGAGCCATATCTTTTCAAAATGTGTCCAGACGGAATGATCCGAAGATGTGTTTCAGGTTCCGAAACCCGCAAGATTCTTGACGAATTTCATCATGGCCCAACTGGGGGACATTATGGTCCTTCCACCACAGCTAAAAAAGTTTTTGATGCTGGATTCTATTGGCCAACAATATTCAAAGAAGCACATACACTTGTTCAAAATTGTGACGCTTGCCAAAGGACCACCAATCTCTCTCGAAAAGATGAAATGCCATTAACAAGTATCCAAGTGTGTGAAATATTCGATATTTGGGAATAGATTCATGGGACCTTTCCCTAAATCCACAAATTCGAATACATTCTCGTTGCTATAGATTATGTGTCCAAATGGGCACGAGCTTTACCAACAAACGATGCTCGTGTCGTTGTTAATTTCCTGAAAAAGCTTTTCACTCGTTATGGAATTCCCAAGGCATTGATAAGCGATCGAGGAACCCATTTATGTAACCAACAAATGGAAAAAACCATGAAAAGATATGGAGTTCATCACCGATTCGCGACTGCCTATCATCCACAAACCAGTGGACAAGTTGAAAATACCAACAGAGCTTTCAAAAGAATACTCGATAAAACAGTGAAGGAAAATCCTTCAGTGTGGGCAAAGAAACTTGACGATGCTCTGTGGGCATTTCGTACGGCTTATAAAACTCCAATTGACACAACTCCTTACAGACTCTTGTATGGAAAGACTTGTCATTTTCCGTTCGAAGTTGAACATCGTGCTTATTGGGCTCTCAGAAACTGTAACACCGATCTCAAAATAGCTGGAGAAAAGAGATTCCTGCAATTGCACGAACTCGATGAATTAAGACTCCGAGCTTATGAAAATTCCAAACTATATAAAGCTAGAACAAAAGCTTATCACGATAAAAAGCTACGAGTTCGAAAAGAATTCAAAGCCAGAGATAAAGTTCTGCTCTTCAACATGAAATTCAAATTCAAAGCTCCTAAATTACAACCAAAATGGTTTGGACCATATATCGTTAAACATGGATATCCATCCGGGTATGTCGAACTCTATGACAAACAGGGTGGAAGTTTCATTGTTAATGGGCATCGAATCAAGTTATATTACGACAAGGAGCAAACGAATGAAGTTTCAGTTGCCACAGTTCCCATGAAATGAATTCGAAACTATCACCTTTGTAGCACCATTTCCGGAAGAATCCCACAATTGTTCCTTGAAACCATTTGCGAATTCGTCTGGGACGATATTAAGGCTACTGGTGAAGAATTCATGTACATCCCTGAACTTTTCAGAATGTTCAAGGCTGCTCTTGTGGCCAAGTGAATTTGGGAAGATTCGAGTCAGGCTGATGACTCGGTAATAAAACAAGCGCTTCTCGGGAGGCAACCCGTGTGTTTCAGATTTGATTTTATGTGGTCACTCCCCAAAGTTTTAACCTTTGGTTGAACTTAAGTGTGGGGGGGTGCTACCCTTTTAATAAAACCTTTTGTTTGTTTATGATATGTGTCTAAAAACACATATATTTTATATTATTTAAACCCACAAAAATGGCCAAAAACACACAAATAACCCTATAATTGTTACAAATTCATGAAAATGTGTTTTTATGAGTTACAAGTGCAAAAGGATTGAAAACTGATGAAAAACAACAAAGTTTACATAATTTACAGTTTCAGTCCCTAAACTTTCAAAAATTGGCAAAACTAGTCCCCGTAATTCAAAACTTGTAAAATATCATTAAAGGTCCTTGGGGATTCACTAGTTGTTAGAAATAGTCCTTTGAAGTTAAAATTGCATATTTACAACTTTGGTCCCTCAACTTTAAAAAGTGTCAAAATGGTCCCTGGGTTATTTAAAATGGAAAATTAATAAATATAACCCTTGTACTATTCATATATGGCATAATCGGTCCTTGTGTTAACTTTGGAATATTGGCGAGTTCAGTCCCTCATTTTTAGAATATTGCAAAAATGGTCCTTGTGATATAAACTACAAACCAAATGGACCCTTTGTATTATTTACCCAAAACCAAAATTGACCCAACAAACAACCCAGCCCAATCCCTTATAAATAATACAAGGGTCAACCTCAGTCAAACCCACCTTTCTTCTTTCCCCTCACATACCCCACTGTAAACCAAAACCACCCTCCACTGCTCCAAAACCACCACCACCTTTCCACCTGTCTCCCAGCTGTCTACCCACTCTCCTTCCACCTCCACATCCACCCAAAATTCCTTAATTGCAAAAACCTGCTCAAGACTTTTGGCGCCAAAAAGCAAAATCAAGGGTTGGGATCGTTTTGACTAAATCAAGGGCCAAGAATGATGAGAGAAGAGTTTGTGAGAGCTATAAAAGAGAAAGAAGACAGAAGAAATAAGTGTCCCAGTTTTTAGACCATTTCTTAAAGTAACTTTAAAATCATTTTTCAAGTTTAATGTAAAAGTTTGCTGGGTTTTGTAATTTCTGTATTGTACAAGTTAATTCAGTTTATAAGATTTTGTGCAGGTAATGATTTCTCAAGTGAACGCCATAAATGAAGGAAGAATTTTAAGCTGACAACTCATTGACATATCTGGTTTCATCTCTATTTTCCCTATTTCTATGCTTTGAAGTTCGTTTTTCATTGAGGACAGTGTCTAACTTAAGTGTGTGGGGGTGAATAGGAAAAATTAGAGTTTTCATGTCTAAATTTTAAATTTTGTTTGCCCTTGTGATCTAGTTGTTTTCACGCTTTTAGGATTATCTATTAGAATAACTGGATCAATCCACTGGTAAAACTGGTAATATTTGAAACTTCGAGATGTGTTCCGATTACTATTGCAATCCATTCTGGGATCGATAAACATTTGCTAGCACATATTATACCCTTTTCCACTAAATTGTGAGGATTGAAGCCTGTTCTATAAAAGCATACATCTTTTATGCTTGAATCTTTTGCTATGAGTGTGCCGGTGATTTTATTTATTCTAGAACTTGTACTTGTAAATCATTACCAGACCGAAGTGAGATCGCATTCGTGTGATATAAGTGAATTCGTGTGATAAAGAGGCACCTTAGGATTTAACCCAAATGGCCTTCCATTTTACATCTAATGATATATTAGCTATCCGCATTGGTTAGTTAACCACCCACATGGACCCATTTATAGTGCTCATTTTTAGCACTAGATACCCCTAGTTACACCGTCTGAGCCATCCTTTTCATTTTTTTCTTCACCCAGAAAATACAAAAAGATTTTACACTTTAAACCTTAGCCTACCCCGTATCAATGTCTAAACGGTTGGTTGCTAGTTGCCTGAAAAGTGAAGATTGTTCAAATGATTATGAGTACCATATCTCGCGAGATTGATTGAGCCATGCATTGAGTTTATGTGTTTAAAAAAAATGTGTTGAAAGTATGAAAATAATAGCCAATGTGCTAAGATCGAAGAAAAAATTGTCATGGCAAAGCAAAAAGATGTGGAAAGCGGAAAAGAAGAAATTGAAGCTATAATCATTTATTTGGTTCGTTGAATGTTTGGTAGCTAGCAACACGGGTATTAGATTCATTTTTATTTTTAACACCAATTTCATATACATTCCCATGTTTTATCCATACCCTTAACCCTTAGCCATACCATTATAACCCGAATAAAAGTCCTCTTTAGATGTTTTTACTTGGTGCTCACGCCACGTCGGTGGAGTTTTGTTACTTGTACAAGCTTATGGTTAATCGATCATGACTGAGCCATGAGTGTGATTTATCTTGTTACTCCACTAAAATGAGTGATTGAGTGAATTATATTTCGTTCCTTTTTCATGAGGTGTTTTGAAATGTTAATCATGCAAGAAAATCATTGGATATTGTCAAACATCTTGATATTTTACCTTTATAAAGTATAATTCATGAATCTTCTCTCGTATTTATACTTGGTTGATTTGCGTCAAGTTTTTCATAATCACAATCTTGTACCAGTGGATGTATTGCCTAGATTTGCTTGAGGGCAAGCAAAGTTTAAGTGTGGGGGAATTTGATAACGCTCAGATTGTGCATGTTTCTAGTAGCGTTATGTGTGCTTTTATATATGTTATTTGGTTATATTTGCGTAATTATAGTGCTTAAACGCATCGAAAGATGTTTGCCTAGTGTTTATAACCAAGTGCAGGGAAACGGAAGGAAAGTGAAGAAAGGTTCAACAAATAGAAGATTCCCATTTCAGTGAAGCTAAATCAGTATCTCAAGGACCTTTGAAGACCATAGTGATTGAAGAACCAAGTTCTACAAGATAAAGAAAAGAAAAGATCAAGTTTCCGTAACTCAGGAAATCCAACCGGATCGGTTACCAGTGTAACCGGATCGGTTGGAAATTGACCAGAAATACCCTAATGACCATCACCAACCGTTCGGTCGCCACTCACAACCGGAACGGTTGGCCGTTTTTGTAGAAGTCCAACCGGATCGGTTGGTCATATGACCGATCCGGTTGGAGAAGCTGCAGCTGTCAAATCTTCATCACTAAGCTTCCCCTTTGCATCCAAACGATTCTAGGTCCTTCTCTTAGTATATTCTAGTCCCTTCCTTACTCCTTGGAGGCCAAGTTCAGTAATTAATACCCTAGGCTTTGGAACTAGTATAAATAGAGGTCATTTGTGAGCATATGAGAC